>LPNX011124926.1:52335-237219 GCA_001517045.1 Pseudotsuga menziesii
TGCTTAATACAAAGATTTGGCCGATCAAGGATTGTTCATAATTATAATCTCATTTCTTGAAGAATACCTTGATAAAATATGCAAGTGAGAGTACATGGCTAATAAAGGCAATGAATTGGTTTAAAGATATGGGAAAAAGGGTAATATATTGATTTGCATATTTTATAAAGGCATTCCTCAAGAAATGGGATTATAAGTATGAAGAATCCTGGATCGGCCAAATTTTGTCACCTCATAAGCCACCTTTGCATCATATTTAAGATCTAAAAGAAAAGGTGGATGAAGAAGACATTGAAGAATTTATTGCATCCCCATTTAAATAATATTTTGTTGGTGAGACCATTCAAGCATCCATGTCACCCTGCCATGAAGACAAAGATTTGCTAAGTTATATCATTTCTCAAAATTTTGAATTTGATGATTTATTTATGGATGATTTTGAGAAAGATGATCTAGAAGAAAAAATATTCGAGGGTGAGGAATTTGTAAATGTATTTGCCTCTCCATTTTATGAAGATAATGGTCTCTAAGGATACAAAGTTAGAGACATTACTTTTCAAGTTTTTTACCATGATAGGGATATAGATTGTTAGAAAAAATTTGGGAGCCCTATTTATGATACTATTGATGTTTTCAAGGAGGATAATGCATATTTTAAGGCCAAAATTCAAAAAATTTACATGTTATTTTCCAACAACATGTTCCTTTTATGATGCAGACTTTTGGCAGTTTGGTGAAAATATTTATGCAGATTTATTTTAGCAATGTACTCTCATTTCTAGGGAAAATTTATTGCAGAATTTCGAGGTAATTTCCAACCCTCTTCTACCTCCCATGATACCGATTTTTCTCAACATATAGAGTAGATTCGTGATGATAAGAACTCAGAAAATTTTCAGCCACAAATTCCTTCAATTTTGTATGTATTTGTGTGTGAAAAACTTGTAGGAAATTGCATAGGATGGCCATGTTTAATAACATCGTGTTCGTAATTTATGTTCCTAATTTCTAATCATGTCCATCAAATTAAAAAAAAATTCAGATTGTGGAGTATGTTTCTAATGATATTTTCCATCCAATAATATCCCTAAATTATGGTGCATTTTCATGGATATTTTCAAATAGAAAATTTATTTTTATGGATAATTTTTTTTAGGATAGCCATGGGATATTTGTTGTAATTTCCAGCGATTTATTTCCTCAAGTTTTCTTCACCTTTTTCAAGTACCTTTCATTGAAAATCATGTTTTTAATGCCAAAATTTGTATGGGGTAGTAAGCATCTCATTGTAATTTAAATTGCAGGAATTTCCAACCAACAAAAAAGGGTTTCAAGCCAAATATTTTGGGCTAAATTAATTTTCTAAATCTAGAATGTCTTTTCATTTCTCATCGACATTTTAAGTAGGGGATAAACAAGGAATTTTGAATAGTTTTGTAGAGCCCCCGAATCCCTTGTTGCTTGAGGGAAGTGCTGATGAAGTTGTAAGGGTGTTATCACAATTCTTATTGTTTTCCCTTGAGATGATCCTGTCCAGGATGGTATAGAGGAAGAAAACCAAATTTGACCTAAAAGATCAATGCCTGTGAAATAACTCAGTTGTCACACCAATCAAGACTACCCTACACTTTAGGCAAAGCTTTTATGCTAAACCAAGTGGTTGTCCCTGGTCAACTGGTGAGGTTAACTCAAAATCAAGATGACCTTATAAGTGGTAAATTTAGTGGATCGGTTAAGGTATCTTGATGGAAACTCTTAGATCTAATGTTTAATTAAGGTTTGGATTAGGATCTAAGAGATAAATTGTGCCTATGTGAAAATACCCAAATTTCCTTAACTAGGGTTTAACCAGAAATTTAAATGCGAGGAAAAAAGGTGAAATGGAAATAATTAGGCACAATAATCAAATTCTAGATGATGGATTTATCAATTTAAAGTGATTCTAGCAATACACAATTCGAGATCTAATCCAAATTGACAGTTTCCCCAAGGAAGGTGAATTTCTCTAAGGGAGACCAATGCTTTGGATGGGCAAATGGATTCTGATTAACTTGAAACTTGGTACTTAGAGGTTTTGAGTTATTTCATACTTGGGTTTTAAATATGAAATGAGAGCATGACCTAGTACTAGGTAAATTTAAAAATGAGGGTTTTGAATTTTATTATTGTAAATGGGAATAAAATGAGAAAATGTAAGATGCAAGATAGAGATATTATCATATCCTTTCGATTGAATGTAGGTCCTTTCCCTTTGTCCAACAATTGCCAAATAAATCAAGCTTCAATTTTGGACAAATAATGAACTTCATAATGGCACACCCGTCAATCACATAAAATCACTATAAGAAAAATGCAATAGCAATGGCGAATATGTAATCGATAGAAGATATTAAAATGACAAATAGAGAGTGATCCCAACAGATAACAAGCTAAAAGAAATGATAATCCAAGATGAAGATAAACCCCTGTGGAAAAATGCCCAAGAGAAATGGGAGAGTCTCCCCTTCAAATCGCACTTGTTGATAACATCCTCCTATCAAGACAATGATATAAGAGATATGCCCAAAAAATGCTAGATCTAGTGGCCATAGGAACTTATAAGAAAGAGAAACTCATTCACCATCAGAAACTCAAAGAGAATACCAAAACATGCTTTCTATTATTTTTCTCAAGAGACACCATATTGATGGAATACAATGAGGGGTCCTCTCTCTTAAATAGATCCGAGAGAGACCAAGTCCCTAACTAATTTTGAATGAGCGGTTGAGATTAAAAGATACAAAAGTGATCATCAACGATGAATATTATTTTAATATTTACATACATGGATAGCTGATAAGAGGGGGAAATTTTTTTCCCATTGATGCCTTAGGAAAGGAATATATAACAATAATGTATGATATAACATGATGGTACATAAAAAGGGGGTCTCCTTAGGGGTATAAAGTCTCCCTAGGTGCCTCAATACGATAATACAATGATATAACAATAATATCCAATGCCACCAAGGTGAAGTTCGTCCCAACAAAGAAGACGTCCTCTATGGATATGCCAAAATAATAAATGAGGACCCACTAAGAAGTAGTGACGGAGAATGATCCATAGAGCCAAGATACACTAAAATATATCATCCCATGCCATTTCCTAGCCATGAATTAGCCAAATCGATTTTTTTGGAGTAGCAATGGTCACTTGATCATTTATAATTAATTGTGAGAAATGCCATGTAAATATTTAATATGCCCATAATTTCATTTCCAGTTGCTCAGAATATCAATCTGCCTCCACCAAAATTGTTAAAAAATATCAATCTGGTAATACTTGTTACTCATACCCCAAAAATGCTTTTGGTGGAAGGTCCTTAAATAATTATTTTTAAAATTTGACAAAAATTGGTCCATTTCATTAAAAATTCACCCAGTGACTGTATTGAACCAATTTTTGCATTTCTGGAACACTAGAATTGTTTGAATGTCATCCAAAAGCATCAAAACATGAAAATAGAATAATTGTAACCATATCCATCTCAGGGACCTGTGTTAACCAAGTCAAAAATAACCAAACTGATGCTTGAACTATAATATGATCAATACATTGTGCATGAGGGATGAAAGATAATTCACTTATTCATATTTTTAGCCAACTATAACAATAGAAAAATGATAATGGTGATAAATCAATAAATACAACACAAATAAGACTTTTGTTATAGTAAATAAATTATTTTTCATGAAGTCCTTTATACATGCTCACTTACAAACTTAGTCAAATTGATATGATGGGTGAGGTGAATAAAACAAGGCTAGGATAAGGGATTTTGACTTATTAACCTCAACATAGTGATCTTTCAGACAACTGGGAAAAAGGGAATCCACTTAGACATATGAAGGACAAAAGACAATAGGGAATGGGGGTGTCTCACATATGGGTAGAGTGCTTAGAATGTTTCTGATAGACTCTAACAAAGTTTCTTTTGACTCACATCCAAGCTTGAATCAAGCTTCATGACTATATTTTCTAGGACCCTTGCATTGTGTACATAAGCAACTGTAATATAACATATCCCAAGGGACACTTAGAATTAGTTGTCCCTTACTCGATCTTACGCCAAAACCTGTGGGTTCCATGAGGAATTTTTCATTACAAAACATGGCCAAAAGTCTTTAGATTTAGCATTTATTTAACCCCTACTTTTAATTGTCATTTGATTTCATTTGTAACCCTCTTACAATTTTACATGCGCTTAAAAGCACAACTATTTGCAGCTTTCATCAGGGGTATTTGAATTTCTTTTCATTTCACATATAGATAGAGAATTTATATTGATGTTTGTTATGATTGAAGTGATAGCTTGCTTTGAGGACTAAAGGAAGACAATCTGGTGACACAAGCTACACATCCATTCCATAAGGCATCATACAAGTAGAAGGGAAGGAACCATGCCACACACTCCAGAGTCAAGACACAATACTACATGGATTCTATGCAACAAAGGGGTCCAAGTGGGGGAAAGGGTCTTCAATATTACAATTCAAGGTTCAAGTTAAGGGTCATAATCAATATGGAAGAAACAAATGGATGCATAAAGTGAAAGTTGGTGTCAAAATAGCAAGGTAAGACTAAGTTTGCACAAAGTAGGCAATACTAGTGAGGATATAAAAAGGTCTTAACATTCAAGATCATATATCCAATCATCATAACAAGTCTATACAAGCAATGCAATACAAAAATGACCAATATCAATTACCATGTTTAGTAAAATCTAATAAGATGAGCAAGACAATTTAGTAGCACCCAAATACACATATATACATGTCCAGCTATATACCTATCTATGATAAAGCCAACTACAATTGTATGGGAAAGGGATATATATTAGTTTCCTGCTTTGCATAGTGAACCATGGATAAAACAAGTCCATCTTAATGGATCATCCAAGGCTAAGTATGTCATGCAATACTACTGTTGATCAAAGGTAATGGCTATGACTGGTTTAACCACCAATGATCACTAGAAAACTATGCTCAACACATCTGGGACTGGCATTGAATGGAAGAAAAATAGTCTATTGCATCATGGTAGCTCCAACTACAATGTATGTGATAACATATGGCTCTAGGTGAGAAAAGTGATCTAAGGGAGAGAGTGCTTGAGAACCTCATAAATCTCTGGTCTGCATCACCCCTCCCATCATCCATGAACATGCACTCGAACATCTACTTCATCTTAAAAAATGTACTTGTTTTTGCATTAAGCAGACATTCTACAAATCTCTGCAAACTAAATGTCAATAGGCATATATGGATATATAAATCCAAAAATGAAATGAAATGCTGGAAATAAAATGTACAAAATTAAAGAAACATATACTTTGAGAACTATTAAGACAATTTTCAAATTATTAACTGAAAAATAAAAGCACACACAAGCAAATGAAAAGGCCAAACTTAATGACAAAAAGAAAAACTAACTACTGCTCAAGTGAACTTATTCAACAACTATTCTAAAAAGATCCAAGTTTATGGGAGGAAAATAATGCTTCAAAAACTGCCCATTTATTAGCAGATCCAACTCCTTGCAATCTAATGTTTCAAGCCATACCACCGCTTTTCCTACTATTCGACATAAAAGGTATGGACCCATTAATATATTTTCTAATTTTCTATGGTTTCTTGATTTTTCTTTGTTTTTATCCCATAATAAGACCATGCCATCTATCTCGAAATTCACATCTCGAGCAGTATGGTCAAAAGTTCCTTTGATTCTTTCTTTGTCAATGATTATCCCATCGATAGCATCTCGTCTCTTCTCATCAAGTTCAACCAATCTGTTTATTCTTGCTTTCATTTCTTCTTGATCAGCCGTGCATTGATGGAGCAATTCATATAAAGGAATTTGTAAGTTGACGGGAAATTAATAATCTTGACCATACATGAATTCAAAAGGGTACTTTCCCATTATCCTTTTATAGTAGTTCTGTTATCCCACAATGCTTATTCCAACTTTCTATCCCAATACCGTTTGTTTTATCCTACCATCATTTTTACAAGTTTTATCAGGTTCTTATTATTGGATTCAACCAGACCATTTCCTTGCAAATAATAATTCGAAGAACGTGATAACAAAATATCATGACTCATGTAGAAAGTGGACATTTCAATTATACTAAAGGATTTAGCATTATCCGTACTGATTTTTAGAGGACATCCATACCTAGATATAATATATTCTTCGAGAAATTTAATTACAACTTCTATCGTTTCCTTATTGCTAGGGACTATTTCGACCCATTGAATACTTATATTTATTGGTTGAGTTTTGATCAAATGGCCCTATAAAATCTATTGTTCATTGTTGAAAATGAGATTAGACAACGATTGGTGACAAAGGTAGAGATGCTAATCATGGTTTTCTAGCAAAGAATTTACATTCTTGATATGCTCAAACAAAAGTATGAACATCCTTGTATAATGTGGGCCAATAATATCCTGCTCACATAGTCTTAGCAACCGTCATTCTAGGAGCATAATGGCCTCCACACAACCCTACATGCATCTCCTTCATAATATTCTGGGATTCATTTGGGCTTACAAAACTTAAAATAATCCCATTTGGGTTCCCCTAAACTAAACCATCTTCTGTTAAAACATACTTAGACATGTTCAACCTACTATCTCTCCTTTGATGATCAACTAAGTCATATGGACATGACAGATTTTTTAGGCAAAAGATGACATCCTTATACCATTCATGTTCCTTTTATATATAAAACACCATTTCTTTACTAAAATTTACTTCTTGTTGCTTACTTCCTTCCATCACGAGCTGAGCTAGACCCCGACCTTTTACGATTTTGATTGGATTGATTTCTAAATAATATTCCCTGAATTCTTGAAATCCAAATTCCTAAAACACCAATGCCATCATGCTAAGATAGTACATCTTTAACTTCTTGGTACATGACATAAGTGATTATTTTAGAGTATCCTATGTAAGTTCGAAAGTGTTTCAAAGATTTCAACAAGCCATATGCTTTTCTTCCAGTAATGGTGTAATTTAATACAACATCCCTTAAATCTTTGCTCATAAAGGCAATTGGTTGTTCTTGACCTTCTTTATTCTTCTGCAATAATACTCCAACTATAGTGTCTTCTGAAACATAAGAATAAATAAGGAAATCCTTATCATAATCATGGCATACTAGAACACGAGAAGTGGATATAGCTTTCTTTAATTTAACAAACGATGATGCGCATGGTTTATCCCACACAAAGTTGGCATATTCCTTTAACAAAGCATTAAAAGGTTTAGCTAATTCATCTAGGTTGGGAATGAATATTCTCACAAAATTTATTTCTCCAAACAAATATCAGAGAGTGCTAAGATTACGAGGAGAAGGGATAGCTTCAATGGCTTGAATTCAATTAGGATCAATCCTAATTTCATCCTCAGGCACAATATGTCCCAATAATTTTCCTTCATCTATACCAAATGTGGATTTGTTTGAGTTCAAGGATATGCCAAAATTTCTACATCTATCAAAAGTTTACTTCAGATGAGAAACATGATCACCTCTTTCTTTAGAAAACATTGTCAAGCCATCTTGATATATAGCGATAATTTTACCCATGAGGCCACTAAAGGCTTGATGCATTGCTTGATGAAACATTGAACCAACATTAAGTAAGCCAAGTGGCATACAAATGTATTCTTATGTTCCCCATGGTGTGGTGAAAGTTATCTTTCCTTGATCTTCTTTCTTAATTTGCACTTGGTTTTATCTCGAGAAGCCATCACGCATTAACAACATACCCGCACCAGTCACACTTTGTAATAGTTTATCCATATTAGGAAGTGGGTATTTGTCTTTTATTGAGGCTTGATTCAAATTCCTAAAATATATCCAAATATTGATTACACCACTTTTATTTCTCACAATTACAATATTAGATACCCACATAGTATGCCTCACCGGTCATATGATTCTTGCTGCCAACATCTTTTTAAGTTCATTTTTTACCAAATGGGCCAATTTTGGGTTAAAGTTTTGGAGCTTTTGTCTATATGGATTTTCCCAATCTTATAAAGGGATTGTATGCTCGATGATAGATGGATCATAAGTTTTTAGTTCATCATAGGTCCACAAAAATACATCCTTCTACTCTCAAATCAGGCTCTCAATCGCTTTTCATTATTTTGGAGAATCGTTCTTTCCAATTTTGACCATCTTGGGAGAAATTGGGGACCCTATATTTACTTCAGTAACTTCATCCATCGAGTCAACCCTCCTTTCCTTGTATTCATCATGCCTGTTGAAATTCTTTTCCAAGCGTATGGATAATTCCATAGCATCAGCATGACATAATGATTGATTTTCCATATGATCATCCATACTAACAACACAGTTGGGAGAGCTATCTATGCACTACAACAATTGTATAATTTGAGCATCATCATTGAAAACTTGCTAGTGGTCTTGATTTTCAAGGACATAAGGTATGAAAAGGACTTCAACTTTGCATTTACGTTCATTTAAACATTCAAGGACTTCAAATGTACATGATACCACAAAGAGTGCATCAACGAGAGTGTTTTGATCCCTAGGGACTACTTTAATTGAGAAAGTGTCGAACATTTCAATATCGTCCCACACAACATTTCGATAATTACGCAATCGATCGTTCTTTGTAGCAAATTGGTTCTTCACGTGGGATACTACCAAGTAAGAATCGCCAATGACACTTATACACTTAATCTTCAAATATATTTCGATTTCTAACCCTAAAAGCAAGGCTTCATATTCGACTATGTTGTTGGTGCATTTGTTATACCAAAATCCTGTCATCATCATGTGATAAGACCTTTGACATACCTACTTGCTCTGAATCCCAGCACTTGGAGTGGAAACCCATGTTGTTTGTCAATCTTTCATGAAAATTCCCAGCACCGCGCTTTCCTTGTTAGCCAGGAGCGGTTCCTTGCTCGCACCTCCTTTCTACTATTTTCCATAAGTGGTGCCACCGCTTATAGCCCTTGGTCCATAAGCGTTTCTTACCTGAACCACTCTATCATAAGAGGAGAAAAGCAGTACCCTGGGTAAAATGGGAAAAAGAGAATATTTTTGAGGCTTCTAGATCATCAGCCTCATGTCCTCCCTTATCCCTATCATTGTGGGTCAGTTGAGCTCGAGATCCCTCATCCTAGGATCTTAGAGGCCACCTCATCCACAATTCTCTCAACCATTCCTATCCATTGAGCCTTCTAAATACAAGCTCATGTCCATGGTTGAAAGGGAGAGCCATTGAAGTATTGTTATGTTTTTGGATTGACCACTTGGCCCAAGCCATTGGAGAGCATAGAGAGCAAAGTTGGAGCTTATGGGGATGAAAGTTTTGGTTTCATGGAGATGCATGTCAACACTNTAATCTTAATGCAAAGCTGATTTCTGTCCCACTTTACTATTGTTGTTTGATTTCACATGTAAATGTTGTTGGATTCCTTAGTCACTGACATGGATTAATAGATTATGTTCTGGTATCTTTGATGTGTTTGTGTGTTTAATCTAATTGTAGGTACACAGGTTTACTATCGAAGCAGACATTCCATGTATCTACTATATCCAGGGAGGGTCTTCATCCTTTTTCGTTCATTTGTTCTGGATCTGAACCATTCAAACCAGAGGAACAAATTCTGTCCGCAGAAGGTGAAATATTCCTGCTAACAAATCTGGTGACTCCACTGGGGAATGAATGTATGTATCAGTCAATCTTATCTTCATCAGTTCTTCAACTCTTGTCCAAATCTAGGCTCCTTCTCCAACTCTTTTAGTCAGATCTGCTATCTGACTCAGTGAATTTTGGTTTGAAACTTCCAGATCTGTTTAGATCTAAATTATTTTTGACCTTTTATGCTCTTTCTCACTTTCAATCTATCAGTTTTTACCTTGATCTGGTCTTTTTATGACTTGATCTGTCGTTCTCTATGTGTTTTAGAATTTTACAGGGAACTGTGCTTATGTAGTGGACGAGAAGCGACGCCACTGCCTGAACCTAGTGAGCAGCCTGCGGTGTCACCGCCTGAGTCCTATTGGAGAGAAGCAGTGCTGGGATAGAACCACTCTGTCAATACCTGAGAAGCATGGTGCCAGGTAGGCATCATTCCAAGACCTCATTTTTCTCATTTTTTGTAAAAAATTGAGTTGATTTTGCTTTCAGCCCTGCACTGTCAGGCTTGTGTGTCAGAATCTAATGCTTGTGGTTTGGAATTTTATGGTTAATGATTGGTTTGATTGGGAAATTCAAAATCTAGGTTAAACTTTTGATTGTTCATTCACTTTGGTGCTTGTTGGTTGTAATTGCAAAAGGATTTCTTGTTTTTTGAAAAGCTTAGGGTGTTAGTAAGATCTCTTTTCATTTCTATTATATAGACTAAAAGAAGATCTCTTTTCATTTCTGTTATATAGGATAAACCTATCAGGCAAAAACTAAGGCAAGTCCCTCCTTGAAAGACCACATCTATTAAAGCTGTGATTGAGAAACTTCTCAAAGCTGGGTTTATTTATCTTGTACCCTTGACGGAATGGGTATCGAACGTAGTCCCTGTCAATAAAAAGTAGGGCACCATTAGAGTCTGTATCGACTTTAGGGATTTGAATAAAGCTTGTCCCAAGGACAAATTTCCTACTCCGCATATCGATCAGATTATCGACAACTGTGTTGGAAGTGTCATCTTTTCATTTATGGATGGCTTCTATGGCTATAATAAGATTGACATATTACCCTCCGATCAGCATAAGACATCATTCATTTTCCCATGGGGAACCTTTGCATATAAGAAGTTACCTTTTGGCTTGAAAAATGTTGAATCCACGTTCTAGCACGCAATATCCTATGCGTTTCATGATATTAAACATATTTTTGAACCATACCTTGACGACCTCCCTGCTCATTCACAGCGACAGGAGGACCACCCTGGTCATCTTAGAGAGATATTCCTAAGATGCCGTCATTATAATATACGGCTCAATACGCATAAATTTATTTTTTGCGTTGAGACGGGACGTCTGCTAGGTTTTGTGGTATCCAAAGATGGCATCCGGATTGATCCTTTGAAAATTTCCACCATTTTAGCTCTACCAGCCCCAACTAATCTCTTGGAACTCCAAAGTTTGCAAGGGAAGGCAAACTTTCTCCATCATTTCATGTGCAATTTCACAGAGAAAACGCACGGTTATATGCGTCTCCTCAAGAAGACCCCGTTCTTCTGGAATGACCAGGCCCAACATGCCTTTGATAATATTAAGCATGCTCTGATTCATTCACCCGTGATACACCCCTCGGATTATTCAAAGGAATTTCTTTTGTATATTGTTGCCTCTGCTACTACCATCGCTATGGTTTTAGTGCAGGAAAATCTCCACGGTTAGGAGAACGTGATTTATTACGCCAGTAAGAATCTCATGGATTCCGAAACTCACTATTCACACGTGGAAAAGTTAGCATTGGCCACGGTCATTGTTGTACAAAATTTTCGTCACTACTTTCTGCTCCGCACTACCATCGTATTGGCAGACCAGAACCCTATGTATTACATCCTGACTCGTTAGGTGCTCGGGGGAAAATACTCTTGCTGGATAGTTATACTTCAGGAGTTTGATATGGAATTTTCCAAAGCCACATCAAATAAATCCTTGGTCTTTGTTGAGCTTATGTGTGATCTTCCTTGTGCTTCAATGGAATCTGAGCCCGAAGATTCATTTTCGGATGAATTCCTGTTCCTGATTAGCACTGTCGACCCTTGGTATGGAGATTTGATTATTTATCTCCAAACACAATGATTTCAACTGCATTTATCCTGCGATGATCGCCGCCATATCCATCACCATGCAAAATACTACCTCATTTTGAATTATACCTTGTATAGACGTGGGATTGACTCTATTCTCTATCGATGCCTCACCCATGAGGAGGTTGAACATGTGTTGAATGATTGCCACTCTGAAGCATGTGGTGGTCATTTATCTGGGATGGCTACAGCATAGAAAATCCTTCACGCTGGCTATTTCTGGCCTTTTGTCTTCAAAGACTATCATGAGGCTGTTAAGAAATGCCCACCTCGTCAACACTTTTATCCTAAAAAGCACACCCATCCTGCTCCACTACACCCCGTCATTGTCGTTGGCCCATTCGCCAAATGGGGGATTGACTTCGTGCATTGTAAGCCTACCTCAGCCGAGGGGCATGGTTACATCATCGTAGTTATTGATTATTTCACAAAATGGGCCGAGGCCATGCCTACATATGCAGAAGATGGTAAGACTGTCGCTCTCTTCCTATTCAATCATATCATAGCTAGATTTGGAGTCCCACAGTCCATCGTTACTGATCACGGATCCCATTTCCGTAATCAAATGATGGAGGAACTGAGTGCCAAGCTAGGTTTTCGCCATGAAAAATCTACGCCATATTATCCACAAGCTAATGGTTAGGTAGAGGCCATTAACAAAGTTTTAAAAACTATGCTTTGTTGGATGGTTGGAGATCATAAATCCAACTAGCACCACGTTCTTTTCTCCGCTCTTTGGGCTTATCAGACTTCGGTGAAAACAACCACTGGTTTCACACCATTCCAGCTTGTCTATGGACTCAAAGATGTCTTACCAATTCAATGTTAGATTCCATCTTTACAACTTGTTGTCGAACTTCTCCTAGACACTTCCGCAGAGGAATAAAGGTTTTTGTACTTGAATAACCTTGACGAGACTCGGAGAGATGTTTCCTTGGCTAATGAGGCACATAAGAAATGCATCAAGGTGCACTATGATAAATCCGTCCAACCTCATGCCTTTAACGAGGGTGACCTAGTCTTGACTTATGATCAAAGATATGACAAACTAGGGAAGGGTAAGTTCGAGTCCATGTGGTATGGACCTTTCGTCATTTCTAAGGTTTTAGAGAAAGGATCTTACGAGCTTGTTGATTATGATGGAATCCCTTTGGGGCAACCTCGCAATGGGTTGTACCTGAAAAGGTACTACACCTAGGTCTTTCTTAGGTAGTATCTTGTATATATGTATATTGCTTGGATTTCACCGTGCTTTTAGTATTTTCAAGATGGTTTTGAGTTTAGTGTTCACGTCTATTTATACCATGTTTTGGTTATGCAGATGGCTTTCTATGGCTTCGCTGATGGTGCTTGCCACCACACCTTGAATCTCACCTCAGCTGCTTGGGTCCTCTATTCCCTGGCTGAATATTTGGTCAGTATAGGTCCCGCTACTAATAACATCGTCGAGTATGAAGGAGTCATCGGTCTTCTGACTGAAGCTACCTTCCAGGATGTTCACAATCTGGTAGTCTTGATGGACTCACAACTCGTGGTTTGCCATTTAAACCATATTTACACCATTAGAAACCCTGTGCTTCTCCACCTCTTCCAGAGAGTACGTTTGCTGGAAATATCATTTGAAACCATCACTTATAGGCATATCCCTAGGGAACATAATGTGGTTGCTGACTCATTATCTAATTAAATCCTAGATTGGTATATTGCCCATTCATGACATTGAAATCAAACATGGTCCATTGTAAATAAACATTTAAAGACACATAAAACTCATATAAAATGCATTTACCATTTGAGACATATAAGCACTGGGTAAAGTCTGTATATATATATATATATATATACATGAAAAGTTTACAAAAAATAGGTCCCGAGACCTCATCTGAAGCACATAGGCTTTCAGGAAAAATCACTATACAAAATCCTAAAGCTATTAGCTTTCAGTACAAATCTCATATACTAGCGATGCTCGTTGTAGCACATCACTGCCCGAGCTACTCTATGCAGAAGCCTATTGAATCAACTCAGTACTCCCACTGTAGGTCTCTAATACCTCATTGGGAGGTCATCAACCTCTCCATGTTTTCCTCTAACTCCCCGGTGATATCATCTCCCCATGGTACAAAGCGGGATCCAGCTCACCTATCCAGTGGAGAAGCTCCTCCCAGTCGCACTGCTCCAACATCTGCATGAGAATGTATAGGTCTCATCACTTAACATAAAAAATATAAACATTAAAAACATAAAACATTTCATCCATTTTAGGGTTTCTTGCTTTTTACCGATGTCGCCCCACTGTCCGCCAGGTGGGATTGGTAGGTCAGGATCTCCGATGAAGTCCGTACCTGCGTAAGCATAATCCTCAACCATGAGGATCTGATCTCGGAGCCATTTGAAGAACGAGTCACCAAACTTCACTTTCCCTCTACCTGCTCCTGTACGAGCCATGATTTGGAACCACCTCAGCATATGGGGGTCCCACGCTCTCAGACTTCTGAAGACCACCTGAGGTCTCATCTGTGGAACCTGCTCGAAGAAGAAGCAGGCTAAAATGGAACCAAATTCAAACTACTTTAGCTCTCCCTATCGACACTTAGTCAGCTGATCTTTGAATATTGGAAGCATGGCTTCCGCCCAGTTGAATACCGTGGGTGCCATGGCCTCTATGGTATATAACATGTGTGCCCTAGAAGCATGGTGCACACCCTGACTTCCGGCCACCCTATGCATAGTAAATAGGACGGTCCGTAGGGGCCCATCCGTCACTGCTTTGATGGGGATTTTCTTCCCCGATGTCCTCATCCCTGGAGCACAGTGACGATCTATATGCTCTCGAGTGGTAATATCCCCTCCACGGGAACCTGTCAGTGAGATGGGGGCACCCCATCTCGAGAGACCAGTTAAGAAGTAGATATCCTCTACCTCCACTATCAGAATATGGGCCCCCACCTCGAAGTACTGCTACTCTAGATTCCACATCCACAGTATCTGCTCTAATAACTGCTCATGTGACACCATGCTTGGGGTCCAGAAGAACTTCAGGAGCCCACAGTCCCGTAATGCAGCTATACAACCTGCATTTCTCTCAGCAAAAGCATCATCATTGTCATGTTGTATTTCTTTCCATATCACCAATTTTTTAGCAACAAAAACCTGCCAAAAACAATCATAGCATGCATTAGAATCATTCCCAATCATTTAAAATCAAAAGAATAGATTATATTGCTTGTGCTATTAGTTTGAAATATCCACGGCCGGCACCACTTGTGCACCGTTGGAGACAGGCGGTGGCACTTCCTGTCAACTATGTTTTAGGCGTGGTTCTTGGGAGGTACCGCGTATCTCGTAAGGGGTATGCGTATCGCGGTTCTTTGGAAGTTTGTTTATGACTTTTTCGTACTTCCATAAAACGAAAAAGGTCGACGAGCGTTTATTACGACACTTTGGTCACGGTCCTTAAACCTAGTATCAAAGGTCCGAGTCTGTTTCAGTTTCTTTCCAAGCTCGTTAAAAATTGACATTGTGTAAAGAAGTGTCATGGAGTCTTCTTTTCACCTCTTTTTCAGGCTCCTTAAAGACGAAAAGATCGTTGGGTCCATTTTCAATTCTTTCCAGGCTCGTAAAAAGTGACAATGTGTAAAGAAACCTCATGGAGTCCACTTTAAACTCTTTTTAGCTTTGCTAAATACGAAAATATTGTCGAGCGATCTTGTCTTCTTCACGCTCGTTAAAGCATTTGAAGAGTTGTCCGTCCGACGGTAGGTTATCTCTTTTTTGGTTCGGATAGGACTATTTACGAAAAAGGAACACTCCAGCCAATCATGACTAGAAGAGTTCTCTAAGGTATGATTTTACACTTTTTCGGGCCTTAGAGCCTAAATCATATGAAAAAGGACCCCTTTGGAGTCTTCTTCCATCATCGTTCAGACTCTCTAAACGTGAATGATACCGAGTTTTCTTTCATTGGACTCATTAAATTAAACATTGAGAGACCCATTTTGGGAACGAACCCCTCCTCTCTCAGGTTCGTAAAACATATGAGTCTGGACTTGTATTTTGATAAGCTATATCGAGTGTTTGTTACCCTCTTTGAACTCGTAAAACTGAAAAGAGGCACTCATTGATCATGATGGGGGAAATGGGAAGGGAATCATTTTTGCAAATAAATGGCAGTAGTTTGTCGTTACCTTTGAACATGGCACTTGTCTGCACACCATGTCAGTCAATTAGGTATTCAGCTGATCTCCATGATGATCCACTTTCATGAGTCATGCCACTCCTTTGAGTCTTTCAAAAGAATGCATTGTCCACTATCACATTGTGTGTTTGTCCCATTCAGTCATGCTGCCAAGTCTTTTGTCGTGCCACCCGATGTTCAAAGGGGATTTGAAGAAGTTTTACCTCTGCAGTCAAGATAGTCTTTGTGTCAGTACTTTTGAGTCAGTCCTATGGTTACTACATTCACATCATTCCAAAACTATGTTCCAAGTTTCGTGTCGTCGATGTGGGACTCATCATGGCCCTCCTTCGACGAGACTATTCCCGTCGACATCATCTCATCATCAGGGAAATAGTCTTAGAAACAATATTTAGTACCTTGAGATCTGTATGCCTTAATAATAGGTTCTCTCGCTCTCAACATAGGTTCACATCATTGACCTTTGATCGATAGAATCGACTGGGTTTTCGACATCAGGACATATATTCACACTCAATATATTGTACTAGAGTACCTTGGGAATCATTGACATCAATGGTGATCTCCCTCGCACTTGTTAACGGTTCACATCATTGACCAGTAATCAAGTGGTTTCTACCATGTTTGACTTTAGATCATTGTAATCACATGGATAGAATTGTACCTCGTGGAAGACGAGATGAAGACCCTGGGCATTTATTTAAAGTGCTCATTGCTTTTCCCCAGGTTGCGATGGATTTTTGTATGTCTAGCATGGATCCACATTTGTATGGTCGTGGCTATGCTCAAATTTGCATCTGTATGACATAGATCTACATTGCATGTCTGGTAGCTATGTCCAAGTTTGAGTCCTCTATCACATGGATCTACACTGTATTCTAGTAGCCATGCTTGTTTATTCCTCCCATGGATCTGCCTTGTATTGGTCTGCAGCCATGAGTTGGTTACTTGTGCCTATGAGTCAAAAATATTGATGTACTACAGATGCCTACTTGACGACATGCTCCACATTTTCACCTCTCAGTGACGACTTGTTCTCTCAAAGCTCTCGTTTATCGTATCCCTCTAAGACTCATGCTTTGGGGGGCATCCTGTTATACCAAAATCCTGTCATCATCATGTGATAAGACCTTTGACATACCTACTTTCCCTGAATCCCAACACTTGGAGTGGAAACCCATGTTGTTTGTCAATCTTTCATGAAAATTCCCAGCAGTGCGCTTTCCTTGTTAGCTAGGAGCGGTTCCTTGCTCGCACCGCCTTTCTGCTATTTTCCATAAGTGGTGCCACCGCTTATAGTTCTTGGTCCATAAGTGTTTCTTACCTGAACTACTCTGTCATAAGAGGAGAAAAGTGGTACCCTGGGTAAAATGGGAAAAATAGAAGATTCTCGAGGCTTCTAGATCATGAGCCTCATGTACTCCCTTATCCCTATCATTGTGGGTCAGTTGAGCTCGAGATCCCTCATCCTAGGATCTTAGAGGCCACCTCATCCACAATTCTCTCAACCATTCCTATCCATTGAGCCTTATAAATACAAGCTCATGTCCATGGTTGAAAGGGAGAACCATTGAAGTATTGTTATGCTGTTGGATTGACCACTTGGCCCAAGCAATTGGAGAGCATAGAGAGCAAAGTTGGAGCTTATGGGGATGAAAGTTTTGGTTTAATGGAGATGCATGTCAACACTCAGGCTTAATTGGTTGTAAACTTCTCCATTTTTAATCTTAATGCACAATTGATCTCCGTCCCACTTTACTGTTGTTGTTTGATTTCACATGTGACCTACAAGAACCAATACTTATAAATTAACTCAGTTGTCACACTAGTCAAGGCTACCCTGCACTTTAAGCAAAGCTAATGGCCAAACCAAGGGGGCGTCCGTAGTTAGCCTGTTAGGTTAACTTAAAATCAAGATGACCTTGTAAGTGGTAAATTCAGGGGTTTAGTGAAGGTATCTTGATGGAAACTCTTAGATCTAATGTTTAATTAAGGTTTGGATAAGGATATAAGGGATAAATAGTGTCTATGTGAAAAGCCCCAAATTTCCCTAACTAGGGATTGAACCAAAAATTTAAATGCAAGGACAAAAAGGTGAAATTAAATTAATTAGGAACAGTAATCAAATGCCATATTATGGATTTATCAATTTAAAGTGATTCCAGTAATACCCAATTCAAGATCTAAGCCAAATTGATAGTTTCCCCAAGGAGGGAGAAGTGCTTTGGATGGGAAAATGGAGTCCGATTAACTTGAAACTTGGTCCCTATAGGTTTTGAATTATTTGCTACTTGGGGTTTTAAATATTAAATGCGACAACGACCTAGAACTAGGTAAATTTAAAAATGAGGGTTTTAAATTTTATTATTATACCTGGGAATAAAAATGAGAAAATGCAACATGCAAGATAGAGATATTACATAGATCCTTTCAGTTGAATGTAGGTGATTTCCATTCGTCCAACAGTTTCCAAATAAACCAAACTTCAATTCTGAACAAGCAATGAACTCCAGAATGATGCCCCTGTCAATCACATAAAATCTCTATAAGCAAAATGCAATAGCAATGACAAATATGTTACAATAGAATCTATTGAAATGACAAATAGAGAGTGATCCCAACAAATAAAAAGCTAAAAGCAATGATAATCCAATATGAATATAACCCCCTATGGAAAACCGCCAAAGAGAAATGGGAGAGTCTCTGCTCCAAGTGGCACTTGTTTATAACGTCCTCATGTTAAGACAATAATACAAGATATATGCACAAAAAATATGTTATATCTAGTGGCCACATGAACTTAGAATAAAGAGAAACTCATTCACTATCATAAACCTGAAGAGAAGATCAAAATTTGCTTTCTATTATTTTGCTCAAGATACACAATCCCAATGGAATACAATGATGGGTCCTCTCTCTTAAATAGATACGAGAGAGACCAAATCCCTAACCACTTTTTGAATGAGCGACTGAGATTAAAATATACAAAAGTGATCATCAACGGTGGAGATCATTGTAATTTTTACATACATGGATCACTCATAAGAGGGTGCACAATTTTTCCCATTTACGCCTTAGGAAAGGAAAATATAACAATAATGTATGACACAACATGATGGTACATAAAAAGGGGGTCGCCTTAGGGGTATAAAGTCTCCATAGGAACCTCAATACAATAATACAATGATATAACATAATTATCCAATGCCATGAAGGTGAAGTTTTCCCCAACAAAGAATACATCCTCTCTCGATATGCCAAAATAATAAATGTGGAGCCCACGTTGAGAAGTAGTGATGGAGAATGATCCATAAATCCAAGATACACCATAATATATCATCCCATGCCAATTCCTATCCATGAATTAGCCAAATCGATTTTCTTAGAGTAACCATGGTCACTTGATCATTTATAATTAATTCCTAAAAATGCCCTGTAAATATTTAATATGCCCATAATTTCATTTTCCATTGCTCGAAATATCAATTTGACTGCACCAAAATTGCCAAAAAAATATCAATATGGTGATGCTTGTTACTCATACCCCAAAAATGCTTTTGGTGGAAGGTACTCAAAAGTTTTTTTTTATTTGACAAAAAATGTGCCATTTCATTAAAAAATCACCTAGTGTTTGTATTGAACCAATTTTGCATTTTTGGAGCACTAGAATGGTATGAATGGCCTCCAAAATCATCAAAACATGACAATAGAGTAATTGTAACCATATCCATCGCGAGACATGTGTTGACCAAGTAAAAAATAACCAAATTGATGCCTGAACTATATTCTGATCAATCCAATATGCATGAGGGATGAAAGATAAATCTCTTATTCATATTATTAGCCAACTATAACAATAGCAACATGAAAATGGTGATAGATCAATGAATCCAACAAAAATAAGACTTGTGTTATTGTAAATAAATGATTTTTCATGAAGTCCTTTATACATGCTCAATTACAAACTTAGTCAAATTGCTTTGATGGGTGAGGTGAATGAAACAAGGCTAGGATAAGCATTTTTGACTTAATAACCTCGACACAGTGATCTTTCAAACAACCAAGAAGAAGGGAATCCACTTAGACATATGAAGGACATAAGGCAATAGGGAATTGGGTTGTCTCACATATGGGTAGAGTGCTAAGAAGGTTTCCGATAGACTCTAACAAAGTTTCCTTCGACTCGCATCCAAGCTTGACTCAAGCTCCGCGAGGATGGTTTTTAAGACCCTTGCGTTGAGTACACAAGCAAATGTAATATAATTGACCCTAGGGAACACTTAGAATTAGTTGTCCCTTACTCCATCTCACATAAAAACTCATGGGCTACATGAGGATTTTTCATTACAAAACATGGTCAATAGTATTTAGATTTAGCATTTATTTAATCACTACTTTTGATTGGCCTTTGCTTTGATTTCTAACCCTCTTGTTATAGCTGATTTTACCACACATGATGAATCACACTTTTATGGCCTTCCGTGTTCCTATGCAGACTCCTTAGACCCCATGGACCATTTTTGTTCCTTTGATGTTTCCTTGATCATCCCTAAAAACATGTAAAAGTTTCCATACGTGACTTTTAAACCCTTTATCGCGTATATACGTGGGTTTGACCCCTAAAACCGCGTACATCGGGATGTGTGAAAAAGGCCAAATTCTTTTGGAGTTTTCCTTGATGTGGATCCGACTCACTTGTCTCCTGGCCTTCCATATGCCTTGAGATCGCTCGGATTCGACCTTTCATTACCCCATTGAAGAGCTATATAAGGAACCCTTTGGATGCATTGAAGGCATGAGTAATTGAGAGCAAGAGAACTATAGTCCATTGTTGCCGGAACTTGTGCTTGAGTCTGCATCCTCTTTGTCCCTTGGAGCACTTTTGTGTTCTTCCCAAGCTTACCTTTTGCTTGTGAGCTTGCTATTGAGAGATGGAGGATTGAAGTGGTGGAGGCCCAAGTGGGGGACTCGGTTTCTCCGATTCGCAGACGTGCCGACAGAGGTTGTATTAATTGTAATGTCTGATTTTATATTAATAGAAATATCTTTTCCTGTCCAATAATGTGTGTTTGAATGAATATTTTATCCATGGATGATTTCAAATGCTTATATGTTATTGATTGTATATGCTATAGTAGAGCTAACACAATTATATATAGTATGCTTGTCTTGTTTATTGAATGTTGAGGAAGCAATTTATCAATTCAAGCTGAAGTTGGAAAGCTCAACGGGGATCTACATCAACCGTCCGGAATAAGGTACGAATTGAGATCCTTTAGTGTTAGTTGTTTGGTTTCTCTTGCATATAGGAAAGGATTGATTTCTGGAGTTAAGCTGTCTGTTGTGGTACCCCAAGCCATAGGAATTGCTCTCTGTAACAGAATTGGTGATCCCGTTGGGGATGTTCCTTGTTTTTCTTTGGGGTTTGGGGGTACAATGTGCTTGATATTCTTGACTTGCTCTTTGTTTCTCCTTGTTTCTGTGTTGCATTTTATAGTATGCTCATCCATTGACACTCCCCTTTATTGGTTTGACCCTTGGCCTGCTTTTTACCACTGTCTTCTCTGTATACGCAGGTTTTTGGCCAAAAGTCGCGTACATACACGGATTTCTGGCCAAAAGTCACATACATACGCAGATTTTTGGCCAAAAGTCGCGTATACACGCAGGTTTTTGGCCAAAATCTGCGTATACATGCAGCTTTTTGGCCAAAAGTCGCGTATATATGCAGCTGTTCTTTAAATAGTCGCGTACATCCTCCCTTTTGGTGAGTTTGATGTTGTGGGAAGTTGCTGGGTGGGCTGTGAGTGTGGTTGGGTCTTCCTTGGGTCTGGTGTTGTCTGTTGGATGCTTCTTTTGTGACCAGAGATAGCTTTTTCATTGATTTTTCTTTGAAAGTAGTTTTAGTCATTTATCCTTTTTGTTTTGCCATTAGTGCATTACTCTTTTTTGTCTCGGTGTCTTGCTGGGCTTGTGTTTTATACTTGCTGCAAAGACTGAAAGTTTTAGATGACTTTTATTGCATTTTTCATTCTTTTATATTGAAAAATACAAGGTAGTTGCATTTTTTGCATATGGATTTGAGGAGGTACTTGCATTGGATTGCTTGGATGAGAGTTGTATTTAGGATTTCATATAGGAAGGATTGCATTGACATCAAAGGAATATATATTTATGCATCTCATGTAGTAGCATACCCTATTTTTCATTTGACAAATATTGCACTTAGCATTGTTTGTTATGGTGTGCATATTTACTTCACTGCTGAGTCATAACTTCATTAGTTGCACGATCATTTCCCTTTGAGTAATTACAGCCAAATAAAATCAACGCTTAATTAAAATGGATTACACTATTTTCTTTTATAGGGTACACCAACAAGATTAGGTTTTAGGGTCTTGGAATAGTTCATTGTGAGTAAATTCTCCAAGACCATTGAACAACAACATGTATGTGTCTGTCCAGGTGAGAGCATGAAAATCATTGGTATAATTAGTGTTTCTCAGGACGCTCCTATTACACAGGAGTTAAGCACGAGGCAGTGTGAGTGATTATGATTGGGATGACCCCTGGTTGTAACTGAGTAGCACCGGAGATATTTCTAGGATTGTATTTGTATCTGGGGGCTCTTTCGAGAGTTTCGAGCTTTGCTACCCTACCCATACGGTCAATCCCGCCTGTGACTGTCCGCCTGAGCATTGATTATATTGAGGTGACCATAGTTTCCTTACCTAGGTTATTGAGGGGGTACTTGCAAAGGTTATTCTGTAGGTGTACCGGCCAGGTAGAAGTCGGACAACACAGTCGCTTTATGCGTTGAAGCTGAGGGCCACTATAATTGGTTACGTACCTCCACTTGTAGTGTATGGGAGTTTCAAGAGTATCCTAAGCAAGACATACCTGCTGCATTCGGGAGCTCACATATCCTCCCCTTGGTTTGCTTGTATTTTGGCTGTAGATTTTCTTAGGAGTGTTCTCTTTGTGAGCTAGTTGGACTTTGGGATCGCGGTTACTTGAGTATATTTATGCTCTCTTGAGTTCGGATCCTTTTATTTTTGGCATGCCTGGTATCCTATCACCCATCCTTGGTCCTAGTATGGACCCTGGTGTCAGACTTGGGGGAATCACAACCCCTTACCGTGCTCATAGATTTGGAAGTGGTCACATTCCGCCCTTTACTCCATTTGTGGAGGATGTTGACTCCATTCTCTTAGTATTTACACCGGTGGTCACCCTCACCGGGGTGGTAGTGGATGTGTGAACGTTGGGTCTACACCTTACTTTCCTTTTTATGTCCCATCGTTCACCGCATTGTTTCCTTTGGGTGCGGTTGTCATGATCATTCCTCCCTATATCCTATAGTTTGGATTCTTTATTGACTATTTTGGGTTGTTTTGGACTAATATGGTTGTCATGTAGGGTCCAGTTTCTGTACACTCTCTCCAAGGTTTCAACCCGTTCGTGCCTATCACAGGTATTATGTCTGAATTGGCATATAGGTTAGGATTTTACATCCACTTACACTTCTGCATTGCCTTATGACCATTACATCTTAACCTTAGGTATGAACCCATTCCATGGCATCACGGAACCTTCATGCTGCTGTTAGAAGTGATATTATGTGAATGGTAGAGCTTTCCTATACATGGGTGTCCTAGTTAGCTCCCTTTTGCATTTGGTACCCATGCTGTGAGTCCTCTCTTAGGTCCGGGAGTCCCTTTTAGTCCCGCCATGTCCTTGAGTAAGAACCTCATACTCCTCTTGAAATTTATGCTAGAATTTCCCCGGGACTCCCTTATGTCAAGTTGTAATTGCATTATCATGAGCTTTGCCTACCTCATTGAGCCTTATGTCGGCTTCCATGACTTTGAGTATCAGCCATACAGCCCGAGCTTGTCTCATGTCTAGCCACGCAGAGCCGTTTTATATATCCTTTGTAGCTTGATTCCCTATTTTTACTAGGAGGGGGCTTTCCCTTGAGTGTCGCTATCCTACACATGTGTCCTTGCATTGAGCATAGGTATGTTCTGCTGCTTGGAACTAGTTTGTTTTCCCATTTGACACTCGTCTCCTCCTAGTCTGTAACTTTAAAGAGATTTTATTATTTTTCAAGCTTTTCAAATATTTGAAAAAGTCCAAAAAAATTTAAAAAACCAAAAAGCCGGACAAGAAAATATGTTATCTTTGGCTGCAGTCGAGTCATGTCGCCTTCAAACAGAGCACTGTATATCACATCAATTGGTTGGGTTAATAGTTTGAATTTAGGAGTTGTACTTGTTTATCTAAGTTTATCTCCACCAGCTGGTTAAGCTTCCAGTCCCTATGGAGCCTCTGTCGATGCCTCCTATGTCGCAGAGATGTCCCAGTTTTGCATATCGAGTCTATGCTGCCTACATTCAGTCACCATTCATCGTTATGATCTTGTTCGAAGGAAGTTGAAACCTGAGTCCACCATTACTCAGTTATCTTGACTTTGCATGTCGGCCATTCCCGGTACAGTTACTAGTTCGTGCACCTTATGATCGAGTCCTTCCACATCATATAGCTTTGCTAAGTACCTCATGTTGGATGATGGGGGATGCCTTAATGCCCTCCTTCCAGCAGATTTCATCCCATCGACTTCATATCATTTATTCTAGGATAGGAATCTAGAGTCATCTTTGAGTGCCTTGAGACTTGCAGTCATCAGTGGTAGGTTCTCTCGCCATCGACAGTTTTTTGGGAATACATCAATGCCCCCTGATCGATGGATTCTCTCAAGTGTTCGACCTCAACAAATTTATTCACACTTGTTAGTTTGCACTCTAGTACCTTGATTCCCATTTTCATTATCAGTGGGTGATCTCATGTCTATTAACGGTATACATCAATGACCGGTAATCAGACGATGGACTACTATGTTTGACCTCGACACCTCTATTCACATAGTAGGACATGTACTCATAGTGGTGTGTGTAGAAGACCTTCTAGATTGGTGGCATCTCATATATGCTACCTCCTTGATCGTGCCAATGTTCATGAGATTTCAGCTCTCATGACTTGATTCCAGTATATGTCAGACATTTCCAGCCATTATGGAGATCTTGATATGTTGTATATCTTCAGTCTTCATGGAGATCATGATCCTTTGTATATCTTCATCATGGAGATTCTGATCTATGTATATTGTATGTGGTGATGACCACATATGTCATATTGTATCATGCCTATTCATGGCCATTGTACTCTTATGTATTCGAGACTGCTATATGTATTTGCAGTTATATGTAGAGTTGTATCATTGTATAGTGCTGATTGGATGGTTGGTTCTTCCACTGGGTTCTTCATCACTTCATTTATGGGATGGACTTATAATGTATTTCGGCCATCGTATGACCCCTCTGACCTCACACATTAGGGGGCATCTGTTATAGCTTATTTTACCACACATGGTGAATCACACTTTTATGGCCTTCCGTGTCCCTATGCAGACTCCTTAGACCCCATGGACCATTTTTGTTCCTTTGATGTTTCCTTGATCATCCCTAAAAACATGTAAAAGTTTCCATACGTGACTTTTAAACCCTTTATCGTGTATATACGTGGGTTTGACCCCTAAAACTGCGTACATTGGGATGTGTGCAAAAGGCCATTCTTTTGGAGTTTTCCTTGATGTGGATCTAACTCACTTGTCTCCTGGCCTTCCATATGCCTTGAGATCACTCGGATTCAACCTTTCATTACCCCATTGAAGAGCTATATAAGGAACCCTTTGGATACATTGAAGGCATGAGGAATTGAGAGCAAGAGAACTACAGTCCATTATTGCTGGAACTTGTGCTTGAGTCTGCATCCTCTTTGTCCCTTGGAGCACTTTTGTGTTCTTCCCAAGCTTACCTTTTTCTTGTGAGCTTGCTATCGAGAGACGGAGGATTGAAGTGGTGGAGGCCCAAGTGAGGGACTCAGTTTCTTTGATTCATATATGTGCCGACAGAGGTTGTGTTCATTGTAATCTCTGATTTTATATTAATAGAAATATCTTTTCCTGTCCAATAATGTGTGTTTGAATGAATATTTTATCCATGGATGATTTCAAATGCTTATATGTTATTGATTATATATGCTAGAGTAGAGCTAACACAATTATATATAGTATGCTTGTCTTGTTTATTGAATGTTGAGGAAGCAATTTATCAATTCAAGTTGAAGTTGGAAATCTTAATGGGGATCTACATCCATTCCACAAGGCATCATAGAAGTAGAAGGGAGAGAATCATGCCACACACTCTAGAGCCGAGACATAATACAACATGGAGTCTATCCAACAAAGGGGTCCAAGTGGGGGTAAAGGTCTTCAATCTCATAAGTCAAGGGTCAAAATCAATATGGAAGAAACATATGGATTAAGAAAGTCAAATGTGGTGCCAAAATAACAAAGTAAGATTAAGTTTGCATAAGGTAGGAAATACTAGTGAGCATATAAAAAGGTCTTAACATTTAAGATAATATATCCACTCACTATAACAAGTCTATACAAGAAATGCAATACAAAAATTACCAATATCAGTTACCATGTCAAGTTAAAGCTAATAACATGAGCAAGACAATTTATAGCACCCAAATACACATATTCCTATCCAACTGTATACCTATTTATGATAAAACCAACTCCAATTGTATGTGAAGGGGAATTATATTAGCTTCATGCTCTGCTAAGTGAACCATGTGTTGTCAACCCAAATGACACTTCTCCGTCTGAGTACCGACATTCTTTATGTTGGTACACAAAAAGACATATTAGGATTGAAATTTGCCAAAACACTATAGATGGGCATGACTTGGGATGCATTTACCCTTAAACCAACTTGCTATATAATTTTTCTAAGTGTTGATTTGTGTACGCGACTATCTCCATTGCAACTCGCGTACTGTACACGACTATTTGCATTGCAACCTGCGTACATCAGCGTACACGAGTTTCCTTTGAGAAACTCGCGTGTCATACACGGGTTGCCTATATCAATAGTCACGTACACCTTAGTTCGACCTTAAAAAATATAAAACTTAATTAATTGAGATTAGTTGGGCCCTAACCCTTTACTATCCCAACTGTTTCAAGCACCCCAACCTTTGAAATCACTCTATTTCCCAAAGTATAAATAGAGGCCTTGGGGAGGTTATTAATCAATCAAGATTGGAGAGCAAAGTTATGCTGGTGGTATATCTTCAGAAGTCTTGGAGCAGCAGAACTCAGAGTCCTTTGGTTGCAGAGGAGTCCTTGTCTCAGAAGCTGGGTTGTACTCTTATCTCATTCACTAATTGTTAATAAAGAGAATTCTTCTTCCAACATTGTGTTGAGTCTATTTCATGTATTGTGGTTAATGAATGTATTTGATTATATATTTGATATATTGTTTATCTAACCTATTATATATACATGCATGAGATATTACTTGGAGAATTTGCTCTTTACAGGTGAAGGAGGTGCATCCTTGGAAGCTTTGGAGAGAAGAGGAGCAGGGGAAGATCAAGCTTGGATCAATCGTCGGTAATCGGGTAAGTCAAGAATTTCTTCCTATTCCCTTTCTATTCCCTGGTAAAGCTGATTGTCTGCAAGGTTAGTAGTAAGTTGGTAACCCCAGACCCTAGGTTACAAGGGTGCTTAATCCTGAACAACAAAACTGGTGACTCCGCTGGGGAGTCCAGCCTGCTGTGGGTTAGTCCTGTAGATACTTGCCTAGTCTATGCTCTGTTTCAGTGTATGGTCTTATATCTTGGCTTTGATTTGTAGTAGTGTTTTAGATACCTATATTATTTTTTATTTTTGAATTTTTTTTGTTGTGTATGCGGGTTGCTGTGCTACACAATCACGTACAACAACTTGTATACGTGGGTTGCTCCATTGGACAGTAGCGTAGAGTACGCGGGTTTCTCTATTAGACAGTCGCATACATCTTTTAGCAGCAATTTTTTTTGGGTAGGGTTGCTTGTCCCTGTCTTATTTGGATTTTTCTCTGCTTTGGGGTCTTCTATTGCTGGCATCTTGTTGTAGTTCTGAAAGTCCTGCACACCATACTTTGTGCTTTTCTGTAAGCCCTTGAGTTTTTGTTGTTTGAGTCTTCTTTCATTTAGCAATTTGAAGTGGATTATCCTATTTGGGTGATAGGTTCAGTGCTATGTATTTGAATCAATGATCAAGATTTTAGATACCTTGTACTTTGTACTACTTTCAAGTAGTTTTAGTTTGTCAGTTTCCCTTTAGTGATTTCAATGGATTTCATTCATTGTTTCTTTCCAAGCTAGGTGTTTGCCAATTCTCCTCCTTAGGTGGTTGAATTTGGTTCTTACAAGTCTTCTATATTTCATATTGCTTGCTTTATGGTCTGATTATTCAAGCATACTCAAGAATTTTTTGCATTTAGGTGCATAGTATTTTGTGAAGAGTTTGAAAAGTGAAGAAAAAACATTGGAAACATTTGCATTTTAATTGCATATCGTAGTTTTATTTTCAGTATTTTCGAATAAAATCTCAAAAATTACAAAAAAAAAAGTCTTAGTATTCTCATACTCAGTTGTAATTTCATTAGTTCATATCTACAAAAATAAAAAGAAGCTTGATTTAAGAAGTTATAATTTATTTTGGAAATCATTTTCTACACCATTTTAGTTTTCTTATCGAGTCTATAATATCATAGTCATTCACGCCACTTACCCTCTGACTAAGAACAACCCTTAAAATGAACGCTATAATTTAAGATTTATTAGTAAGTTTTGTTTTATAGGGTCATACACCTACTAGCTTAGGATAGAGTTGTGGGATAGGAAGTGTAAACTCTCCACAAGTACTTAAATTCAGATGTAGTTGGCCAATCGATAGGTAAATCCTTCTCTGTGTTGATAGTATCTGGGAAGCTCCTCTCAAATAGGAGTTAAGCACGAGGTCGCATGGAGGCTTGGATTGAGGAGATAACCCTCTAATTCCTTGTCAAAACGTAGACCAAGGTTTTTGCACATCTGGGGATTCTGTCCTAGACAGAGTTTCGAGCTTTGCTACCCTGCCCATGCATACGAATTAGGCTTGCGACTGTCCTCCCAGACTATTGATATAGTTAAGGTATCCTTTAGTCTCTTTGACATCTAGGGTTTATACACAGGTAAACCAGAAGGCTATTTCTGGTTCACCTTGGACGGGCTTGGAAGGTAACCCTTATTGAAGTTGTAGGAGGGTGGTGGGTGATTCCTCCGCTTGTGCCTAAGAACCTCTTCAAGGACACCAAGAAACTGTCTCTCATTTTTCTTCGGGAAAGAATATCTTATATCCCTTGTGATTGTTGAGACTTTAGGAAAGTTTGTAGTGATTGCTCTGTGGTTTGTCTGTGTTTAGCTGACCTTAGGGTGTGAAGAGTCAAATTTACAATCATGGAGGACCAATCTATCAAAAGGTCATGAAGGTTACAAAACCTTCCTCCTCTTATCACATTGGAACCTCCACCTCTCCATCAAAGGCGGAGATTAGACACGAACGGTTCTTTCGAACCGATAGGATTTAGCGAAGTTTCGGCTGAAACAGAACTTAGGGCAAACCATTTTGATTTATTTACAGTTGAGATAGAAGACTTGCAGGATGAAAAATTTGCAAGGAACTTTAATTCACCTCTAACTAACTTAAATGATCCTATGATCGTTCAGGTTTGTCCTTTCAATTCACCTGTGATTGGTGTCCCTTTGGGCAGACTAATGTCTACTGTAGGATAAAGTTATTCTACTTCCACCTTAGCCGCTCTGACTGAAGGGTTTCCACCTCCCACGGTAGGTGCCCCTAGAACAAGTATACCTACTACACCTTTAACTCCAGCTAGCCGAGTGGTTCAACCACCGGCTCCCACAAGTTTAGCAGGTACTTATGGTGGTAGGGTCACTGGGATTCCTAGTGTACCTTCAGTTCCTACTTCCTTTGCACACACTGCTCAGAGTGGTCTGATAGGATCCTCGACATTTGTCCAGGGTTTTCCTTGGAATGGGGGGTACATTCCCCCATCCACTCCATATGTAGGTCCAACACCTGCATATGTAGGGGTGCAGTTCAAAAACCCTAATCCTTATGGTCAAGGTTTTCAAACTCTGGTTTTAGCTCCTTTCACGATCTCTCCTTTCTCACTTTTCAGCGGAAGGATACCTGCTCCTATGTTCCAAACCCTAGCTTCGACTGGGGTAGCTAGAACCTCATACACTGCACCACACATAAACAATCCATTGGCTTATGGATGGAATCCTTTCCAAAGCAACCCAATCACTTCGCAACCGGTAGTAGGGGGCAACCCCAGCTTCACATATGGGAACATGGGGGCAAGTCCCTCTAATACACAAGCTGGTACTTTTAATGCTCTGGTTATACCCAAGCTCCCTTTCCTGGCAACGTTAAATTTTCCAGATTTGTCAAAACTAATGAATGACCTGGTAAAACATAACTCCTCCTAGCCACCCGTTCCTACCAAGTTGCCCTTGGATATCCCAAAATTTGAAGGCAAAGTTGGTGATGATCCAGGAGATCATGTCACCACTTTCCATTTTTTGTGCTCTTCCAACTCACTGAACAACAATACAGTTCGGTTGAGGCTGTTCCAAAGAACTCTAACCAGTCTTGCAGCAAAATGGTATATTGAACTGGCTTCTGCTGCGTTTGATAGTTTTTGGGACTTGGCTAATGTATTCCTTAGTCACTTCCAACTTCCTGTCCGATATGATTTTGGGACAGACTTGTTGTCTACCTTTAGACATGACAAGGCCACTCATATTTCGGATCACATCCAAGAGCGGTGAAGACGGAAGAGCCTTATCAAAGCCACTATTCCTCTCGCGTTTTTGTTAGAATGGTTCCTTAGATCCCTATTGCAATATATATCTAAGGATGTATCTACTTCATGAGTGACCAATGAGGAAGAGGCTATCCTCAGGGCCCAATAGCTATATTTGATATATTATCAGTCTAGGATTTTATATGAGATCATCCCCGATGCACCGAGGCCAACGCACAATGTAGAGAAACCTAAGCCTGGACCCCATGCCGATGGTGTGGTTGGTTCTGTGAAATCTCCCACTGTAGAGTCTTTAGCTAAACAAATCCATGAGTTGTCTGTAAAAAATTCTACGATGGAGGTATCAAAGGCTACCCCCTCACCCCAGAATGCAAATTTTTTTACACAATCCTCTTAGAAGGGCAATCAGCATCCCGGTGGGAAAAAGAAGAAAGGAAAAAAAGGTGAGGGAAACTAAAACAATAAAAAACCCACAAACAATGCTAATGGGGGAAAAAATAAAAGAATAAGGTGAAATTCCCATTTAAGTTGTGCCATGAAGATCACCTGACCCATCAATGTCCCCTTGTGGAACAAGCTCAGAAGCTGTTGAAAGGCTAACAACCCGCTGTCCTGAAGGATCCTTTTCCCCAAGGACAGGATTCAACTTCAGCTTCAAATGCAGCAGGGGGCACCCCAAATGCTCCTAACCCTAATTATATGAATAGGTTTCAATCCTAGACTTTACTCCAGACTAGGAACAAGAACTATGAAACATAGGCTTTAGAGAAGGGTAAGTCGATAGGTGAAACTCTCAACCCTCTCACGATTGAGAAACCTGCTGAACCTATGTCCAAGATACCGAAAGGTGTCTTAAAGAAAACCTTGCACAATTCCAATGCTAGGGCTGTAGCAAATTACTCCGTAGTTGAAGATTTAGCCCAGACTCCTTGTGTGATGTCGGCTTTAGAGGTGTTATAGAGTTGTCCTGTCCAGCGGGATGCACTCTTAGCAGCCTTAGGCATTATGGACTCATCAAGCCTCATGGAGAGGTTTAATTTGTATGATGTCAAAATTCGCCTGCCATTTCATGTAGCCTTATCGATAGATGTCATCCATGGTGGAAAAACCATTGGAGGGGCAGTTGTCGACGAGGGTGCTTCTACATGTGTCATGTCCCTGTCTTGCTGGAAAGCTCTTGGATCTCCAGAGCTGGTTCCATCAAACTCCCTACTTACTACTTTTGACGGAAGATCATTTCATCCACATGGTATCCTACCGGCTTTCGAAATTAAGTTGGCAGGGAAAGCAGTGTTTGTTGAGGTAGAGGTGATTGATGCACCTTTGGATTATAACTTGCCCTTGGGGAGATGTTGGACTTATGCCATGTCAGCTATTGCATCAACCGTATTTTAGGTAGTAGTGTTTCCACATGAAGGGAAGTTGGTTACTGTAGACCAACTCAGTTTTACTCAAAAAGGCTGCATGGAAACTAACGAGTCCACCGTACCATTGGTTGATCAGGTTAAACCTGCTTCAGAGAGCTTAGGGGCTGGAATGTATGCATCATTGATGGGCACATTCGATATTCCAGCTTCGATTAATTATGTAGGTTCTACTAGTGTAGGGAAGCCTATAGCAACGATTGTTGATAGAACATATTCTTGGGTTCTTCCTTCAACTGAAGTGCCCTTATCGGCAATGGAAGTAGCTTATCAAGCTATCATTCATACCGCTATTGATCCCATTCCGGTCCCTCTCACAATCTTGGAGGAACCAGAAGAAGCCTATCTGCCCACTTGGGCAGTGAATTCTTTGCATTCTAGAGACTGCTTAGATATGGTTTTGCCTTTGGATTAAGCCATTCTGGAAGCCATGTGCGGACGAGATAAGATCTGTGAGGATATTCACCATTGATCCTATTTTCTTCCAGAGTTAAGCAGGATCGAGAACCAGGAGTTCCATATGAGACTGGCAGGTGATGTTGATACACTTATTAATCCCTTACCAAGGGAAGGAATATTTGCTGAGGGTAATATGGAAACATTTCTGCTATGATTCCTATCAACATCTCCGCAAACCCAAACGTTGTGGAAAATGTACACATCGACGCGAACTGCTCTCCGGAGGAGATTGCGATCTATACAACCTTGTTTAAAGAATTCCACGACATATTTTTCTGGTCATATGAGGAGATGCCAAGCATAGATCCATCAATATTTGAGCATGAAATCCGAACTTACCCTGATGCTAGACTCGTTCGACAAAAGTTGAGACCTATCAATCCATGTAAAGCGGCAGCGGTTAAGGCAGAAGTTGAGAAACTGCTAAAAGCCGGTTTCATTTACTCGATAGCTTTGACAGAATGGGTATCCAACCCTGTTCCTGTTGACAAAAAGCAAGGGACTATATGTGTTTGTATTGACTTTCAGGATCTACACAAAGCCTGTCTTAAGGACAACTACCCCACGCCATTCATAGATCAAATTATTGGTGCATGTGCGGGAAGTGAGGTCTTTTTGTTTATGGATGGTTTCTCCGGGTATAATCAAATCCAAATTAAATTGGAAGACCAACATAATTTTTTTTATATCTGTCCTTGGGGTACCTTCGCGTACAAGAAAATGCCCTTCGGATTGAAAAATGCAGGGGAAACCTTTCAACGGGCAATGGATTTTTCCTTTCACGACATTAAAGCCATTATCGAACCCTACCTTGATGATCTACTAGCACATTCTCGTAAGAGGATTGATCACCCAGATCACTTGCATTTGATTTTTGAACGATGTAGATACTACAAGATTCACTTGAATCCCTACAAGTGCATTTTCTGTGTCGAGTCCGGGAGACTGCTCGGATTCATTATTTTTAACAAAGGCTTTCAGGTGGATCCTTTGAAAGTTAAGGCCATTGTAAATATGCCTCCTCCTCGTTCTATCAAGCAACTTCAAAGCCTGCAAGGGAAGTCCAACTTCCTTAAACATTTTATTGTAAATTATGCCAAGATTACATAAAGGTTTCATGTGCCTGTTGAAGCAGGACACCCCATTTGTATGGGATGAAATCGCACAACTTGCATTCGAGGCATTAAAGAAAGCTTATTTGTCGACATCATTATTGCATCCACCAGATCACTCTCATGATTTTATATTGTATCTGGCCACATCTGAGTCGACCATAGGGGTAGTATTAGTCCAAGAGGACGATAAGCTCCAACAACATGTCGTCTACTATCTCAGCCGTGCTTTAGTTGGCCCTGAACTTAGGTATTCCCACGTCGAGAAGTTGGCCTTGGAAGCTGTGTATGCTGTTTAGAGGTTGCATCACGACATCTTACTAAGGACCACTACGATAGTGGCAGATATTAATAATTTCCAATATGTTTTGTCTTGATGGATAGTTGGAGGCAAATACAATAAATGGATAGTCATTCTTCAGGAGTTTGACTTAGATTTCCAATCCGACAAATCCAAGAAATCCTTAGTTTTTGCTGAGCTCATTGCATAATTTCTGGTAGAGGAAGATGTAGCCATTGAAGAAGACTCATTCCTAGATGAACATATCTTTTTAATCTCCACCTCTGACCCTTGGTACGGATATATACTTGTCTATCTACAAAATTTGAAGTACCCTGCAGCCTTTTCACGGGAAGAACGGCGCAAACTACGTGTACATGCCAAAAACTATCTCATTATTGGGGATACTTTATATCGTAGGGGGGTAGATTCCATTTTGCGTCGATGTCTTACCCACAAAGAAGCAGAGATTGTCCTAAATGATGCCCATAGTGGAGCATGTGGGGGTCATTTATCTTGGTTAGCAATGGCCCAGAATATCTTATGTGCCGGTTATTTCTGGCGCATGATATTTAAAGATTGTGTGGAAGCCGTAAAGCATTGCCATCCTTGCCATCTTTACACCAGAAAGATGTGGTCGCATCCTGCTTCGTTATTTCCCGTCATCTCAGTGGGCCCCTTCATGAAGTGGGGGATAAATTATGTGACATGCAACCCAGTCTCGGCAGGGGGGCACAAACATATCATTGTCGCTGTAGATTATTTCACGAAGTGGGTAGAGGCAATGCCCAGCTATAAAGCTGACAGGGAAACTGTAGCTTTTTTCGTTTTCAACCAAATTATCTCACAATTCAGAATCCATAAAGAGATTGTCACTGACCATGGCAGTCACTTCCAAAATAGTATGATGACTGAATTGACCACTATGCTAGGGTTTATACAAGAGCATTCGTATTCTTTCTATCCTTAAGCAAATGGTCAAGTCGAGGCTATAAATAAAACCTTGAAGACTATTCTCAAGCGCATTATTAATGCATCCCGTTCCAATTGGCACATCATGCTGTATCCTGTACTTTAGGCATATCAGACCAACGTGAAAACTGCTACAGGGTTCTCTCCTTTCCAACTCATTCATGAAGTGGAAGCAGTCACCCCGGTCGAATGCGAAATCCCGTCCTTAAATATTGCTATTCATGTGTTACTTGATACGACTGAGTTGGAAGAATGTTTATTACATTTAGAACATCTAGATGAGCATCGTAGAGATGTGTTGACAGCAAACGAGGCTCATAAAAATAGGGTGAAAAACCAATAAGATAAATTGTTGAAACCTCGGATTTTTTCTGAAGGGGAGCTTGTCTTGCTCTGGGATCAAGACAAAGAACCCCTGGGGGCAGGGAAATTCTGGTCTATGTGGTTAGGACCTTATGTCGTGTCAAAAGTGTTGAATAAAGGTGCATATGAGTTAACAGATTTCAAGGGGAATAAGCTACCTGAGCCTAGAAATGGGCTCTCCTTGAAAAAGTACTATGCTTAGGCTTAACGCTTTTTCCTGTATTTTTATTGTATGTATTTTATGTACAATAGTTCATCAGTTTGTGTTTTTATACCATTTGTTTGTTGTTATAGATGTCTTCCGAGTGGTTCATAGGTTTTGCAGATGGCGCTAGTCGCCACACTTGTAACCTGGCTTCAGCCGCATGGGTCATCTACTTGCCCTCAGGACATCTAGTTGCCTCTGGAGGCGCTTGCCTAGGTCCTGCTACCAATAATGTGGCCAAATACTGGGCTGTCATTGAGCTTTTATCGGATGGTTTGTCACGTGGTATCACTCAGTTGGAAGTCCGACTTGACTCTCAACTGGTGGTTTCCCAACTTAATCAAGCTTATCGGGCGCGGAACCCTATTTTACCACGTCAGTTTATGCAAGTTAGGTTATTGGAAATAATTTTTGAGTTTATTACATTCAATCATATTCCAAGAAATAAAAATTCATTAACTAATGCGTATGCTAATTATATCTTGGATTGGCACTTAACACATTTTGCATAAAAATATACAACAAATAAATTACAAAACACATGTAAATAAAACTGGAAATATATATATATATATATATATATATATATGCGTGTGTGAATATCTGTCTATATAGATAGGTCGAGTTTCTAATCCTCAGATCCAGTCATAACTGTATAATATACAAAAATATACAAAAAATGGATCGAAGTCCATAAAATTCTCCTAGGTCTAAGCTTGACCACCCTGGTCATCATGTACACCCTGGTCACGTGGACCACCTTGGTCCCCTTGATCATCCTGATCACCCTGCTCTCGGTATTCTTCAACTTCCTCAGCTGTAGCAGCCTCAACGGCGTCGATGTACACAAGTACTGCGCTAGCTACCTGCCTCATAAGGCGTATCCAGACAGGTGGTATACCAACCACTAGCTCCTGCATAGAGGCAGGGATATGCTCAATACGTAAAGTAGGTACTCATTGGGTAAGCCTGGCCAGCTTTCCCTCAACAACCCTAATCAAACCATGGTCTTCTCCCACCACAGGACACACATACATACGTGGATTCCCAGCAGGGCAGACTGGTCCAATATCTACATTTTAACATTTTAAAGGATTAAAAACTCTTATACATATGTATATATCTTTATGAATAAAATTCATAAAAATTTAAAAACTTGAAAACAAAAATACTTGACGCTCCCTAGGCTCCTCCAGGAGGGAGGAAAAGGTCGGTGTCACCTCAGAAATCTATTCCAGCATATGGAAACTGTTCCAATGCTGGTACCTGTTGCTCCCACCATAAGTAGAAGTCGTCATCGTATACACTCTGAATCGATCCACCGCCTTCCTGGCAAAGGAATATTTCTCCCCGCTTACTCAGTATAGGTTGATGGAGAGAAGGAAATGGTAGTGGTACTGCAGGACTCAAACCATGCACCCTCTCAAAGAAAAAGGCCACCAATATGTTAGAATAACTGAAGTTTTTCCGTTGGCCTCTTTTACAGTCAGAGAGCTGCTTCCTCATTATCGGGATTACCCCCGAACACCAGTCATATAGGGCTCCCTGTAGACAGTCCACTGCAAGTCTCATCTAGTTTCAAGTTGCAAGGTGAAGTGATGATGACCCTGCAACCCTCACTATAGTACTCGCCAACACCTGTAATGGAAAGTTGTGAATATGAACAATTGGGATGCAACTACCCCTCTTTTGAGTACCAGGTGCACAATATATATCTATGTAGTTATGCACACTTAGAAGGTCACTGCCTCTACCGGTACCTTCCAAGTTAAACAGAGCTCCTCGTCGTGACAAACAAGAGATAAAGTAGACATCTTCCGAGGTAATATCTAGAAACTCACCTTGTAGGTAAAACATACCAAGATCATGATCCCAATAGTTTATCATAAAATCTAGTAGACAAACATTGGATCGCATAGGTGAGGTACAGAAGAATTTAATCAACCCACTTTGCCACAAAGCATTTGTCGTGGGGGAATCCCGCAGCGCTTCTTTGTCCATGTCTTCATGCTTCCTCTCCCTCCACTCAAGCACCATGTTTCAATCTGATAACAAGCCATTTATCAAACATTAAATTCATAGAAAAAAATTGTTTTTTGGCCCTACATAGCTTTTTCCTACTTCGCGCAGTGTACACGACTGTCCTTTGGACAAGTCACGTATTGTACACGACTTGCTTTCAGAAAACCCGTGTACAGAACACGTGTACACGACTGTAGATATACCATACCCGCGTACACAGTGTGCCTGCTTTGAGGACGGTGGAAAACATCAAATTTTAGCCAAAAATTGAAATTTTCTTGGATCAAATGTATTAAATTGAGCACATATATCTATGGACAAACACACAACTCACAGGATAGATCACACAATTTACTCAGTTAGTGAAGAATGAAACAGTGCAAAAATGGCTTGCAGCTGTGAATGCTTTTCATTAATCAAAGAGTAATTAGATAATAATTACAATGAAGTACAATGGATTTAATAGCCACAGAAAATTTGAATCCACATGAGGAAATTCAAATTGATTAGACTCTACTTGATTGTAGGTAACTAAGACCTTGTCTAAATCACTATCGGAGGACTCAATAGTTAACTGACCTTGTCTAAACCATAACCAAAGTTCATCGGAGTTCTAAAACACAACTCAAGTGTTACATTTAGTGTTGACTAAGGCTAACTGACTGTGGTAGGTGAGAAATGTGCCCCTCCTGAGTGCAGTCAAGTAAACCTAGCGTTAACTGAATGTAACTGACTCCTAACTTAGCTTAACTCGTCATCAACTGAACTGGACTGACCTTGGTTGGTTTCAGCACTCCCAGTGGCTCCTAAATTGTAGGCATTGGTCTGGGAGGCTCCTAAACTAATGCAATCAAGTGCAATTAGTGGAAGTAGGACTCAATTAGTGTTCCCCACACTTTAGTAACTAAAACATGTGCCCCAATTAGGCCAAGTGGACCCAGTGGTGCTAGTGACTAAAAATAGACTGGATGGACTCCCGATTTAGACATGACTCCTGATTTAGACATATGACTGAATTGGACAAGGGAGGATTAATAATCCTAACACCCTCCTTGAATGCTAACTTGGACAATATGTAGGCCCTGTAAACTAAGACCATAGGTCACCCATTACATCAAGTAAAGTAAAGTAACTGCTAAAAAACAAGGTGCTGGGGAAAAACCACATGGGAAAAAAATCCCCCCCTCTAATTAAGCAGGTAGAATCATGATCAATCTTGTTCTTTTGTGCATAGGTATCTTGGGGCCTGGCATGTGAACCTCTCCATCATTATGTCTGGAGGAATCTTCCTCTTTGGAAGAAGAATGATATGCTCAACTAAATCAGAAATATAGACAGCTGCTGGATGAAGACTGTACCCATGTAGAGAAACTGAAGTCAAATGATAAGTGAGAAAATATTCTTGAGGATTCTAAACATGTGAGGAACACTAAAGAAACTGATATGTTGTAGCTATGAACAGAACACCATGAGTGGTAAGAACAGCCCCAAGTGTTAGGAGCAAGTGTCCAGGCGGATGCAAAAAATCTTCCTCTTTACCAGTTCTATGAGGAGATGAGCATGTGATCAATGGTAGAGAAGCAATGGGACTGTTGAGAGAAAATGCTTGACCTCCGTAGTCTGATATAGCTTCTTAAATAGCTAATGAATCACATAATAAAATATTAGCAACCTCATATGAGGAAACTAACACTAAATCTCCATCAACAGTTTTGAAGAGAAAGTGCGGTACTTGATTTCACACCGGAATTGGTGAGAGCAGCTACAAGCATGACTGAAAGCTCTTGGATTTTAAAATATGAAACAAATAATATCAGATCAGAAATTAAATCAGATCTAAATAAGTTCAAAACATATCCAAAACTGTGAAATGGAATCAAATCCCCAGCATCAGTTTTGTAAGAGATTTGCGGTACTTGTTTCTTCACATCGTTGATGAGAACAACTACAAGCAGTACTGAAAGATTATGAATTTGATATATTAAGCCAAGCAATATCATATCAGATCTAAATAATATCATATCAGATCCAATAAGGTTAATATCATATTCAAATAAATGGTTAACCGAGATGGTGGATGCACAACTTTCTTCTTCTTCAAAAATCTGAATTTTGGTGCATGCAATCCTGCATGAATTTGTTGGAAAATCTAGATCATGGGGAGTGAATGGATCACTCTGGTAATCTGATATTTCTTCCAAAATATCCAAGGTATCACATATTTTCACACTAGCAACAACATTAGAGGGAGAAAAATCAAATTTCTCTTCACTTTCAGAAGCAATTACTGGTAAATTTGGCACAGAATTCAAAGGAAAATCACCGGTGAATGTTTGCATGGAAGTGCAGAAGTGTTTTTCTTTAATATCAGAGATTCAAATGTCTTCTTCTGTTTCATAACTATGAGGAGATGAGATATCAGAGATCTCATGAACTTCCAGAGCATCAGGAGAAGGAGTCACTGCATGGAGACTGTCTTCAATTCGAATTGACTGTGTAGAAGCTTCTGCTTCTTCTTCATCTTGAACAACTTCATCAGAGAGAGTGGAGGCTGAGAATTTTGGATCAAGAATGCTTATGGTGCTGGATATTCTCTCCAAAATTCTATTATGATCCTCATCAATGACTCCAAAGGTTCTGTCCAATCTTGTCCAGAGTTCCTTTGGGTCTTCAATAGATCTAATGAGGTAGCACAAGCTAGGAGAAAGACCCATTGCTATTGTTCAGCCAGTCATTCTCACTAAAACACTCTTCACCGAGTCCAATAGACACCCGACAGAGACCTTGTCTCATCAAAGATGAAATCATCTTCTTCTTCCATTTTGAATAGTTTGTGGATAGGGTGAGAAGAGGAACTAATGAATCCATTCGAAGTTGTACCTGCAAAAAACACAAAAGGGGCACTGTAAAGTTGACAACCTATAGATTTCAGGTTTTCATCACACCCAACATAGTTTATCAAGCAAGCTTGATCAACAATTCCTTTACTTGGGGTATTAAGTGGTAAAACTTCTGCTTCTGGTGCAGAGCTGGAAGGGGCAATTTTGCTCAAAAATGATCCAGTAGGAGATTTGAGGAGGAGAAGTGCCTTGTCTGCCGAGGCTCTGATACCATATTAAATTGAGCACATAGATCTATGGACAAACACACAACTCATAGGATAGATCACACAATTTACTCAGTTATTGAAGAATGAAACAGTGCAAAAATGGCTTGCAGCTATGAATGCTTTTCATTAATCAAAGAGTAATTAGATGATAATTACAATGAAGTACAATGGCTTTAATAGCCACAAGAAATTCGAATCCACATGAGGAAATATGAATTGATTAGACTCTACTTGACTGTAGGTAACGAAGACCTTGTCTAAATCACTATTGGAGGACTCAATAGTTAACTGACCTTGTCTAAACCATAACCGAAGTTCATTGGAGTTCTAAAACACAACTCAAGTGTTACATTTAGTGTTTACTAAGGCTAATTGACTGTGGTAGGTGAGAAATGCATCCCTCCTGAGTGCAGTCAAGTAAACCTAGCGCTAACTGAATCTAGAGGACTAGACCTTAATGTAACTGACTCCTAACTTAGCTTAACTAGTCATCAACTGAACTGGACTGACCTTGGTTGGTTTCAGCACTCCCAATGGATCCTAAATTGTAGGGATTGGTCTAGGAGGCTCCTAAACTGATGCAATCAAGTGCAATCAATGGAAGTAGGCCTTAATTAGTGTTCCCCACACTTTAGTAACTGAAACATGTGCCCCAATTAGGCCAAGTGGACCTAGTGGTGCTAGTGACTAAAAATAGACTGGATGGACTCCCGATTTAGACATGACTCCTGATTTAGACATATGACCAAATTGGAAAAGGGAGGATTAATAATCCTAACAAAATGAAAGATCATGGAGTGTAGTTTTACCTAGCCCTTGCAGTTTTGAGAATTATCCACCGAGTTGTCCGCAACGAGTAATCAAAGGCAGAGGTAAAACTTGTCTATTTTGGGTAAAAAGTCAAATGGTGAATTTTTTATTTATATTTTGAACTATTTATAGAAATATTATTTTAAAAGTGGGTTTTTACCTATAGTTCATATTTTTACTAAAATCAAACTAATACCATGTCTTTATCTTCAATGTGACAGGTCTAAGGTCGTTTAAAGTTGTTTTTCACTCATATAGGATAGGATTTCGGTCATTCACATGCATTTTTGCATTCACATCTATTCCATCTTAGCCCTAGAATTACCACTTTGACCACAGACTATGGTATTTTAACCATTAGTACCTTGTTTATGGCATTGTTCTTCTGTGGGTAGGACTTTCCTCATATGAGTATCCTCGATTAGAACCCACTTATTATCTTTTGATACTCATGTTGCATTTGTCATAGGTTTAGGGGAGTCTCCTTAGCTATTTTTCACGCCAAATTGAGCCTCATTTTGGTCTCTTTTTACAAGCTATCCTTTTCTAAGACTCCCCACCCTTATGGAGTTTCTTTAGGCCCAGGTCTAACTCCTCAAAATAGACTTGAATGCCGAGTAAACTTGTCCATTCAAGCTCATTAAGAATATGTGAATGGGCATCCACATTGGTGGTAGGTTATCTCTTTCTCAGACCATGTGGAACAATACGAGAAAGGATCACTCTCTTTTCTGCGGAATTGAGAAGAGTATTCTCAAGTATAGGTTTATCACTTTTCCGGACCTGAGGGACTAAATTTACGGAAAAGGAACACCCGGTATGAGCTCAGTTTTCTCTTTTTCGTGCTCTGGACCTAAACATGAAAAAGATTTCGAGTGTACTTTATGTCTTTATCATGCTCGTTAAACACCAAGAACAAAACACCGAGTTTATTGTTTTAATCCCCATTCCTCATACTGAAATGGATATTTTCGAGTGATCTTGCTTTCCTTCACACTCGTAAAAATCAAGCTATATACTGCTCTCAAAGGAGTGTTCGGTAGGTGGTAATTTAACCTTTTTCGGACGTCACTGACTAAGTACGAAAAAGGTTCACCTTTTCTTCTACGGAAGTTAAGAGAGTTATTCCGTGGTATGTTTTACACTTTTTCAGCCTTAGGGGACTAAATTGGACGAAAAAGGACCCCCCCTGGAGTCTTCTTCAGAGTTTTCAGACTCTCTAAACATGAAAACACCAAGTGAGCATGTACTAGTTCGGGCTCATAAAATCCATGAATTAGTGACACTATCAAGCATTATTCCCTCTTCTCTTCAAGCTTGTCAAAAAATGAAGAGAGACTTGAGTTGACTTTCCTGGACTCGTTAAAATTTAACAGGAAAGATAAGGAAGAAGTTTTATTTTGATTCTCAGTCGGTGGAAGCATGTCTTCCTTGAACATAGCACTCTCTATTTTTTTCGATACTCATGTATCAGTATTCACTTTCAGTTCAACTATCACTTCAAGTTTCTTACTCCTCCTCTTGTCCGTTATACCTGGGGAATCTGATGATGTCTCCTACATGATAGATAAGTCTAGTTGTATTATCTGTAAAGTTAAAAGCTGCCTTGGGTCATCTCTATGTCGTGCTCACTTTTCAAGGATTTAGCCCTACATCTGATCTGTATCTTGATTCCATCATTGTTCTATCTGTTCTTACTTGTGTATCCCTTCCTTTATCCAATTCCTAGTCACTCTTGTGATCTGTTGGAGGATCTATTGCCTTCCTCATCACAGTATGGTTTCTCATTAGCACTTCCTGACGACGAATACCTAGAGTTTTTGATGATAGTACCTTAGGATTCACTTTCATTATTGGTGAATTCCTTTGCTTCAGTTGTCAATTATCACCTATTGGTTGACAATCTGTTGAATCCTATCCATGTTCGACTTCAACAACATCTATTCACATGGCCTAGATTGTACTAGTTCTTTTGGATTTTCAACGAAGACCTTAGGTTCATATATATGGCTTAAGTTGCGCAATACTATGTTGTGTTCACTTACACAGTTTCCAGATCTTTGAAGATTCACCATTATTGTATATTGTGGCTTCAATCCACCTTTGTAATATATGTGGTCTTGAACCTGTATCATATGATGTACTCAAATATTGTAAAGGAGCTAGTGTTCCAGTATATTGAACATGGCATCCTCATATATGACTTTGTATATGACATTACTATGTATTTGTTTTAGGTACTTCCTCTGCTCCATTGGACCTATGAGTTCTCCAAGAAAATGGTTATAACGTATTTCGACCATCGTTTCCCTCTAACCTCACACATTAGGGGGCATCTGTTGTCAACCCAAATGGCACTTCTCCATCTAAGTGCCGACATTCTTTATGTTGGTACAAAAAAAACATATTAGGATTGAAGTTTGCCAAAACACTATAGATGGGCATGACTTGGGATGCATTTACCCTTAAACCAGCTTGCTATATAATTTTTCTAAGTGTTGAGTTGCGTACACGACTATCTCCATTGCAACTCTCATACTGTACATGACTATTTGCATTGCAACCCGCGTACATTAGTGTACGCGGGTTTCCTTTGAGCAACTCGCGTGTCATATGCGGGTTTCCTATATCAATAGTCGCGTACACATTAGTTTGACCTTAAAAAATATAAAATGCGATTAATTGAGATTATTTGGGCCCTAACCCTTAACTAACCCAACTATTTCAACCACCCCAACCTTCGAAATCACTATATTTCCCAAAGTATAAATAGAGGCCTTGGGGAGGGTATTAATTAATCAATATTGGAGAGCAAAGTTATGCTGGTGGTATATCTTCAAAAGTCTTGGAGCAGCAGAACTCAGAGTCCTTTGGTTGTAGAGGAGTCCTTGTCTCAGAAGCTGGCTTGTACTCTTATCTCATTCACTGATTGTTAATAAAGAGAATTCTTCTTCCAACATTGTGTTGAGTCTATTTCATGTATTGTGGTTAATGAATGTATTTGATTATATATTTGATATATTGTTTATCTAACCTCTTATATATACATGCATGAGATATTACTTGGAGAATTTGCTCTTTACAGGTGAAATAGGTGCATCCCTGGAAGCTTTGGAGAGAAGAGGAGCGGGAGAAGATCAAGCTTGGATCAACCGTTGGTAATTGGGTAAGTCAAGACTTTCTTCCTATTCCATTTCTATTCTCTAGTAAAGATGATTGTCTGCAAGGTTAGTAGTAAGTTGGTAACCCCAGACCCTAGGTTACAAGGTGCTTAATCCTGAACAACACCATGGATACAACAATTCTATCTTAATGGATCATCTAAGGGTAATTCATGTCATGGGATACTGGTGCTGATCAAAGGTAATGACTCTGACTGGATTTACCACCGATGATCACTGAAAAACTATGCTCAACAGATTTGGGACTAGCATTGAATAGAAGAAAAATAGTTTGTTGCATCATTGTAGTTATCACAATGTATGTGATAACAAGGGTATCATGAAATATTAACTTATGATTTTTTAGCCATAGTGATGTCTACATCAACTCCATCCAGTGTTGGATAGAAGAGGATTACAATAGTACTATCCATCCTTGGCATGTATTTTTTATTCTCGCTCACATGCATAATCCCACTTCACGTTTTAGCCTTGAAACAATGAATACTCCAACATTTATTTCCTTCAAGATGGATGTATCCTTGTTTTGGTTTGCCACCAAGCACAATGGAAGCTTCGTGGTCTTTGCAAGCTCACAAATGGTTGTATTGGTCGGATGATTTCACTTAGAATCTTTTTTCTTCCTATAATAGAGTAGAGTAAGATTAATAAGCTCTAGAGAGCTTTAGAATAAGAAGAATAAGATCAACATCATGAGCATTAGATTCCATTCCATGTTCTCTGTGGCATTGTTGACTTATTTCATGTCTTGTAAGTCCAATTTTGAGTTATTTGGATATAATGGACTATATGGTGTTTAGGGATGCAGATATGTATCCATCACACATGGTTTCCTTGCTTTATTTAGATATTGTTCACAAGTACAACCAACAGTTCTAAGGTTCTCATGCAGTCTTCTTTAAAGAGTGCATGTACCCAAGTTGGAGCCAGTTGTTACCCATTGTATTGTATGAGAGGGTTAAACTTGTGATTTTGATCACAAACATTGAGCTTGTAGGTTGATTCATTTGATGGATTGGGCTGCATGTGAAGTGTTTCTCTCCTTGATTGATTTGATGCTTAGTTTTTTCTAATATCTATTGGATGAGGTATCTTCATGGTGTAATAACGAATGCTATAGCAGTTTTATAATTGATGATATTTTGATGTGGTTTCTAGGGTATTTTTAAGGATTCACAGATTAAAGTATAGTATTTTAGGAAATTATTTTGAATTGAAAAATCATACATATAGATATGTAGGCAAAAATTCAATAAAAAGAATATAGTCTAGTATTAAAACTTGTAAAATTTGGCAAATATGATCAAAATAAGCATATTTGATGTAAAAAATAGGCGAATTTTTAAAGTGAAAATGACCAATTGGAGAATGCATTTTTTGAAAAAAGGCCAAAAAATAGACAATTAGTGAAATTTTACCCTTAAAAAATACCTTAGAGCTCTCCCCTTCTTGACTAAGTTCGCATACTTTGTTTTGGTTTAACACTTATGCAATTCTTCAACACTTGGTGTTTTTTAAGGAGTCTAAAACCGCCAACTTAGAGTCTCTGTAAGTTTTGAAGTGTTAATAACTGTGCATTGATTAAATTTTTTGTACTTTGGGATGTATGAAATTACTTACTTGGGAGGTGACTTGCATTGTTCCAACACAATATTTGAAGCATTTCGTACAGTTGGAGGCCTCTAGCTTGAATTCCCTAGGAGATATGAGGGGAATATGTAATGTCCCCAAACCTTGTGATAACACCATGGAGAACCCCATAGTCATTTAGAACCCCATGATTCTTAGTGAGATAATAAATTAATTACTAAGGGGTCATTTTTATAAAGTAATTACCCATAGTATTTAAGTTTTCCAAAGTTAGGATTAGAAATATTTAAATTACTTTTATTATGAGTTTAATTAAAATTTGTGCTAAGTGAATGTACTAGGGGATAAGGTGGCGCATGGGGCCTTGTGGAAAAAATGAGTTGTCATTGTAAATATAAACTAGGGGATAATAAATAAATATCCATAAAGCGAGGAAAAATATAGAAAGTGGCAGAAAAAGAAGTCAACCAAAAAAGCTGTGCACAAAGAAGGCAAGTGCAGAAAAGTTATCAGGATGAAAAGCAGACAAATTTTGGAGGGTGCAGTTTCAAAAAAGGAGAAAGGAAAGTCAACCTAAAATTAGGAGGGAGAAATTTCCAAAAATGAGAAAAGGGAAGTCAGTCTAAAAGCAGGAACAAGAGGGCACAATTTCTAATGGAGGAAAAGCATGACAATTGGAAAGTCAGGAAAGCTAGGAAGACAAAGCAAGAAAGTTCCTAATTCCTTCATGTGGGCGCATTGAAAAAGGGAAGTGGGACACCTATTGAGCCAATTCAACGTTGAATCCTAATTATGCTATAAAACAATGATAGGACATCACTATGGGAAGTTTTGGTCATTTGAATTTTGTCTTAAGAGCTCTACTAATCAATGGTTGAGTGATGTGCCTCAACTGAGCTTAGGGTGATGTGCCCTTTATAATTCTTGTTATATATTTGTTAATGAATATGGTGCATATATTAATGGAGTTTTATTGCAGGTCCTGAATTCATCCTCAAGTATATTCGAATTCCCTTGCAGATCTAGAGAGTCTCCCATTCGAATCTTGAAGTTCTAGCTGAACTTCCTTTCTTGTCTGAGAAAGGAGTTTGAGTTATGAGTGGGAATCAATGGATTTTATAAATTAATGATAGTGTTTCAGGTGGACCTATCATATACTGAATTATCCCCATTCTTGAAGACATCTGATGGTTCGAATCTCCAAGATTTTCAATGATTGTAGCTTCCCAAGGCATTGTATTAATGCATATTGGTAAATAAGGATCTGTAATCCATTCATGAGAGTTATGTTGAATTCCCATGGAAGTTACTGATGTTAATATTATTCTCTATAATTTCATAAAAATATGAATCAGTATGAATGGATTTTACATGGTTTAATCCAACATTGTCTAGATTTGCACCTAGAATTGACTAGTTTTACTGTATTATGCATATTTCAACCTCTATGTCACTAAATTAAGTAATTATTGTTCTGATATGTTATAAAAATGTTTATATAAGTATCCAATTTCTGAAACAGAGAATTTGTAGCCTCCTTCACCTATTTTGGAAAGTGAGAAGATGAAACTAGTGAGTTGTCCTAAGAGATAGTTTTGAAATTGCGACCTTTAGAATCCTTTTTTCCCTTTTCTATTCTATAAAAACATGCAAATAATGATATAAAAATATATAACATAGTTCCAAAAGTCTCCTTAATCCATCTCGTAACCACTGGTTGCTTGAAGACTGTTTTTTAAAGGTTTTAATTGGCACAGGTTGGGACTCCCAGAGTCTTGGTAGTAGACTTCAGTCGGGATGATGTTTGAAACCTAAAAGCGACCAAAATACATGTGATTAGGAACTTGAACAATAAATATCCTTCCTTTTCTTATTTTTCTGACATAAACTCCATGTTATTCCCTCACTCAGCTTGTTAATTGCCCACTTGTCAGCTAGTTGTTTGAAATATTTGTGTAATAGAGTTAGTGAGACTGAATTCTGCCTTAGGTTCATTATAGTGGTATTAGAGCTCTTTTATACACCCCTTTGGAAAGAAATATTAGTTGAATAAATTTTCCATCATGAGGTTGGTACCTTTAGTGATCGAAGAAGGCGGCTATGAAGAGCCCTCATGTAGTTCCTTGAGTAGATTCATTAGGGATGATGTTGATGACTTATGTCTTATAGCTTATGATGAAGTTATATGGCATAAATAAACAAGTGTTGTTGGTCAAAATTTCAGTGGAAATAACTATAAGGAATGCTTCCAGTATTTCATGGAGTACTATGCTTTAAAAGAAGAGATAAGAGAGGTATTTTATTTCTGATATTACTGCTACCTTGAGAAGAAGAAGTTGTTCAAGGACCCCTACTGCCAAGAAAACAAAGTAAGTATTGCACATATTATTGATAGTGTGTGCAAAGAAGTGGGGTTAGTATAAACAAAGGGAATAAAAGTATATGCACAACTGGATCCTTGTTGTACTAGATAGTGCAAGGAGGAACCAAGTTACTCCATCTCTCCAAGCAAGGAAGAGGAAAATATCAAGCACAAGTATTATAAGAGTTCCGATTTTTGCAGCAGCCATGTCTATTTGCAGCCACATGATCCATTAGAGGATGAAAATATTTCACTTACATATGAGAGCTGCAAAATGAAGGACAACTTTGAAGCACCTTTGGGGAGAGGAAGTCACTACAAAGTGACTGTAGTAGAGAATAAAAGTTCAATGAAGAGGAGTGTGAGTTAGAAATAAACAAGTAGAAAATACTCACTGATGGGGGGTGTACATCACATGAACATGATGAAGCCACCACTTGTGTTGTTTATGATCATCCATAGATAAATGACATTCTATATATGGATAATGGAGTAACTATTGATGGGTGCTCAAGTTCTTGTGAAGCATATACTGATGGAAGCTTAAGCTTAATGGAGTATCAATTGAGTGGTACTCACATCTCTATGTAGGTAACATAGAGATCCATATTGATGATGTTTCTACAAGCTTAAGTTTCCCCGAGCATGAAAACGAAGACATTGTAGTAGCTCAAAAACAACCAATATAAACTTCCACATCACCACTCGAGTTTCATGAAGTTGATCCAAGAAAGAGGGAAGAAGAATAGGTTCATTTGTCAAAATTTCATTTTCATGCAGGGCCATTGAAGATGAGTGAGTGAAAGATCAAAGAGGCCGTACACACTTTCCATGGCACCCATGCATTGATGAAAAATATCTGTTGGAAGTTGGAGGATAAATATTCCATGGAAGACATGGAGAAGTTTCAGAAGGCCATGACAAGCACCAAAGGTAATTTTCTCAATTTGATTTCTGATAGAGACAGTTTGCTTGAGCTTGTTGAGTTGTTTCATGGTGCATCCTTGAAGGATGAAGAATATATTTGCAAGCTCACACAATATTTGATGACCTCCCAATATTCCTTGAAGAGCACTCAATGTGCACTCCAAAAGTCCAAGATGGAGATAGAGAAACTTCATGAAAAGTTGCAAAGATCACACCTATACTCCTACACACCATTCAACCATCCTTAAAAGGTTTATTGCATCATTTATCATATGGAGGAACCTCATGATATGGTGGATCATGATATGCATTCGGTTTTGCATGTGCTTGAGGAGTGTGCAGACAAGTTTGATGAGAACCAAGCAATTGATATTTCCCATAGAAAACTCAAGTTGTTTCCTGGAGAGAGTATCTTATCCATGGAAGAGTCATCTGAGCTCATCTTAGTTGGACCACCCAGTGATGAAGAATATGCATCCATAATTTTGGTGGATGAGAATTGCAGAGATATGAGGTTGGTTCACAATCATTCTTCCCACATCTTTAATTCAACCACATCATTTGGGGATGAACATGGGGTTAAGGGATTTTCCTTGTTGGTGCCACAGGAGGAGTAGGAGGATCCCATATATGTTCATGCTCACTTGATGAATGCACCATTCCCTTCCTAGAAGCAACAAAGGCATCCACTTGCATTCTTTGATGCCACCTTCATTCACTTGCACCCATTGAGTGGACCCAGTGGCATAGAGTTGAGCCATTGGATTTGTGCACTAGTTCCATGCTTGGGGGATCATAAGATTTCTCTATACGAGGAAGACTTATGGATGGAGAAACATAGGAACATATTTTTTCCATTTTATGCCATTCACCCACATATGTGTTGGGTGGAATATTACATGTCACACATGAAGTCTTCTTGTAGAAATATTTCTGCTCATGATAGGTGGAAGGAAACCAAGAAAGCAAGCTGCCATATAAGTTATTGAGACATCTATCTTGCACAAGGTGACATATATGGAGGAAATATACATCTTTGTATGTATGCTTGCGTACTTTTACTAGTGGAAGAGAGTTATTCTATTGGATGTGTTCACATGGATATTTTGGTTTGAGTGTTTCTGTTACGGAGAGAAATTCCTATGGCTTGGGGTACCACAACAGACAGCTTGACTCCAGAAATCAATCCTTTCCAATATGCAATATAAATTAAATGCCTAACACTAAAGGATCAGACCTCCTACCTTATTCCGGACGGTTGAAGTAGATCCCAGTTGAGCTTTCCAATCTTCATCTTGAATTGATAGATTACTTCCTTAACAACAAGTAAACAATACAAGCATTCTATATATCATGGTGTTAGATCTATTCTAGCATATATAACCAATAATGTACAAGCATTTGACATAATCCCATGGATTAAATATTCATTCAAACACACATTATTGGACAGGAAAAGATATCTCTATTAATATAAATCAGAGATTACAAGATACAACCTCTGACGGCACATCTGCGAACCGGAGAATCTGAATCCCCCACTTGGGCCTCCACCACCTCAATCCTACATCTCTTGATAGCAAGCTCACAAGAAAACGGCAAGCTTGGGAAGAACACACTAGTGCTCCAAGGGACAAAGGGATGCAGACTCAAGCATAAGTTCCGGCAACAATGGACTATAGTTTCTTTGCTCTCAATTCTCTCTTATGCCTTCAATGTACCAAGGGGTTCCTTATATAGCTTTCAAAGGGGCAATGAAAGGTTGAATCCGAGCGATCTCAAGGAATAGGGAAGGCCAGGAGTCAAATGAGTTGGATCCATGTCAAGAAAAACTCCAAAAGGATTTGGATTATGCACACATCCCGATGTACGCGGTTTTAGTGGTCAAACCCGCGTATATAGGCGCTTATAGGTTTAAAAGTCGCATGTATCATTTTTCATATGTTTTTAGGGATGATCAAGGAAACATCAAAGGACAAAAAATGGTCCATGGGGTCTAAGGAGTCTGCAGCGGGACAGGGAAGGCCATACAAAGTGTGATTCACCTGGAGTGGTGAAATCTGCTATAACAGTGGATGAGGAGGCACATGTTTGTATTTCCTGCTTGAATTCTTAGAGATAATTTTGATGCATCATTTTATTGCAAGCATCCTGAGAATCCTTGTTTGTTGGATGACGCCTACCATTCTTGTGGTTGGACATGGGATTTTCACCCTTGTCACTTGAGCTTCATTGATTACATATTTGATTCTTGTGTGCATTGGGCACATAAGAACCTTCCTAGGAGATTGGGGAGACTTGTTTGCATTTGGTGTCAACTTGGAGACATGTATTTTATGATGGATAATCTCTCTATGTTTCGTCTTATCTTGGAGGGTGACATACCTCTATGTCACTTGCATGATCCAATCACTGCTCATGATGTTATTGTTATCATTCATAGTACCTTTAATGGTGATGGTTTCTTCATGGTGTTGATGATGATTAGGTGGATGCACACTAGATAATGGGATCCTGACATTCATTGGGATTTCAAGTTTCCACCTTTGACATAACCACATGGATACTTGCAATTGAGGAAGTGGGATCCAAGCATAAGCATACTCTTTCCTGAGGAGTTTTGTTGGATGGCATTCTCACTGATGTGGATGCAATGCAAGCAATGGGACCCTGACATTGCTTGTATTTGGAGAAAATATTTGCAAGTTGGATTGATGGAGAAAGTCAACATTTCTTTACACAAGCTCATATATGTGGTATTATTTTCAGTTTTCCTACATGGGGAATACTTCTTTGGGCGTACTTGTGGTTTACTTGCAGGGTGCATTGGAGGATGTATCTTTCATCACATGGTATTGTAGATGATTGGGGATCCTGGTATCATTGTTACTTGGTTATAACACTAAGTGCATGGTTGGATAGTGATTGAGCTATCTGTGGGGAGAGTGCATGAACAATTGTAATAAGAGTATAGCACCAGAAGTATGATGGCCCTTGATGCTAGTCATTAGGAAACATATACTAAGGAATCAAAGAAGTGGTTATATGCTACCCATGAATACTTCCCCTAAATTTCTCTTCATCAGTGTGCTTGAAGATAATGCTCTAGAAAAAGATGCACTAGAATATTGAAGCAACGTATTGGAGGGAGTGCTTATGTTCATCATGCATCTTTTCATTTGCTTGAGGACAAGGAAATTTAGGGAGGGAGGACTATAATGTCCCCAAACCTTGTGATAACACCATGGAGAACCCCATAGTCCTTTATAACCCCATGATTCCTAGTGGGATAATAAATTAATTACTAAGGGGGCATTTTAATTACCCATAGTATTTAAATTTTCCAAAGTTAGGATTATAAATATTTAAATTATCTTTATTATGAGTTTAATTAAAATCAGTTCTAAGTGAATGTACTAGGGGATAAGGTGGCGCACGGGGACTTGTGGACCCAATGAGTTGTCATTGTAAATGGAAACTAGGGAAAATAAATAAATATGCATAGATCCAGGAAAAGTATAGAAAGTGGCAGAAAAAGCAGCCAGCCAGAAAAGTAGTGCACAAAGAAGGAAAGTGCATAAAAGTTGTCAGGAAGAAAATCATGCAACTTTTGGAGGGTGCAGTTTCCAAAAAGGAGAAAGGAAAGTAAGACTAAAATTAGAGGGCACAATTTCCAAAAATAAGAAAAGGGAAGTCAGTCTAAAAGCAGGAACAAGAGGGCGTAGTTTCTAATGGAGGAAGAGTGTTGGTAGGCAGTTTTGGGGTAAATTAGCTATGCAACATCCACGATGCTGCGCAAGGCCAAAGATGCCGCACAAGGTGGAAAACAATGCATAAGTTAGATTTATAATATTTTATGTAGTTTGGTCATATTTTGTAGATTTGGACCTCATTACGTGGATTGTGGTCATTATTTTGTAGATTATGTTAAGAAGTAGTTAGGAAGTTGGTTAAGTGGACCACCAATGGAAAGGCACAAGCCTATAAATAGATGTAGAATTGCAAGTGTTAGGTCTGCTTGAAGTTTCTTCTTAGTATTCTTCTGGGAACTTTTTTGGATATATGTGAGCTGAAGAACTGTTTTGAAGAATCTGTGTTTTGCTGCGAAGGTTAATATGACATGACGAAGATTGAGCATAACCATTGTGTCTTTTTCTATCTTCATGTTTTCCAATTTTCCGCGATCCAAATGTGAATGCGATGTGTATCTGTGAATGATGTGATGTTTCTATGCTATGAATGATGATGCGCTGTAAGATATGTTTATACTTCGATATATTTGTTACGATCTACATATATTGATATGATCTACTAAATGATGATATGATTCTTTTAATGCATAATATGACTAATTGGATCTGTTGAATAATGTTGCGCTGAGTTGATAAGTAGATGCACGATCCTCCTTCATACTGCAGAAACTTGGTTCCGACAGTTCTCCCTATAACATCTCGAGTGAGACTTCATCTGCTTTGCAGGTGTTGCAGGATGAGCTAAAACCTGTCTGGGCCAGTGCTCAAGGAGATTGTGGTGGTTTGGGTGTCGACAGAGAGTGAACCCCTGTCGACTAGTTTTGTGTCAACAAATGCTTTCATTGCCGAGACCTTAGTACGAAGGGAGGGAGGACATGTTGTGGCATCTGACGAGACCATATATCCAAGATTAGTATGACCAAAAGGCATAGGAGTTTGTTGAGAAAGAGAATCAGAACCTGGGACCAACAACAGATCAACGGTTGGCAGATTACCTGAATTATGGTCCACATGAGTACTTTTACTCTCAGTTTTCGATCATCCTGTATGAGTATTGGCGCGGTTGACGTATCGGAAGAATAATTTCCAAGGAGGTGAACCAACTGGATGGACTCCGTAACTGATCCAATAGTTGCAAGAGGTAGACAATACAACATCGAGGGTTGTTGAACTTTGGATTGACAGTATCTTGGAGGGCTATATAAATGAGTTCGTAGTCGACACAGTTAAATCCTATAATGATGTAGAAAGGGAGTTCTTCAATGTACAAAGAGGTAGGTTTCTATTATCTTTACAATTGTGTATTAAGATTCTCATATGCGAAAAAAGGCATATTGAAGATGAACTCCATCGAGTAGAACTCTGTTGCACGGAGGCTGCGGGTATTTCGGAGATGAGGGTTGGAGGGAGTGATACAAGGTAGATGGATGGAAGTTATGATGAGACTGTGAGGGAAGCCGAGGAAGGAAGTGGTCTTACGAGAGGAGGATCAAGGTTTTAGAAAGAGAAGAGGTAGAGGATAGGGGAGATTCCTGCTGCGATCGATACGCGAGACCAAAAAGGAATACCACACAGGACAAAGAGACCCTACAATGATGAAGGAGATGACCAAAATACACCCGAGCCTGAGGAAAGGCCTACCTGAGAAATAATGTACCCACACCTCTATGCATTGCGCCACACTCAAGAAGGAACACAAGTTCAACACCAACTTGTATGACGTGTCAACAAAACCCTAATAGTAGCGGATCAACGACTGCAGGAAGAAGGCCCAAGATGGTGGGTGATGATGTGAAGTTACCCCTATTCCATGGAAATGGGACAGAAGATCTTGAGCAATACTGGTTCTTGTGTGAAGTAGTGTGTATTGTCAAACAAAATATGGATGATGACGTCAAGAAAGGTCAATTGGTGACGACCCTTTGAGGTCGCGCACTGGATTGGTTCATGAAATTTGTACAAGTTCCTACGGGGACTCCATCGAAAACACTGGTTGAAGTTAGAAAAGGATTGATTGAAGAATTTAGAAAATCGAAATATAAGGCGCAATATATCACAGCATTGAAGGATATTAAGCAGTATCCAAATGAAAGTGTTTTGGATTTCGATCAACGATTCAAGACGCTAATGGAAAGAGTCAAATTTGAGATGAGTGATATTCAACATAAGTAATGGTTCATCACGACGTTACTATCTCATATCAGACTACCGTTGATGCAGCAAAAGATTGCGATAGAGAGCGAGGCTCTGGATATTGCACTGATGTTAGAAGCTTCATATGTTGGAGAGAATGTAGTCGGTATGAACTAGATTCAAACACAGTTGGGGAATCTGAACCTCCAGTTCCAAGATATTAAGAGAGGAAAACAACATCGTGAGGAAGTGTGGTGTACTTGATGTCCCGTAGAGGGGCATCATAAGGATTAGTGCCCAGATTTCTGAAACTACCTGTTGTCGGGAGCTCAAAACCCATTAAGTTATGGTGGTATTCCATGGTGCCATATCTGCCAAGTTTATGGGCATCGACATGAATATTGTGGATATATGCAGAAGATGGTCTTAAAGCCGATGAAGTTATACTACACATTTTGTTGGTCTATTGGGCATGAAGATAAGGATTGTTGTGCATATGATCTACTTTAGGACAGAACAATGGACATGTACTATGTAAAGGGAAAGTGCCATCGAGCAGTGCAACAACCGCAACAGCAACCATAGGTGGTACAACCACCACCTCAACCACAGTTTATATCGTAGCCACAAGCACAGATACAGTTTGTATCACAGCCGCAGCTGCAACCACAGTTTGTGCCACAACCGCAATACAATCAGATGCAGATGGCTCTGCAGCAACCATAGTATACTCAACCATATCAGTATGTCCATTAGTAGCTGAATCCCCCACAACAACAATTCAGTAAACCATAGTACCAACAACAAGGAGGATTTCATGGAGGATTCCGAGGAGGACGAGGTGGAGGATTTGGTCGAGGAGGAGGAGGAGGTTGTGGACCAGTGAAATGTTATAATTGAAAATTACTGGGACATTATCAGAGGGATTTCCTGTAATTACAAGCATATTGTACTTATTGTATCACTGTTGACCACACTATTGAGAATTCTGCACACCGGATCGTGAATTGGTAGGAAGGGAATGTTCCACAGTTGTAGAACCAGAACCAAACCTAGTTGCAGAATCAAAACCAGAAGCAGATTAAAAATCAAAACAAGAATACCAATCACAATGAGAACCAAACCGTGAATCCTCCCTTGAACCAGAATCAAGGACCGATAGTTGCAATGATCTCAACAGAACCCAGGATGCAGGATGTTGATGTTGCTGTCATTACTTGCAGAGGTGCATTGTCGGCAGAAGATATCCCATTTCCAAAAATTCGGTTGGATGGAAAGAAGAAGGTGCAGTTCAATGTAGACGTTGAGAAAGAGACATTATTTGAAGCATGTGATGTGATAAGAAGAGATCCAGGTAAGTTTCCTATTTATGAAATGCCAACTGCTTTTGATTCAACTTCGTTAACAGGATCATCATGACAACATGGTACTTTGCAGATCTTTTTTAAAAGTTGCTTGTCGCTGGCAAATGATCTCGATGCTCTTACCGATATTGAGAGTTTGTTACATCGACCATTTAAGGGACGAAAAGATTCCATGGTGAATTCTTTACATAATAAAAGGACAGGAAAATAGATGTGCATGAATATTCATATTTGGGACTACGAGGTAGATTCAGTCATCTTGGATCTAGGATCAGACGTCAATATCCTAACAAGGTAGACAAGGAAAATGTTGGGGAGGCCACAATTGGTTTGGTCCCCCGTACAGCTGCGACTGGCTAAGCAAGCCAGAGTAACACCAATTAGCCAAGTTCTGTTAGACATTGTGTTCAACGCTCCCCGTGAATTTCATGACATTTACTAATAGCCTCCCGAGATCATAACTCTGGTGATTGTCATAGAGATTGACACCTGTGGGTTTTGTTCTAACAAAAATCGTGAGTCTAACAAATGGTATCAGAGCAACAGGTCAAGGGTTCGAAACTCACCTGGCTCACGTTGGGGGGGAGATTGTTGGACATTGTGTTCAAAACTCCATGTGAGTTTCATGGCATGGACTAATAGCTTCCCGAGATCCTAACTCTGGTGACTGTGGCAGAGATTAACACCTGCGGGTTTTGGTCTAACAACAATCGTGAGTCCAACAAGTTCTACGCGTTGCTGTGGAAGTTGAGGGGATGAATACTTATGCTAATTTTGACGTTATTGAAGTTGTTGATGGCAGAGGATCCTATCCTGTGTTATTGGGGATTGGTTGGGCCAATGACAGCTTGAAGGTGATTAATTTTAAGAAGCAATTGATGACCTTTGAGAATCGCGACATCAGAGTCATTGCTCTGATGGATCCGACTGAAGGGCGAAGATATTTTGAACCGGTGAAGGAAGAAGATGTAAGAGGATGGGATCATGCATATAACATTTCAAAAGATTACATCCATCTGATTGTCGATGGGGAACTTGGTTGGCTCATCTCTAGCTCTGCGTCTTCTGACTCTGATGATGCTTTAGAGAACTGGAAGAATCAAATGCATGAGGTATCGCTAAGGAAGTGTGGCCTGATTACTCAGTCGTTGTGCCGAGTTGCAACTGAGACTATTTAATTACCAATATATGAAGGACTGCTGGATTTGTTTGAGTTTCTATTGGAATTTGAGGATAAGGTATCAGAACCACAAAATTTATTGGCATTGGATGAAGCATTGAAGGCTATGCTAGCACGTTTATGGGAGACACATAATAAGTCGATGAACGGGTGGTCGTAGTGTCGAATATCGATGATAATTTGCTTTGGAAACACAGAAGAGTACCATTTTGGAAGGTAAGATGGGCAGAATTAACTTGGTAATCATCTGATCGAGTGTCAAACCTTATGGGCATCATGACCAAAGGATGAGTGGGTCCATGCATTTGTCCACACATTGGATGAGATGCCGCGATCATGGCATGTATTAGTTGAGCTGCGTAGAGAAATCACTACTTGAGAAGAGTTGACAATTTACTTCACTCAGACCTTTAGTTTCATGGATACCAATCCAACTATTCATAATGCACTGGATCACATCTACGATGTTGTTATGAATGTAGTTCCAGTTGCATATCTAGTGGATCTGCATGAGATATGCCTAATGCAGTCGATGATGGAATGCTACAATGTGACAGGAGGACCCGAGGACAGTGATGATTCACATAACATCAATATTCTAGAAACAGAAGGGAGTCGAGATGTCACAGCACCTAACATACCGTCGGATCTAATGAATTAGCCATTAAAAATTAGGAAGTTCAACATTGGGACAGAGGGGAACCCAAAGTTTGTGAATGTTGGGGACTACTGGGACAAAGAAGCCATGGCAAAGATCATATATCTGTTGCACGAGTTCCAAGATTTGTTTCCTACAAATTTCTCTGAGATGAAAGGAATATTGGGAGATTTGGGAGAGATGAAGATCTTGTTGAAGTCCAATGCAAAACTAGTAAAGCAGCGACCGTATCGCTTGAATCCATGATACAAGGAGAGGGTAAAAGCTAAGCTCGACAAAATGTTGGATGCTGGAATAATAGAGCTGGTTGAGGAATCTGAATGGATCAGCCCCATGGTCGTGCAAGACAAGAAGACATGTGAGGTTCGGATTTGTGTCAACCTTAGAAAATTGAATGATACATGTTTGCATGATCCATTTTCAACACCATTCACTGATGAGGTGTTAGAAGGAGTGGGTGGTCAATAAATCTACTCATTCATGGATGGCTTTTCTAGCTATCACCAAATTAATATTGCAAAGGAAGATCACCACAAAACAACCTTTGTTACTGAATGGGGATGTTTTCAATACAATGTGATGCCATTTGGACTGAAGAATGCACCTACAATATTCTCCCGGATTGTTGTCGCTGCATTTAAGGACTTTATTCAGAAGTTTCTGGTGGTTTATATGGATGATTGGAAGGTTTATGGATCGATCAAGGATGATTTGGAAAACCTACAATTGATGTTGGAAAGATGTCGACAACATCAGATTGTGATGAACTTGAAGAAGTGTATTTTATGCGCACCTTTTGGGATACTATTGGGACACATTGTTTTCAAGAAAGAACTGTTGGTTTACCCCACAAATATTGCACTGATTTTGAGCTTCCCACCACCTACAAATGTGAAGTAACTTAGAGCGAAATTGGGACAAATAGGATACTACCGCAAGTTCATCCGTGGTTATGTTGCGATCACAAGTCCTATGGAGAGGTTGCTAAAGAAGGATGCAGTATTTGTATGGAGTCAAGGGTGTCAAGAAATATTTGAGACACTAAAGGACAAGATGTCTTCCTCACCAATACTAGTTTTTCCTGATTGGAATAAGGAGTTCCATGTCCATGTGGATGCATCGTTAATTGCACTGGGAGTGGTGATGGGACAACTAGGGGAAGGAGATATTAATCACCTGATCTCTTTCGCTAGTATGAAGCTATCGTCTGCAGAGAAAAATTATACTACAACAGAGAGGGAAGGTCTAGCGATGGTATATGCACTACAAAAATTTCGCCACTACCTATTGGGCGGTCATTTCAAGATGTTCACGGACCAATCTGCTTTGAAATACCTGGTCAATAAGCCTATGTTGGTGGGGAAGATATGCCGCTGGCCACTTCTCTTTCAGGATTTTGATTTTGAGATAATTGTGAACCTGAGTCGCTTGAATTATGTCCCAGATCAATCATCGCGGATTGAGATAGGTGAAGAACAAACAAACATTGAAGATGGGTTTCCATATGGACAAATATTCATATTTGAGATGGTTGATGAGTATTATGAACAAATAATTCAATTTTTGGCGACGGGAACAACACTAGAGGAGCTTAATACAAGTTAGAAGAAGCAGTTGGTTTTTAAGGCCACAGATTTCCAGTTGATTGCTGGACAACTCTATAAGCTCAAACCATATGAGATATTAAGGCGATGTGTCCTACCACATGAAAAATGGAAAATATTGGCAGAGGCACACGTGGGAGTTTCCAGTGGACACTATGGAGGTCGTGCTATTACCAGGAAGGTGCTCCGTGCAGGGATTTGGTATCCCACTCTCAATAATGATGCGACATATTATGCGCAGACTTGTGATGTCTGTCGAAGAACCGAGAAACCATCAAGGAGGGATGAGACATCATTGGTACCTCAGGTGACATTGAAGCCATTTGATAAATGGGATGTGGACTTTGTGGGACCAATCAACCCACCGGGGAAGAGAACCGGTGCACGGTACATAATTATAGTGACAAAATATTTGACAATGTGGGTGGAGGCCACATCTTTTGTAGATTGCACCACTATGACAACAATGAGGTTCCTATTTGACAACATTGTTACTCAGTTTGGGTGCCCTAGGATATTAATGAGTGACCAGGGGAGTCACTTCATCAATCACACAATCAATGCATTGATAGAGGAACTTCAGATACAACATAAGAAGAGTAGCCCGTATCACCTGCAAGCAAACAGGACAGTGGAGGTGTTTAACAAGGTGTTGGAGCATGCACTTACAATGGTATGCAACATGAACCGTGATGACTGGGATTTGAAAATTCCAGCAGTCTTGTGGGCATATCGCACCACTTTCAAAAGATTGACCGAACAAACACTATTCAGATTGGTGTATGGGAAAGGGGCAGTCATGCTGATGGATTACATTATTCCAAGTTTGCGCATAGTGATAACAAAATGGATGGATGATGAAGCAACATTAGAAGAACACCTGACGAAATTGGTGCAGCTTGAGGAAGATCGATTTTTTGCAGGTTTTCACCAGCGCGTTGAGAAGGATCGACAAAAATATTGGCATGATCGACATATTAAGAAAAAATAATTTCAGCAAGGAGACCTGGTCCTAATGTATGAAAGCAAGTTCACAAAACATCTATGTAAGTTACATATGCATTGGCTAGGTCCATATCTCATTAATTCCATTACTTTAGGAGGTGTAGTACAACTGCAACAGTTAGATGGTGCGATGCTGCCAAAGCTAGTGAATGGTAGCAGGTTGAAGCCCTACAGGATGGGTCTAGAGCCACGAGATGCTTGAGGCATTGCGTGATAAAAAAAACTTTGTTTTGGAACGAGATGGAAGTTAGGAGGATGGTGTGCCAAGAGGAAGTGGATGCACAAGTAGAAGAATCAGTATCACAGTTAGGAAATTATGTTGCGACGACCATAGGGCCGTGAAAACGTCAAATCAACAATAAATTTAGTTAAAATAATTAATCAGCGACGCTCTCAGATGAGATGCGTATTAATGATGGATTCGATCGTTGGATTGACAGGATCGATGGTGGATTCAGGCAATTAATGCATGATTTGGTCATAATGCTGAAAAGGGATCGTAATGATTTGGTCATAATGGGTGGAAGATTGATTCGACGCTATAAGAGGTGGACAAAGATGGTCATAATTCACCATCGTGTAAGTGTGAGCTGTTGATAGAGTTGTTGTAGTAAGTTGTGTTGAGTTGTGTAGTAAAGTCGCCGAGTACAGCGAGGATTGGGGTGCACGTAGTGAACTTGGAGGAACTGGTGCGGCATGCCGAGTGAGCCGGTTACAGTTGAGATTTCAAGTGAGAGGGATTCACCAGTTTTCAGGGTAACTATTGAAGAGGAAGTTGCAAGCATGCCGGTGGGATCATCATCGGTTCCAAAGAAGAAGAGGGGGGTGCAACAACCTACATCCTCAGCTCAAAAGAAGCAGTAGACTAGAACGTCTGCGTGGGCATAGGAGGAGGCACTTGCACAGAAGGGTCCATCAACTTCAGGGGCTAAGGAATCATCAGCCCGCACAGGGGTTTCTGCTGTGGATATCCTTGGGTATGTGCCTCCCTGTCGGCCTGATGCAAATCCTAGGAAGATGATGAAGAACCAGAAGTACCTGGTCAAGATGCCGACGATTCCATAGGGGATGATATGTACCAAGGGAATTTTTCCCTAGCTCATGCAGATGAAATATGAGGACCATGATATGCTTGCATCACCGGATATTACTAAAGAACCATATCTTCTCGCGACACAGGAGGGAGGCGGCCCAATAGCATGAATTCCACAAGACTGGGTGTGAGGTTTGGAGATATCGAGATTGTTGGGACTGATCAACATGCCGCATTTGGGTGGTTGACTGAGGCAAACGCATGCGTGAGGCAACTCTTGGTGTGCTTCCATGGAGGGATTATGTGGTTGGACCAGTTAGTGGTAGTCACTGTGGCACTTATTTCAGATATCACGGGGCTACCCAAGGAGGGACCTGACCCATCGCAGTACTTCAAAGGGAAAGACAACGATAGGAGGTTAGATGCTCAATTGAAGAAAATATACAACCTATAGCGCAATGGACAAGCATACCGCATTGAAAGTATAAACGAGCCAACGGTTCATATTGCGGTGAGGATTCTGCTAGCAAGGTTGCCAGAATGAACATACCAAACCAATGTAATTCGGGAGTCATTGCCTGCATGGAGAAGTTTTTCGAAGGGGTGCAGATGAACTGGTCGTTGTTCTTGATGAACCAGTTGACGGATGATGCACTCGCAGTCCAGGTGGGGCAGTGACCATTCAGATACATCTGGTTACTCATTTTGATTGCGATGGTAGCTTGGATGGAACCGAAAGATTATCAGGGGATGGACGTAGATAGAGTGTATGTTTGTAAGGGAGAACAGTACCAGAACCTCTGGTATGTGAAGGAAGCAGAGTGATTAAGGGACTGTGCACTTTAGTTTTGGATATACTGAGAGGCATTGCAGGCTATAGAAGTGAAGGTTCCATGACTAACAGAAGAAGCAGTGGTCAAATACCAACGAGTCGTTCGGTTCACGATTGGGCCGCATGCTATTCATGTGTAGGCACGGTGAGATCGGGATAAACAATTGTTTCCCACAACATATAAGGTTTCTGAAATGGAGATGGAGAATATTATTGCTGATTGGCCCAAGGAGTGATGCGAACCTGTCAGCATTGATGAAGTGTCGACGGGTCCACCAGCCGATGCACCGGTGGATCCTCTGCCCGAACCACCGAGTGATCATGACTTCGATGAAGCGTCAATGCAGACCCCCATGGATTCGAATGCAGAGCGACTATTAAGGAATCCTGCACGAAGAAGAGACAAGGTCGGGGTGCGACCAACAATAATGTACCAATGACTAAAGACCAATTGAGCCGTATCATTGCAGCCATTACAACAACGAATGATGCAGCAGGAGAACAGATGAAGAAGCAAGCGAATTACAGATTTGGTGAGGTAAAAACTCACCTTGACTCTTTAATTGATGCAGTTTTGAATAACATACTAGAGGCAACCACAATGCAGTAGATTGGCTCGATCAACACTGGATGCGGATTAGGAATGTGAAAATTATACCGCATGTGATAAAGACCAATAGTGAGGATCTCAACACCTCACTGCGATAGTTACATGATCTTTTCGTAGACATCAATGCATTGTCAACATAGACATTGGTGCACATGCAGAGGGTCGCCAATCAAGAGTTAGCAAACATGGAGCAAGTAATCAACGATCAATTCTTAAGGTCACAGGAGAAAGAGACTAAAGCGCACAAATAGATTGAGCCGTTGCAGAAGGAAAAAGAACGGCTGACATAGGTGAAATCAAAGGAAATTTTGGAGCTCAAGAAGGAGCAGGATTGATTGGTTGTATAGAAAACACAGCTCTGGGACAGTAGAGTGCTGTTGGAGCAGGAAGTTTCTGCTACTTGTCAACACATACCCAAGAGCATGATGGAGCTAGACACAGAGGTAAAAGTAGAGCGGCTTGGGGCTGTCATTGCAAAATTACAACATGAAAATGCAGACTTGCATGACCAAGTACATCCAGACACACCATCAAAGAAAGCTGCAAAGAGGAAAAGCGCCATTGAGGACTTAGCAATGCAGTTGGAGGAAATGGAGCAAGAAGCGAAGCAAGTAACTGATGCAACTACACAATTATGGGGCAGTGTATTTTAGGACGCATAGCTGGAGAAACGGACCACGCAGTTACAGGAGGCCGAGGGGTAGTTGGAAACATTGAAGATGTCGCTTAAAGTGATAACCACAGTTGTATAGATCACAAAGGTTGCAGAACTGAAGAACTTGTAGCGGGTTGCAAAGGTCAGGGATCGTCAACAGAGGTGCACAACATAGTTAGATACATTCCAAGAGATTGGTGCGCAACTCTCGGTAAAGGTAGTTTCGGTGCTACAAGAAGTTTAGGAAGGAAGAAAGGATGTCACACCAAATATCATTGAGCATCCATTAGAGAAAGAAGTGATAGAAAATTGGAAGACTACTAGGAAGATCAAAGAACAGGTCAAGGAAATTACCCAACATCATGAGGAATTCAAGGTTAAGATCAATGGATACACCATTTTCAGCTAATGTGGCTTGAGGGAGAGCCACAAGATTATGTTGGGGGCCTGTTGGAAGGCATCTTTGGGGTAAATTAGCTGTGCAACATCGCGAATGCTGCGCAAGGTGGAAAATAACACATGATTTAGATTTATAATATTTTATGTATTTTGGTCATATTTTGTAGATTTGGACAACATTACGTGGATTGTGGTCATTATTTTGTAGATTCTGTTAAGAAGTAGTTAGGAAGTTGGTTAAGTGGACCACCAATGTTAAGGCACAACCCTATAAATAGATGTAGAATTGCAAGTGTTAGGTTTGCTTGAAGTTTCTTCTGAGATTTTTTTTGGAAATATGAGAGTTGAAGAACTGTTTTGAAGAATATGTGTTTTGTTACGAAGGTTAATATGACATGATGAAGATTGAGTAGAACCATTGTTTTTTTCTATCTTCCTTTTTTCCTGTTTTCTGCGATCCAAATGTGAATGCGATGTGTATCTATGAATGGTGCGATGTTTCTATGCTATAAATGATGATGCCCTGTGAGATCTGTTTATACTTCGATATATATGCTACGATCTAAGTATATTGATCTGATATATTGAATGATGATATGATTATGTTAATGCATAATCTAACTAATTGGATCTGTTGAATAATGTTATGCTGAGTTGATAAGTAGATGCACGGTCCTCCTTCATACTACAGAAACTTGGTTTCGACAGTTCTTCCTCGAACATCTCGAGTGAGACTTCATCTTCTCTGTAGGTGTTGTCAGAAGGGGTAAAACCTGTATGGGCCGGTGCTTAGGGAGATTGTGGTGGTTTGGGTGTTGATAGAGAGTGAACACCTTTCGACTGGTTTTGTGTCAACAAAAAGCAAGACAATTGGCAAGTTAGGAAATCTAGGAAGGCAAAGAAAGAAAATTCCTACTTCCTTCATGAGGGTGCATTGAGAAATGGAAATGGGCCACCTATTGATCCAATTTGAACTTGAAGCCTAATTATTCTATAAAACAATGATAACACACCACTATTGAAAGTTTTGGTCATTTGAATTTTGTCTTGAGAGCTCTGCTACTGAATGGTTGAGTGAAGCGCCTCAATTGAGCTTTGGGTGATGTTACCCTTAGAATTATTATTATATATTTGTTCATGAATTTGGTGCATCCATTAATGGATTTTATTTTTTGGTCCTGAAGTCATCCTCAAGTCTATTCAAATTCCCTTGCATATATGGAGAGCCTCCTAGTTGAATCTTGAAGTTCTAGCTGAGCTTCCCTTCTTGTCTGAGCAATGTAGTTGGAGTTATGAGTGGTAATTAGTGGATTTAAGCCATCAATGATATTTTTTTAGGTGTACCTATTATATTCTTAAGTATCCTCATTCTTGAATACATATGAGGGTTTGAATCTCCAAGCTTTTCAGTGATTGTAGCTTCCCAAGGCATTGTATTAATGCATCTTGATAAAGAAGGCTCTATAAGCCATTCCTAAGAGGTATTTCGACTTCCCATGGATTTTATTGATGTTTATATTATTCTCTGTCATTTTCATAACAATATGAATCAGTATGAATGAATTTTACATGGTTTAATTCAACCTTATCTAGATTTGCACCTAGAATTGACTAGTTTTATTGTATGATGCATAATTCGACCTTTGTGTCACTAAATTAAGTAATTCTCTTTCTTATAGGTTATTAAAATGTTCATATAAGTGTTAAATTTCTGAAACATATAAATAGTATCCTCCTTCACCTATTTGGGAAATCCAAAAGATGAAACTAGGGAGCTGTCCTAAGAGCTAGTTTTAAAATTGCGACCTTTAGAATCCTTTTTTACTGTTTCTGTACAAACCTAAAAGTAATTATATATACATCTATAAAAAATTTATATAAGTCTCCTTAATCCCTGCCATAACCACTGGTTTATTGGAGACTATTTTGTAAAGGCTTTAGTTGGCATGGGTTGGGACTCCTAGAAGCCTGGTAGTAGAATTCAACCGGGATGATGTTCGAAACCTAAAAGGGACCAGCATCCATGTTCTTAGGAATATGAACAATCAATATCCTTCCTTGCCTTACTGTTCTTACCTAAACCCAGTTTATTCCCTCACTTAGCTTGTTAATTACCCACTTGTCAACTAGTTGATTTAAAGATTTGTGTAATAGAGTTAGTGAGGCTAAAATCTGCCTTAGGTTCATTACAAAATACACACATTTACCACTTTTTATGACATTCTTAGCACCCCTTGGTTGAGAATTACCTTATTGCACACATATTGCGGATGATATGAGGTGGTTTGACTTTGTTTGACCACATGGATACCTTCTATTGGAGTGCCCTATCTCATTGGATGATTTTCACAATTGGATATAGTTTATTGAAATATAATATACGATTTCTAATGGACCGACCTATATTATAGCACATATCTTTAGGTTTGCATGCATCTTATTGCTTGAAAAGAGTTATTTTCAAGGTAAATCATGGTTTTCATAGAATGTCGTAGGTCTTTAGAGTGATTTCACATGTGGAAGATGATGATTATGGCATGGTTGGTTATCCTTTATCATAGAACACCTGTCGATTCCCTCTTTTTGGCACACATTTCGATGCATTCTGATACTTTATTTCTCATAGGATGGGTTCATCCCCTTCCTCCATGGGCTTAATTGAGCATTATGGGGACTTTTCACTTTATTTGATGAACCAATCCATAGGGAGGGTTTTATTGCACATATATTGATTATATGACCTTTGAAGAAGTCAAATAAGAAAGGTGTCCCACTTTTGGAGGTTACTTGCACTAAATAATGAACCCATCCTATGAGAAATAAAGTATCAGAATGCATCGAAATGTGTGCCAATCCATAGGGAGGGTTTTATTGCACATATATTGATTATATGACCTTTGAAGAAGTCAAATAAGAAAGGTGTCCCACTTTTGGAGGTTACTTGCACAGGTACTCATTTTTAATAATATTGGAAGTGAAAACATGCTACTTTATGGTGCCTTTATATGATTCATTGCGCACCTTTTATGCATGATTAAGGGGATGTTTCATCACGGAGGAATCATGCATGCTACCTTGGATCATCTTTTGACTTGGTTCAAACCCTTTTTAGAGGGGATGTTTCATGTGAAGAGGTATATGTCCACCTCAAGTACATATTTTATTTACATAACAATGATGATAGTTTATTCATTGACTTCACAACATGAGTTGGTTATGAGATGGCATATTTTTATTATTGTACTTGGAGAGAAAAGTGGATCTAGACCACTTTAGGATTTTATTGAAGAGCTTGCTGAGAAAATTGTGGATCTAGGAGAGGAAATCATCATTTTATGTAAAGGAAGTTGAGATACACTTTATATAAAGAGCATCCCTTCCTCATTCATTTTCAAGGTTTATTTGCGAGAATTTCCATCCTCTTGGATATTTGTTGAATATTTAATGGAATGATTATGGAGAATCTCTTTAGGTTATCTCTTTTATATGTGAATCTAATATTTGTCATTTTTATTTGTCGTTGATTTATGATACAAAGCACTTGCAAAGTCGAACATGCTTGAGAGGTCAAGTTTCAAGGGTTTATCTAGCATGTTGGAAGGGGTTTATGTAAGGAATTCTTCCTCTTTTATCCCTTTTATGTCTTATTGTTGAATGTGTTATCTTAATTCTATCATATTATTAAGAGTTGTTGTCGGGTTAAACACTTCATTGCAAGACACACCATCATAGAATTGTTTGAGTGCGTAACCTTTAGGGCCCCTCTAAGTTATTTATCCATTTTTTGACAACAAACTAAGTCATGTTATAGCATATCTATTTGTCTTAATCATTAACAAATTTCTCTCTTGGCATATCCCCTTGATTGCATTTTCCCTATATTGTATAGGAACTAGTCCCTTATCTTCCATCACTTTATTTTATGTATTACAAAAAGACGATGTTTTGCTAAGCTATCTCTTCACATCACCTTAAGCCTCCTTTTCATATTTTTAACAATCCTATCAAAGAGACACCCCCGTTGTGTTGGAGAAGAACCAACCTAAAGCTGGAGAGGGAGTTACTGAGGTGAGAATGGGTGAGCCCTCTAAGTTATCCTTGGGTTTGCATTTTGTTCTTGGGAATTTTACATATTTGAAGTGAAAATTAGGGAGGTAATAGGTACAATTGGTTTCACATGTTTTTTCTCAAATGCTTAATGTTGTTTCTACTACTACATGAATAAAAATTATATAATGTTTTAGTGTTGATGTCAATATTCTCTTATATTCTAAATAGATCCCAGGGAATATTCTTCCCTCCAATGCTCTTTAGTGTGCTCAGGATGAATCTAGTCTTCTATACTCCTTCAAAGACAACCCAATAGAGTTATATCTTGCCTCTTGAGCACTCAATGAGAAGAAATCTATAGGCAAAGGGATGGTTTCCTAAACAACACATATTTATTCTCTTGTGGAACCATCCATATCTCTCTCAAGTCCATCATCTTCTCTTCCTCAACTCTATATAGCCATTGATAGTATCAAATATTAGTCTCAAGCATGAAAATGCAACTGCTAAAGCTTCAATCATGTATTTGGCATGAGAGGATATGGTTCAACGGTGAGAATACTAGTGATAAATGGTCATAATGATGACTATGATATAATTCCAATTTGTAGAGGGGTTAAGAGTGAATGGGAATAAATAACGTTTGAATTCATATGGGGATGGAGCCTCTCACACTCCTTCATCCTATTGAACTAAATTCACATGCCCTCATAACTATGGAAGGTTGACTTCTCCACCAACCACTACATAAAATGAATGCTAATTGTTTGAGGTTTCATTAAGACACTTGGTAATAAGGAAAATACAGATGTAATGAAACTTGGGATTATTTGTCACCCTTGGACCCCTTTCCCTCCTCCCCTCTACTGGTATCATGGTTTTCTTATTGCTTCCTCAAGAAACCTTTTTGGTGGATATTATATTATTATATATTTCCGTTTTATTCTTTCTTTTAAATAAACATAAGCACACCATGGAAAACATAACAACCACAGCATATCCTATCCCACCATGGGGCTCACGTGACACTCACTAGTAAAACCTTGTCCTTGAGCTCCACATTAGGATTATTTGTAATCAATTTACATTATTTACACATGGGGTTATTTAACTAAACTTGCACTGCTTAAGTATTGTCATATATCCTCATCATTCGACAATACATGGTTTAATGCATTATAATGAAGGGGTTGAAACCTAAAATATTCCATTCCTCTCTTGGAATAACACTGTTCTCAATATTCATTCTTTTCATCCATGAGACATAGGTATCCTTTATTTAGTTGCATATGCAACACTATATTCTTCAGTGAAAACTTGAACTTGTTGGTTGTCTTGGGCATAGTTCTTCAACAATTCCTTTCTCTACCAATGAATAAATCCAAGGCCTTAGAATTCTAGCATATACATATAGCAAAAATTAAAGGAAAGCATGCATGCCATATTAATTTTTTGCAACAGTTATCTTGTCCATTGGAATTAAAAATTTATAGCTGAAGTATATATATATCTTACACAAGATAAATGATGCAATCTAACCCAATACTTTACTATATGCATACATTACTCAACAAGGTTTCCGCATGTGCCATTCAACTCATTTTCTTCTCTTCCACACCCAAAATATATTGCCTTCTTAATCCTAGATAAGATATATCATGAGTCTCTCGCACCATATCCATTCAAATCATGTCTTGCTTGCATACACTCACTTTCAGTATTAGGCATCCCATTCTATACTAACAATCCTTCAGGTGATCCAACATTTTCTAATCCTTTCACATGCAAGAAAAGTGTAGAATTATAGAGTCTTACTAGTAGGCCGTTCCATTGAAAACCTATAATAAACAATATATGAAGGTTATCAAGGCATATCATAGAGTTCCACTATCATAACAGTAGAATCCTCCCCAAGCTTTCTATATTTAAACAACATTCATTTGTCCTTACTAAATATATCCACCATTTGACCTGTATAAAACACAAACAATCACCATGAAATGTCATCTAAAAATTCCAATTAGAATTTTGAATATATATCATACAAAAACTAACATTCACAACTACAAGATTCCTCTCATAATGTTTGGTCCTTTGCATACAATAATCAACAATATTCATTATGGTCTTACTTTCATATCCATATACATAAGAATTCTGCCTACAATTATGTTCCCCTTGGCAAAGATTTATTGCAACATTCACAATAATATATGAAATGATGTTAGGATTATGACATGCCAAAAGTTCAATCAATCTTAGTTATTTAACTATTAAATGCAACGGAATATTGTTTACTATATATGTACAATTATGACTTTACACTAGATTTTTATAGAAATGATTATAAGTTAGTATTTTTTTTCTTGTGGGGTTCCTCCCTCTCTCTCCCACTATGTATGCACATATTCTAATATGAGGTGTCAGTAAGATTATACATGTATGTATTGCTTCATACTCACTCAAGGTGCCTTTGCATTGATCCAAGAGTACTACATCTTTATATCATTCAGTCCGCTATGACAAATTGAAGGGATTATCCAACACCTTGAGACATCATCCAACCCATCCACCTCCATGAACTTGTTTATCCTTCTATATACTTTCCTCTTCAACCCAAGCAAAAACCTAGGAATATACTCTTTCAATGCTAAACAGTCTCTTAAGAATTCTAGAAAGCCTTTGTAATGTCCTATCCATCATTTCGAACCTCTATATGGGTAGTTAAGAACTCCTACATTCAAATCCCTATCCAAAGAGATCATTATTCAAAATCTAAACTAGTTTGATCCTACTATGAGTACAATAATTTATGAAATGCATGTGAATGTGCATAAATACAAAACAAAACATAATTAACAACTATATTTCACACATACAACATGGATAAGATATAATCCTCATAAGTTACATAATCAAATTTCATTTTGCATATTCATAAACAACAATGAATACTTATATTTTAACTGAAGAAGATCCAAACAACTGGTTGTGTCAGAGTGATTTTACAGCCAATTGTAGATAACAAATACAGAAACCACCCTCAAGCCAGGCTATGGGGTCACGAGGGAAAATGAAACAACTACAAGTTTCACTCTCTTTCAAACCGTCCCATTTGTTTTCATGCTTATAAGCTAATTTTATCACCACATAACACTACAAGAATTTCATTCAACCATCCTAGACATGGAACTTTATTTTACTGCTCCACACAACAAAAGGAAGGCCTAATCTTTCTCTGCTCAACAGTCCCTTTTATTACCAAACCCTAACAATTCTCTTCAGTTTGTGTGAAATGTATCCATCCATCTGTCCAACCAACAGGAGGGGACATTAACTAAGTACGCCTTCCAAATTTCATGAAATGGCCAGAATACAAAATCGTAACAACTAAAATGTGTGGGAAAATACATAAATAACAACATACATGAAAATAAACTCTATCCACACACACTTAGCATGAATATATAAGAATAATTACCACAGGCATAAAATAAAAGCATTTCAAATTCATATGCAATAGAATACTTATCTTTAAACAAATAAGATCCAATCAACTGTTTGTGTAAGAGTGATTTTCCACCCAATCGTAGGCACTCTCTCTAGCATATACTATTTATGTTGAGAGGCCACCCCAAAGCTAGGCTATGAGGTCAACAGGGTGAAGGAAACACCTACAAGATTCTATCACTATAAGAATTTACCCCTTTAGAGGTGGTTTTGGGTTAAGTCGGTCTTGCTAAAACTGCCCCCAAATTTTATTTTGGGTCTTTAGGGGCGGTTCTTAAACACCCCCCCTTCAAAAATCCTAAAAATTGGACTTTTGGGGTAATTATCATGCCTTTTGGGGGCTTTTTTTTTAAATTCACCTTCAAAAACACCTTTAAGGGGGGTGTTTTTAACCCCCCCCCAAACGCGCCAAAAAAAAAAAAATCTTGATAATTGGACTTTTGGGGGTGGTTTAGAAAGTCCAATTCTCAAGACTTTATTATTATTATGATTTTTTTTTGGGGGGGCGGGTGGGGTTTAGAAATACCCCATAAAGGTGTTTTTTTTAACTTCCCCCCAAAGTCCAATACTCAAGTCTTTTTTTTTTTTTGGGGGGGGGGGGGGGGGTTAGAAATACCCCCTAAAGGTGTTTTTGAACACGATTTTTTTAAAATCGCCCCAAAAAGCCATGAGTATTAGAATTTTGGGGGTGTATTTTACAAAACCACCCCCCAAAGTCTAATTTTCATGCCTTTCGAGGGCGGTTTTAGAAATACCCCACCCAAAGGTGATTTTGAAGGTAATATATAAATAACCCTCCCCTCTGCCCCTCCCCAAAATTCATGAGAATTATAATTTTGGGGGTGGCTTTGGTAAGACACCCCTAAAGGTATTTTTGAAGGCGATGTTTAAATTCCCCCCACCACCCCCCCCCCCCCCCCAAAAAAAAAACCAATGAGAATTAGACGTTTGGGGGTAATTTTGTAAAAATTGCCCCCAAAAGTTCAATTCTCATGACTTTTATTTTTGGATGGGGGGGGGGGGGTGTTAAAGACCACCCTGAAAACTACTTTTTAGGGTGGTGTTTCTAACCTCCACACCCCACCTCCTGCCCCCCAAAAAAATGTAATGAGAATATGAATTTTAAAGGCAACTTTTAAAAAACCACCTCCATAAGTCCAATTCTTGACGTTTTAGTGGGTTACTAGGATTATTCCAAAAAAATTATAATTCTATTCAAGAATAAAAATATTAATATGATTGAATAGTGCAAGAAAGTTATAAGGTTTATAATATTCAATAACCTTAATATTATAATATATATATATATATATATATATATATATATAATTTTACTTTAGATTGATTTTCACTTTTAAATTATAATCATAAAATTAATTTTAAATAAGGCTTTATCATGTGATGCCTCTCCAAACCAAAGATGATGATGATGACGATCATGGACATTGATACGATAATGGTGACCACCATGATGATTATGGTTATTATTATGATTATGAAGATGGCGACGACGATGATGTTGATATAAGTGTTGGGTTGGTGGATATAAGTGTTGGGGGTTTTTGTTTTAGGGTCCATCGGGGATGACGATGATCATGATGATGACAATGATGACAATACTGATGATAACCCCATAAACCCCTAAATCCCTAACCACCTAACGATGACAACGATGGTGATGGGGATGGAAACAATGATGGGTTTTATAACCCCTACACCCCTAACCCACTAACCCTAACCCGCTAAACCCCTAACAATGATGACAATGGTGATGGGGATGGCGATGTTGATGAGGGTTTTTGTGAAATGATGATGACGACTTCATTCAAATTCAGTTTCAGGTTCAATTTAATCTCCACTCATGATAGATTTGAATTTCCTAACCTCAAGTGTTTCTGAACCTTATAGCCACTCCCTATTTTTTGTAGTTTTCTTTGTGAAATTAGGATGCAATGTATAAGTTCTAGTTGTTTAATCAAACATTATGTGTCCATTAAAGGTGGAAAGTATGCATGTAATGAATCACACTGAAAACAAAGTGCAATATAATATAGGACAACATGTTGAGCTCAAAGGAGTTTGATCCAGATGGAGATCGGTGGCCACCCACCTATTCCACTGGCTCAAAACAATTGTCCATTGTGGCAGTTTCCTAGTTATTTTTTGGCAGTTTTTCGAGTCCTAAACTTTCGGGGCCGTTTTGAGGCCTTAAACGACGTTTTTTGGAGATTCGGGGCCAAATGGATGCCATTGAAATTCATTTCAAAAACCAAAATTTTTAAAGCTTAGATAGACCTTTCCAACGAGCTATCGAACACCCAAATCAGAGATCGTATGCAAAAGTTATGACCCCGGGAAGTTGACTATTCAACTTACCACCTTGGGGCCGCAAACTTTATGACGGTTCATCTTCTAGGATTACGTTTTGGGACTTTTGGGGTTCTCACCTCATTTTTTATTATAAATAGGCCCCTTTGGCCTCATTTTGTATTCAGCTTGGCACGAATGAGCGTAGTAGCCACATCTCTTCTCAGAGATAGCTACCACCATTCTAGCAATTGTATTACAGTTTGTTCTATTTCTGCCCTTTAATAGAATATGTGTTTACTGTATCTTTGTTATCTTTGCAAAATGTCTATTATTATGAGTCTGTATCTGCTATTTCATTTCGTTCACACATAAATCCGGATCAGAGTTATCTTCCACCTTCTTGGATATGGACGCGTATGGTTCGTAAAAGAGTAGTACAAATTTCATATTTGGATTCTTGAGCCTTTTGTTCAATAAATGAAATCATACCCCATCATTAAACTTGTATTCATTAAGTACTCAATGTTTGATCATGATTATACTTGTACTTGGAACTGCTATTCTAGATAATTTCATGTACCTATTGTAGAATATGATGGATCCTATGAATTTTTTTGCTTATTTGTTTTCTTGTTTTTGAGATTGGAAAGAATCTACTAGTGATGAAATGGGTAAAAATATATCATTTGCAGCTAATAAATATTGGATATTTATATGACACACATGGAATGGGATATGTCTAATAAAACCACAAGGGTTCTATTTTCTCCGCAATTATATCCCTTTGATCTACATAGTTATGTCCATGTATGTCGTTGTTATTTTATTTTATTTCTTTGATGTAATGGTGGAAATAAGACATTAATTAATGGAAATAAGAGATTAACGGGTTTAAATAAGTAAAAAAGGATGGTGGGACATGAAGGGTTTTGCAACCCCTACACCCCTAACCCCCTAACTTGCTAACCCGCTAACCCCCAAACGATGATGATGATGGTGATGGGGATGACGATGATGACAATTATGATGAAAAGGGGTTTTATGAAGATGATGATCATGATGGAGGTTTTTATGATGATGACGAGGGGTTTATAACTTCTACACCTCTAAAACCCTAAACCCTTAACCATAAGTAGCCCCCGATGATGATGATGATGATGATGACATTGATGATGGGTTGTTAGTTTTTCTTTAGAGCTAATTAGTTTATCTAGGATATTTATCTGAAAGAATAACAAGTACAACAAGATGCACAAGATATAAAAGATACACGATACACAAATATTTTCATTGGGGAAACCATGAAGGAGAAAACCCTGCAAACTTCTTTAGAATAGTAAGATGATCAAAAGAAGTAATAGGAAGTATTCAACAACTATCTATCTCTCCTCCCTTTTCTCTCTCTCTCATGCGAACTTGAGAATGTGAGGTGTGTGTAAATGAGAGAGAGCGCCTCCCTATTTATACCTTTCAAGTCACTGACCAAACATAATATTGGGGCCCACTTGTCTTCCCTAACAAGGTCGACTTCTCCCAGAGAGGCTCCAAATACAAATTACATGATGTTACACTGGGGAATATTTCCCCGACTTACAACAGAGGTTGTACCTCAAGGTATAGACACAATTAAGACATCCCTCAAGGGGCCAATGTGGGTACAACAACATACAATGATAATATACATCATAATATATTCCAAAGTTACAAATATATCAAAACTCCCTCTTAAATAGGAAGGTATTCTCTCTCTTCACAGTCATCAACACATATGGTCAATTATTCATCGCAGAGTCATCATCATAGCCTCTTCCATCATCATCTTATTATTTTGATCATCGTACCATACTATCTATCATCAATAGTTTCCATAGAGCCAACCCTTTTTCATGCTGGATGTAGGCCTAGTCCTCTTCCAGGTCTTTATCACATCTCGAGCAAACCATAAAGTAGGAACTATACAGGACCTTCTTTACATTTCCATAGCAATCACCCGCGTCTTCTACCTTAATCTTGTAGTGTCCATATGATCTCTTTTGTCCCGCACAAGACAAAACAAAACAAAACAAACAAAGCATCCATGGTCGACCTGCATTCTATTAGAGAACCAGCTAGGTGCACCTCTTGTGCTTTGTGACCTTATCATATCAACATGGGAAGACAGATATATGGATATGTATGTAAGGATTGATTACGAACCAACAAGTGTTGCATCATGACTTTTTACATTCTAGGTCAACCTTAAGGGATTACATCTGAACATCCTACGTCCATGATATTTTCCATTCAGATAACCTTCGAGGTGTATTACATATGAGTAACGTACATACCACGTCAGGTCTCTTTTTTACATTCAGACAACCCACAAGGTGTATTAAATCCAAATAACCTGCGTACCATGCCAGGTTTCATTTTTATATTAGGATAACCTGTCACAGGATTGCTTATATCCAAGGATAACCTATGAGCTTCGACAAGATTGATTACATCCAAGGACAACCTACAAGACTGATTACGTCTGAGTATCCTACTGCATCAATATTTTCCCACTTAGACAACTTGTCTCATTTCCCATGTGAGATATTATGCTTCCGTAACATATCGGGACTGATTACATCCAAGGATAACCTGCGAGCTTTTCCAGGACTGATTACATCCAAGGACAACCTTTAGGGCTGATTACATCTGAGAAACCTACGAGCTTTACTAGGATTTTACTCTCAGACAACCTGTCTCTCTAGATATGATAGAACACATCACTCGCTCTTTCGAGGTATCTCTATCTGGATCACACCAAGTATTTCTTTGAAGTACTCGAACTTCAATCTCGCAAGATATTTGGGCAACACATTGGTTATTTGTTCCTCCATTTCCACGTATTAGAGCTTTACTGCTCTTCTCTAGACCAAGTGACAACATACTCTGCCTCGGTTGTGTTAGAATATGTATGCCATTGATATTCAAGCAATGAGTGCTATTAGATTCTTAATTATTTGCAGTGAAAAGGAATGAATAATACCCACTGAACAAAACAAATCTCACAGGAAACAGACAAGAATTGCTCAGTATAATTACAGTAAAACTTCATTAATCCCAGCAATATACAATAGTGTTACATAAAGGAGAATTCAAATCATGAGAGATGAATTCGAATCTACCAACTCAATCTGACTGCATGGCTAACTAGAAGTGTCTAAATCACTATCGGAGTTCAACTGGCTAACTCCAGATGTCTAATCCGGTCTCTCAATTAGTTACAATCAATCAAACCAGTCTAACTGCAGTGGTAGGTGATAAGTAGGTGAGAATTGGTGCCTTCCCACATGTATCCATGCATAACTGACACTAATTGAACTGGAGGATATCTAACTGAAGCATAATAAAGCTTGACTAGTCATCAACTGCTAACAACTGAAGGAGGCTGGTGCCGACAATCCCAGTGGCTCCTAAAATGTAGGGATTTGTATAGGAGGCACCTAAACTGATGCATGAAGGTGTAATCAGTTCTAGTTATCCTCTATCGGTGTTCCCCACACTAGTGATTGGTACATGTGGCCCCATTAGGCCAAGTGGATCCAATGGTACTAGTGGACCCAATAATAACTAAATTACTACTAAGTTAGGAAAAAATGATCTAATAGACAGTTTGGACAAGGGAGGATTATAAATTGTAACACCCCCCCTGAATCCTAACTTGGACAACTCCGGGCCCTGGTAACAAGGAAAAAATTCACCCATATACAATCTAAAAGAATAAAAAAATGTTGCTTAATAAACCGATGAAATAGGGGAAAATATCACGAGAACCCCCCCCTCAAAATAAGCAGGAACAAGAAAATACAAGCCATCTTTAGAATAAAAGAAATTTACTCCTTAGAAAATAACTTGTCAAAAACTCTACTGTAAATTGCAGCTTCTATGCAGCAGTATGGCTATTCTGTGTAGTAGCATCCTGAAGTTGTGCATGTGAACCTCTAAATGTCCTTCTGAATTGTTGAATGTGTGTGTTTCTTATGTATGGAAGAGGTAGAGAATGATCAAGTTTCTTCTTCTATGGTCCAAGTAGCTGATCATTCACTATCATCATGTAGCACTTTCCTAGAACTTTGTTGCACCACTATGTAGGGAGCGAATCTATGAGAGAGAGATAAACATGCTCATTCTGATACTGGGACTTAGTTTTCCTTCTATCTTTTGGATTCCCAGCACCATCCCCAGCTGCAACAATGAGCTTTTGATCCCATCTAGGCTTATGCCTTTGGTTTGGAATGGATGTTGGATATGGATCTAGAATATCATGAGGTTCAACCTCAATAACAAGATCATGCTGGTCTTGATCCTCTTCATCTGAATCTGAAACATGTAACAAATCATCATCATCAAAAATTGGTGGAAGAGTGATTATACCTTCTTGTGCTTTGGATGGTGGTGCATGAAACAACTGATCTTCTTCAAACTGAACATTCTGCTCAATGAAGCATTTCCTAGTTGCAACCTCCATCAACTTGTATGCTTTTGCATCTTCTGCATATCGTAGCAAAATGCATTCGCTACTTTGGGATTGGAAGGATTTTCTCTTATCAATGGGTATTCTAGCCCAAGCTTTGGAACCAAAAAATCTCAAGTGAGATACATTGGGATTGTGCCCATGCAGTGCTTCAAATGGAGTGGCTCCAACCACTGATTTATGAGGCACCATATTCTACAAATACGAAGCATAATGTACATCTTCTTCCCAAAGATAAGAAGAAAGATTCTTGGCATGGAGAAGACATGTTGCCATCTCCTTCAGTGATCTATTTTTCCACTCAGCCACACCATTCTGTTGTGGCGTGTATGGAACTGAGTCTTCCATTTGAATCCCCTCAAATTCACAGTAATGTTGGAACTCTCTTTTCATGTAATCTCCTCCTTTATCAGATCTTATGGGCTTGATCTTTTTCATGAAACTATTCTCAACCATAGCTTTAAAAAATTTAAAGATTTCAAAAACTTCTGATTTATGTTTCATAAAGTATATCCAGCAGAATTCGAATCATATGCTTTAGGCTCCTTCTCCTTATGCCTCCCTTTAGCGTGTGCATTGGAAGAGTCTGTCATTAGGAGAGCTTGGTTTTTGGAACTCTGGAGGACTCCCATCTGGACCAACTTCTCTTGCTCATGTATTAAGGACTCTACAAAGCTATCAAGTGAGGGAATCTTCCAATTGGGAATGGAAGGTAGACACAAATACAAAATACTTAGAACCTAGTTTGTTGAGCATGGAGAGCACATGTTGCTCATCCTCTCTCTCTATGCCGCACTGCGTACATTGAAGTGCAAGAGACTTGAATCTTGTAAATAATTTTATGTATGGTCTTGAAACTACTGGGATGGAAGGATATCAGCTCATTCTCCAAAATGTGTCCCCGAATATCATCTTTCTTTCCAAACAAGAATTCAAGTTCCTCCCAAGATTCTTTGGGAGTACTCAAACCTTCAAGGTGGAAGAGGAGGTCTCTGGAGATGTGAGTACATAGAAAGCCAAAAGCGTCATCTAAGTGGTTCAGAAACTTGTCTTTCTCAGCCAATTGATGGGGTTCAACCTCCCTTCCCATTGTCATCCTGAACAAGTCCTTGTTGCACAAGGAAACCCTTGCAGATCTACCCTCCAATCAACATAGTTGAAGGATTTTAGAATCCAGGGTGTGGAAGGTTGAGAACCCATCAATTCTCCTTATGATAAGATAATATCTTCAATCAAGCTAGGTAGCACCTATAAGAATTCACTGCAAAAATAAAACCAATTCGCACTATGTCAGAATCAGGCCGTCCCTCTCAACATGTACACTTTTTCAAGGTCCATCACGCTTGCATCGCCACTCTAAATAAATTCAGAGGAATGAAGGCACTCTTTGTAGGACTTCTGTGGAAACCCAGCTGCTTCTGGTGTACAATGGAGAGTAGACAGACTTGAAGCTTTCGTGAGGAGGCTTTGATGCCATGTTAGAATTAATATGCCATTGATCTTCAAGCAATGAGTGTTATTATATTCTTAATTATTTGCAGTGAAAATGAATGAATAATACCCACTAAACAAAACAAATCTCACAAGAAACAAACAAGAATCTCTCAGTATAAATAGAGTAAAACTTCATTAATCCCAACAGTATACAACAGTGTTACATAAAGGAGAATTCGAATAATGAGAGATGAATTCGAATCTACCAACTCAATTTGACTACATGGCTAAATATAAGTGTCTAAATCACTATTGGAGTTCAACTGCATAACTACAAATGTCTAATCTAGTCTCTTAATCAGTTACAATCAATTAAACCAGTCTAATTGCAGTTGTAGGTGAGAAATGTCACCTTCCACAGGAAGCCATGCATAACTGGCGCTAATTGAACTGGAAGATATCTAACTGAAGCATAACTAAGCTTAACTAGTCACCAACTTCTAACAACTGAAGGAGGTTGGTGTTGACACTCCCAGTGTCTCCTAAAATGTAGGGATTGGTCTAGGAGGCACCTAAACTGATGCATGAAGGTGAAGTCAGTTCCAGTTAGCCTCTATCAGTGTTCCCTACACTCTAGTGACTAGTACATGTGGCCCCATTAGGCCAAGTAGACCCAATGGTACTAGCCGACCCAATAATAACTAAATGACTCTTAAGTTAGGAAAATATAATCTAATAGACAGTTTGGACAAGGAAGGATTATAAATCCTAATAGGTTGTACTCAGCACCACACATGATTGCTTCCTGCTGAACTAGGATATAATGCCAGATCCCATACCGAAGCAGCAACCTAAGGTGCTCTTCTTGTCAATGGCGCTACCTTCCTAATGCAAATAAACATAACCATGTAGGTTAACATTCTGATTTGTATCATATTTGAGCCCATAATCCAATGCACCTTTTAGGTACCTCAGTCTATGCTTTGCAGCTATTAGGTGAACATGTCTCGGATCCATCAGGAACTAGCTCAGAGTGTTCATCACAAAGTATATGTCTGGTCTCATATTCATTAGACACATCAAATGAGCCAATCATCTAACAATACATCATGGCATCGACCTTCTCGGATGAAGCATCACTCAGAAGTTTCAAATTATATGCGATAGGTGTGGCCATTGCCTTGCAGTCCATCATTCCGAATATCTTCAGAATCTCCATTGCAAATTTTCCTTTACCAAGGTAGATCCTATCTACACTCTGCCACACCTCCATGCCTAATAAGCAGTGCATCATACCTAGATATTTCATCTCGAACTATGTAGCAAGTTTCCACTTTGCATCTCTAATGAGTTCCTCTACACCTGCTAGAAACAAGTGATCGACATATAGCATGAGTATCATTGGTCTTTCATCTTCCACATTGAAGCAGAGGTTGGAATCTTCTTTAATCTTAGTAAATCCCAATCTCATAAAGAATCTATCCATCCTGCCATACCATGCCCTTGGTGCTTGTTTCAATCCATACAAGGCCTTCTTCAATTTGCACACATGGGTCTTCCTATCATGTGTCTTGAATCCCAGTGGTTGCTCCATGTACACTTCCTCATCGACTACACCATTCAAGAAATTTGTGTTGACATCCATCTGGTGTATTTTCCATTTCATAACTGTTTCCAAAGAAGTCATGGTCCTAATGGAAGTGTACCTTGCCACAAGTGAAAAGTCTCTTCGTAGTCTATGCCTTCTTTCTATGAGAATACTCATGCTAAGAATATTTCCTTATGTTTCTCTATGCTACCATCTACAACATGCTTGATCTTGTAGATCCATTTCAAAGTCACGACATACTTCTTCTCCAGTCTCAGAACAATCTCCCAGACATCATTCTTCATGATCGACTGATATTCCTCGATCATCGCATCCTTCCATTCTTTATTTTCTGTAGCCTCTTCATAGGTTGAATTTTCTCTATCAACGATGTCACACAGTAGGGCCACATAGCTAGTTGGGATTTTCCCTCTTTCTCTCTCTATGTATTCCCTCTGGAGCGCCATATCTTTTAGCTTTTCCTAAGAGCTCTTGTGCCCATGCTGATTTCTTCTTGTGGGAGTTCTTCTCAAGGAATGTCTCTATCAACTCTTATGGTTATGTCATGTCGTGATATTCATGGTCCTTTGGAGTTGCTTCTCTAATTTCCATATCTTGGCCTCTCGTCTCTTCAGGTTCCTGACCTCCTGCATGGGTGTACTCCTAGATTTGAAGTATGTCGAGTCTTCATCAAAGTTTACATCTTTACTAATGTTGATTTTCTTGAATCTTGGGAAGAATATTTGGTAGGAATTTGATGTATCACTGTATCCTATCAATATACCCTTCCTCCCATAAGGATCTAGCTTGGTCCTTTTCTCCTTTGGGATATGTATGTACATCGGGAAATCAAATATTCTCACATGGATGACTTCTGGTTTCTCTTTTGAGAAATCCTCTTCAAGAATCTTATTTTTAAGTACTTGATGAGAAGTATGGTTCTGTACATACATAGTTTTTATTGCTACCTCCGGCCAAAGGTGCATAGGAAGATACTAATCATGAAACATATCTCTTGCTGCCTCCATGATGGTTCGGTTATTTCATTCCACAACCCCATTCCGTTGAGGATTGTATGGAGTGATCTACTCCCTCTTAATCCCAGACTCTCTGTAGAGTTCCTTGAAATATTTTGAAGTGAACTCTCTGATATTATCTGCCCGTAGATTATTGATATTCCTATCTGTCTAGTTCTCGACCAAGGTTTTATATTCCTTGAACTTACTGAAAAATTTACTTTTCCCTTCAAGAAATATAGCCAAGTGTTACGTGAGAAATCATCCATAAATGAAACATAGTACACATACCCACTTAATGAACTAGAGGAAATAGGTCCACATACATCTGAGTGTACTATCTCCAGTATTCCTTTATCCTTGCTCTCAATGCTGGGAAATGCCTTCTTTGAATTCTTTCCTTGTGCACATCCTTTGCAAATTCCTTCATGCTTTTCCTACATCTCTGGAAGTCCTGAGACTGCGTTGATTGCCATCGATAGTACCCTGTAGTGCACATGTGCAATCCTTTTGTGCCATAGTTCACTTGGTTCAATCGACTCATGAACCAGTGCTTGTTCAGGTTATCCCTTCAACTTGTACAAGCCTCTGTCTTCTTCTCCAATCACTATTGCATCCTCTATTGTATTTTCTTTGGGCCACATCTGAACTTGTCCGTCAACAAAAGAAACCCTAATCCAATTTGAATCTAGTGCATAAATGGAAAGAATATTTTTCTTCAATCCTGGAACATATAGCACATCCTTCATCTTCATGGATTTCCTGGAGTCAAGCTTGTATGAAGCTTCTCCACTCCCTTTTATGGGGTATTGATAGTCATCCCCAAGTTTCACCCCAGTGATTTGAGTTATGTTCAAACATATTAATGAATGATTCCTTGTATCCCATCATATGTTTAGAAGCTCCACTATCCACAAGCCAATCATTGCTTCCGTGTGAGATCGTGCCAGTAAGTGCTGATATTAGCACATACTCTTCATCCGAATCATCCTTTTCCTATCTAAATCTTTTATTTGTTGGTTCATCAGCTTCAGAAACATGAGCATGGTGTCTCCTTTTCTTGATGGGACAATCTCTTGCAAAGTGTACCTTTTCATCACAAGTATAGCATCAAACATTTGAAGTACCTCTTTTGGTCTTCTTTGGTTTGTTGTCCTTATTCTTGTTGTGATGAAAGTTCTCCTTCTTCTTAAATTTCTTCCTGGTGTAAACGGCGAGATCTTGATCATCAGTTGCTCCCATCTTTTCTTCTCTTGTCACAAGTTTAGCTTCTTCTTGTGCATATTCTTCTTGAATTATGCTGAAAGAGATCAACTTCCTTACTGCGCAAATTTCTTGAATGAATGTGTCCTATGATATATGCAGACTTAAGGTAGTCATTACAATTTCTCCTTCTTTGACATTTTATTCAACCGCTTCAATTTTTTCTTTGATTTGAGCAACCCTTGTGAAGTAAGATTGTATAGTCTTGGAGTTATGTGTCTTCACATTCTTCAATTACTTCCTCAAAGCTAGCTTGCGGTTGATGTTATTTCCTTCGAACATCTTTGTAAAAGCATCATACACTTCTTTCAGTGTCTTGAATGAAGACATGGGGGATGAGGTGATACTTAATAGAATCTACAATGATTCTCTTAGCCTTAGCCATGCTTCTATTATGAGCAACCTTAGCCTCATATCCCTCTGGTTCTGGAACTTCTCCATTGATGAACTGATCCAAATCATTCTCTTCAAGGATCATGGAGATTCTGTACTTCCATGCTTGGAATTTATTAGCCCCTCCAGGCTTGTCCTCAAGCTTAGTATGATGAGTCATATTTTCAAATGAGAACCTCAAAAGGAAATAACAAATATTTAGATCTTACTGATTTGAGGTGTTCGACCGAATTCCGGAGCTGGCTGACATAGGGTTTGTCAGGGAAAACCTAATATTCCAAACTTGGAGTTTGGGAATTCTGTTTGTATAGAAAGATGCACCTCCTTGAGGTGATTTTATCAGCTAGGTCACTTTTTGAAAACTGAGGTGGGAAGCCCCCAAAACTTGATGCCATAGTTACTCTCGGCACTAGTGACAGGGTCAAAAATGAAATTCTCCAATTCAAAAAATGCCTCCACCAAAAGAAGCACCCTACTGAGGTGAGTTAGCATAGCCATATTTTCTTGATGATACGTGGAGAGAACACCTTGAACTAGGAATCCCTAGTTTCTGCAGCTGCACAATTCCTTCTTTCAGAGAAGCTCTGATACCATGTTAGTTTTTCATTAGATATGATTAGTTTATCTCGGATATTTATCTGAAAGAATAACAAGTACAACACGATGCATAATATATAAGAGATACACAAGACACAAATATTTTCACCGCATAAACCATAAAAGAGAAAACCCTGCAAACATTTTCAAAATAGTAAGATGATCAAAATCAGTAATAAGAAGTATTCATCAGCTATATGTATCTCGTCCCTTTTGTTTCTCTCTGTCTTTCATGCGAAATGGAGAGTGTGAGGTGTGTATAAATGAGGGAGAGTGCCTCCCTATTCATACCTTTCAATTCACTGACCAAACATAAGACTGGGGCCCACTTTTCTTCCCTAAGAGGGTTGGCTTCTCCCAAAGAGGCTCCAAATACACATTACATGATGTTACACTGGGGACCATTTCCTTGACTTACAACAGAGGTTGTACCTCAAGGTCTAGACACAATTAAAACATCCTGCAAGGGGATAAACACATCCCTAATGGGGGTACAATGACATACAATGATAATATACATCAGAATATCTTCCGAAGTTGCAAATACATCAACATGGGCACCAAGGATATTGGTTCTCATGGCCTAAGCTATCATTCATGGATAAAATTTAGGGCTATGAGAACCATATGTGCTATGTGAAACCTTGAAATGGCCACCATATCGAACTCATAGTACAAATATTTGTTGTATAAGGTATATGTGGTGGCCTATGGTTGATCCATGCAATGGAGCATGATCCCCAAATACAAATGTTAAAGGGTTTGCACATTGGGGATGGATAATATTAGGAATATAGGCCGACACAATCAACTTCTAGGCCATATTGATAAACTTTTGAACCATGCCACCTCTTACCAAATTGATTGAGGTTCCATAATCACTAAATATAATAACCTTGTATGTTTTTCCTTGACACTTGCAGTACTATTTTAATAATAGTATTTTAATACTATTTCAAATAATTAAAATAGTGGATGAAATGAATTTTTCTTGAAATCCACCTTCCCTTTTCCGACCATGTATTTTTGCAAGATATTTGCTAACTAATTATCCCTGTTCAAGGCGACCGACTAATTGGCATCGACATGGTAACAAACCTATTGATCTGCTAAAGAGGATTCAACTTCGACACCTATGACATCTCCATATTCAACTTCCTATGAAAAGAGAGTTAGATTCAACGGATTTGAACCTATGATCAAAGTATTGTCCTTCTAGAATCACTCTGATCTCTAGATGAATATTTCATTTTGTTTCTTTTTAATGAGTAGGTGATTACAAGGCTTGTTTAAGTTCATAGGGAAGCTGATTTGAAAATTGGGGATGTGTTAATCCCTATCATTGTCGAATATAGTATATCTAAAGGATGTATTGATGGTGCTACTATGGTTTGAGAATATCCTAGTATTCCTTCTCTAGTGTATTTAAAGGTGGAACCATTTTGAAAGTCAGATTTTGAAGGTACTTCAACTTCAAGTAAGTCCAATACTATTTCTCCTTCTCTAAATAATAACATTGTAATTCTTTTCAAAGGGGATGTTTGGATTAGTTCTTCTACTGGCCCTTCCTTGGGTGAGGGTAGGGTTGGTACCCTCTGATTTTTTGCGAGTAGATAAAGGGGATTTTTAATTTGATTTGTTGAAGAATCCCTCATAGTTTTGGTGGGTTTTAAAGTCATATTAGGAAGGGGTTTGTCAACATTCTAGGAATTCTTTCATAATGGGAGGAGGCCATTAGTCTCTCAGACCTATTTAAGATTCTTCCTCACTGTGTCATCCTATCCCTAGAGGTCTGGGTTAGGATTTGTAAAAAGATAGTGGTCTTGTGTAGGAAAGTTGAAAGTATACACTTAAACACTAGTACAAAATGAGAGATAAGTGACCAAAAAAATTACCAAAATCTGCATATAAATGACCAATTTTGAGTTGGCGACCATTGGTGGCAAATTAGCGGTCATTTATCACGCGATAAAAAATGTGGTCATATTTAGTTTGGTCATTTATAGCTAATATTGTGGTCATATATTTGGTTATTAATTTGGTTGTATATTTGGTCATTAATTGTCACAATTAATGACCAAATATACGACCAAAAATATGACCCCAAGATAAGCTATAAACGACCCAGCTAAATATCACCACAAGATAAGCTATAAACGACCAAGCTAAATATGACCACATTTTTTGTCATGTGATAAATGACCGCTAATATGCCACCAGTGGTCGCCAACTCAAAAGTGGTCATTTATATGCGGATTTTGGTAGTTTTTTAAGTCACTTATCTCTCATTTTGTACTAGTGTGATATTGCAATATCATTAGGGCATGGAGGAATTGAACCACCACCATCCTGCTTGTAAGGCAGGTGCTCTTCCATTGAGTTGGAACCATTTAATAATTTGGAAATCTAACAGTTGAGGTGAAATTTATAAATTTGCATTAAACAAAGATTTCCAAAATTTGCACATAAGGTGAGCTCAAACACATGCAAAATTCTAGAGAACAAGAGCGAATATAATAATGTTCACTGGGCATATGCTTCTTCCAAAGTAAAATTTCATGATATTTTCTATTTGATATAAAGAATGTAAATTATGGGTAAAGAATCAAGACATAAGGTGGATAAATTGTAGAAAGAACTAACATGTATTTGATATTGAGAAAATGAGAGCAATTATGAGATGAAGAAAACATGGTCTTATTCAATATCTCAATCATATATATTCTTAGAAGAGGCTTGGTGATCATATTCTTGTATGACTGAAATTTTCATTAGAATGAGAGTGTGTATTTCATTAGCTCAAAATGTCTTATCCAATTATTTCTGGCCTCCATTTTCTTCTTGTTGAAGGTCAACTCGATTGCATCTCCATCTTCCTCATTAATCCACATGAAATTTTTTTTATGCTTGTCTAAAATTTTAAAATATTCCTTCCCCACTTTATAAGTACTTGTATTAAGAGAGCTTTCATAACTCCATAAAAGAATGGAAAAACAAAAAATGGCTGATCCTAATAAAAATCAGAGCTACAACATATTCTAAGAGAATAATTTTTAATTACTTTATAGTACTTTATGATTCAACCTGATGTTGATCCACCTAGAGATTTTCCATGATTCATTCTCAGGCATGGTATTAAAAGACAATACCCTTCCATCCTTATGGGTTTCCTGCATCAAAAAAACCATAGTACATACAAGGATTTATACTCAGTGAAGATACGAACATATACACCATAATGTTAAGGAGATATACACTTGATGAGAACACTTACATTGACAAACATACGAGTAATGAATTCAACAAGAAATGAGGAATCTTGAGTAGAGATGGTCAGAAAGAGTGTATGAATTTGATCAACAATCCTTTGATGTGTGAAACATCATGATTCTAAAAAAACAAAGGACAAACACCCAATTATTAATCAATGTATCCTTCAAACTTACATAAAAACTAGAGTTGTCAACATACAACATGTGCCTAATATGTCATAATCATCAGATGACCATATCTCAGAGATTTGTCACTATCATATTCCTTGCCTTGTTGCAGAACCAAGGATTTATTTGATTTGTTGAATCATATCATTTTCCATGATATCACAAAGTGCAATCCTTAAATTAAAATAGTGCAAAATATACCAAGGCCAAATTACCCACCATTAACAAAATTCAATACGACTTGAGCATGTGCATTCTGAGCAACCTTGAATTTATTTATTGTTGCAAGAAGGGGTTTATAAGGATGATGCACATTCAGATCAAAACCCAATGTTGAAAGTACAACTCTTAAACAAATCAAATCTAACCCCTTTTGTTGTTCATACACCTCCTATATTGCAAACAAAAGTCAACATCTTAAGAGAGAGAAGAATAAAAAAATGTACAAGAACTTTATCCCTTTACTAATGGTACATAATATGGTTTGTAGGGGATCAAATCACCCAATTTTAGGCCATCTAGACTTGAAATAAATTAAAGCATATATTAGAGAAAAATATGAGAGCGATGAAGAATCAAAAGTGATTTAAACAGTGAAAACAAACGTTGAAAGAAATTTACCTTTTGCTCGATCCTTTGAATAACTACAGGATTGGCTCCGAAAGAATAACCAATTCACCTCAAGTTTTGAACAATGTTATTCAATAGTCGAGGTATCTCCTCCACCTTTTCAGCAAGAAACATGCAAGTTGTTGTTGTTGTCTGTAAGAAACTCATAGATGATTGTGTGAGGAGCAGTTTACAACATACTTCCAAGTTTCAAATATGGATAAAAATTTAAATACGATCCAATACTAAAAAATATATATATATTGAACAAAAATTCTAGTACAACTCCAATACAAAGTGTACACCTTATAAATACAACAAATATGCATTTTGTTGCAAATTTTATAAGAATTTATGCCTAAAAATGTGCAACAAATAAGAACAAACAATTAATTTCGTGAAAGCTTAGCTATTTAGTCTCTATTTATAAGTATTTTTAGTGTATTTATTCATATTTTAAATGTTTTTGAGCTATTTTTATGGTTTAAGGCTATACATGTATATATATATATATATATAACATTATCAAAGACACTAAATAATATGTTTATCCTAATGTATCCACACTATATGAAAAATTATTTGAATTTCAGTAGAAAAAAGACCAATACAACCAAATATTGCTACTATGATTTAAAGCAAGCTAAAATGAACTAATGTGATTTTGAGAAGAATATGATTCACTCTTTAAGTATGGAAACATTGGTATATTTGGGAGTGTTATGGACATGAGGACGTGTGAAGTTTCTAATAAAGCACTCATTCAACGAGTCATAACACAAGTTTGAACTACTATCATGCCATAAGTAATTCATGGAATGCACTTTAATTACGGGATAGTGATACTGACTACCACTTCTCACAGGATAGAGCTTTGACTGCTCCATCGACTGACTTATGTGACTATGCTTATAACAATATTCTCCATTTATAATAACTAATGTGCGTGATCAGTGATCATGCTTTATTAAATATAGGTAGCATTATTTTACTCATGTTAATATGCTAGCATTGGATTATATAAAATCCACTAAATTTAACAAGAAATCCCCTGTAGTTTGCTATGCTTTTTTTTAATCATAACACAAGTTCCTCTAAAACCAAAAAGCAGAACCCATACTGAAGCAAGACATGGATTGGAAAAAAATTCATTGATTTTTGAAATACTCCTAGAACATTGCATGGAGGAGAGTCATGCATAGATCTACTGAAAGAATCCAATTGGACTGTTGGATCGTATGGGATGTTAGCACTCTCATTTTAAGGATAAATATCACACAGGATTATAACAACAAAATCTAGAACCCGTGCTATTTCAGAAATGGCGTAAAAAATGGGGGAGGGAAGAACATGCAAAATATTGAACGAGAATAAGCGGTCCGGATCATGGATTGGTTTGACCAAATAAAAAATCCACCTAGTCACATGGTATTTAATTTTAGTGCAAAAACAATCATGAGGACACGATCTGTCACAATATTACAATGGATGCCATAAAGAATCATCAATAAAATGTAGCCATGAATTATAGGTTGCATGATTATTAGTTTGTATTCAAATATCCGTTCATAAATAAATTTCAATAACTATGGTGATAAGATGTATCACCCATACATAAACATCCCATGGATTTGTATTTTAATACATTGAGCGGTGTCCTATATCCATTCATATCAACCTCAACATTGATGACAAGTAGTCCACCTAGGTCGCCTTTTGTTTGGACTCATACTTCAATATTTTGGGTGCTCACTGAAATACTTGCTTAAGTATGGAAACATTGGTATCTTTGGGAGTGTTATGGACATGAAGATGTGTGAAGTTGATAATAAATCACTCTTTCAACTAGTCATAACACAAGTTTGAAATACTAGCAACACTATTTCATGTACATAATACTTGAATACTCCTTTAAACATATCATTTATAATCACATTCATTCCTACTCAATATCCCCATATGAGCGTTACTCCAACTTCTCAAAAAAAAAAATCTTTGTATACCAATCAGTACTTTAATGATTGAACTTGTAAATGATGGTGTTGTGGAGGTTCGATTGGGTACATGATTCCATGATGTAATCAATTAACATTCCAACAAATTCATGAGAAGTGTTGACACTATCTTGCTGACAGGGGTTCAATTTGTAGATATGTCGACACCCATTGACGCTAACTCCCTAAACATCGACCCAGACAGGTTTTACCCTATCCAACAACACCTACAAATCAGGTGCAGTCTCACCTAAGATGTTTGAGGGAGGGATGAAGGAACCAAGTTTTTGCAGAGGAAAGAGGACTTTCACACTACCTGTTAATCTACTGCATCATCATCCAAAAATACAAGGTTTTGGATCTATCATTGACTAGATCTATTTATCACCATGGGTTTCATTCACACTTACTAGGATTTAGATCCACAAAGACGTGTTATCATAATTCAGATTCAAATTTAGAGTATAAAAAACATCGACATATAGCAAACCAATAAACCTTGCAAGACTTCACATCATTTAGATTTAACCATGAAACACAAGAATCACATCATTATAGACTTTGCATGAAACATATCTCACAGAAAGCATAATTATGTCATCAATAGAGTCTTCATTTCATTAATCACAGAAATACATCACAAAAAGATAGAACATTCCTTGGTCGATTAACCTCAGACAAGAAAATACATTCATTCCTTCGAACTAGGTTAGATCTCTACCAGATGATGATTTTTTTATTGTACTTCTAACTCTACTTATATACTTATTAAACTGTTACAAAATGGTCCACTTGACCAATCTCCTAACTAATTTGACCAAAATTCCCTAACTTGTTAGTTTCTCCTTTCGCCACGATCGACTCTTATTTCTATCAATGTCCCTTTTTTCAATTGTGAAAGTGTGCTTTGTTCCTCCTAACCCCTTGCCAACATACCCCCAACAAAAAATTTTGGCTCACCCTCAAGCCAATTCAGCTAGAAATCACTCGTGCATTCAACTTCGTCTTGAAGGCATCGTATTCGGTTTTGACTTGATCGACAACTTCCTTGACCTTCACTCTGAGTGTTACACACTGTTCTACTTCCTGTTTCATTTGGTGGTATTCATTCATCTGTTCCACTGCATTTAATTATACATTCATCTTCGTGATTTCCTCCATGGATTTGAGCGCCATTTTCTCTATTGCACCCTGCAATTCATCCAACTGTGTCGATCTCTCCCGATGCCTTGTACATGCCTTATTGATGCACTATTGCAAATATTTTAGCTCCATTGACTTGGCCACCTATGCAAGTGGGGGCATCACTTTGAGTGATCCCCATAGTGTTTTCAACTATGCCTCTGCTTCACCAAGTTGTGCCTCCAATTGGTGCAGCTGTATGTCTTGCACAAAAATTCCCCAAAACTGTGTGATTTCTTCTGCTATCATCTGGACTTCCTTTTCACATTTCATAAATTTTGTTGCGGTATCTTCAATTGTTCCTCTTCTTTCTATGAGTTTCTCCGACAGTGTGCTTGGTATCGCTCGAGCCTATAACTCCTCGGTTTCTTTCCTAAGATCAATGACAAATTTTCCTAGTCACAATACTTTCGCTTCCGCAAACATCTCCGAAATAATGTCCAGAATATCTTTGTAGGCCATCGATATTTCTCTCTCTAGTCTCTTCCTATAATCAAATGTCTTTGTCCTTTCATCTAGGTCTTCCTCCATTTCCGTATTTAGTCGCTAAAGTTCCGTTTCAACGCTCTCCACTTGCTGCTCAACCAGACCAATTTATCATGAACTGCCACCTCCTTGTCTCTGATTTCTTCGCTTGCTGCCATATGGACGTGTGTCAGCATGTCCATTGGGAGTTCATTGAGTTTAAAACCAATCAATTCGAACCCCTTTAGCGTAGCATCTGTGTCCTCATTCCCTATCGCAATTGATTGTGGTACAATATGTACTAACCGCACTTTCTTTCCCATGTGTACCTCGACTGCTCTTTATAGCGCACCCTGATGTGGTACCCTCATCTCTAGTACTGGATTTGCAGCAAAGCGATAACCTGATGGAAGTACCCTATTGTATGCTGCGTTATCTTGGTAGTATTCCTGTTGGTCACTGTGGTGACTGCAATTACTGCCTTGTTCACTTGTTCATTAGAGAGCCTTGTGATACTACTCCCCTCACCCTGCTCAAACCGAAGCTTCATCCATGCCTCTTGTTGTTGTTTCTCTAGGTCTGATTCGGTTGGGGTTGCGGACGATGCCTCCTGTTACAAATCTTCTTCCTCTTCTGATTCATTAGGCATATCTTGGTTCGGTGGGACATTTGTCAATGGTCCATCTCCTAGGTCTGACAAGTCCTCCTCACTTATCGACACTTTCAATTTCACTGGCCATTCTTCTATAATGGCATCCAACTCTTCATTGGTCATCTTAAATTGTTTTGTAAGCCACTGCTTCTATGGATCTTGTCACGCCTGAATGTATATGGCATGCACCCCCATTTCCAATCACGTAATCTTCTGGTACTTGTTCGCAGCTTCATTTGTGAGTCACGACATATTTACTGCTGCATCCTGCAGTGCATCCAAGTACAGATAAAATTGAATGTTATTCTCGATTTTCCTTTCCTTGTGTTTGAGCACCCATAGGTTCTTATACTGTGCTCCTCTGCAAATGTTGACAACGTCAACCTCGATTCCCTTATAATGTGTTGGTTCCATCCAACCAACCAGTGCGATGAGTATCGACAACCAAGAGTAAGTGAATGGCTTCCCCACCTCTTGCGCCAATATGGTGCGCTCCATTAGTTAGCTCAACAAAAATAGGGACCAATTCATATGTACACCTGATGCACACTGCTAGGAGCATGCGATAACCCTCGACATGCACCGATTCAGCCTGTTCTTCTGCACTACCTTTACTTCTAGAAAATTTGATCTAATTCTAAATTCCTGTTCATTTGTAGTATAGATGGCGTACGCCCTTTTGTATTTTACCACGCTATACTTCTTCAATCTTGCGGCCAACTTTTTATCATTGTCCTTCCCTACGAAGTATTGGGATGGATCGACCCCTGCCTTGGGGAGGCCGATGATTTGAGATATTAGATCAACCGTAATTGGTACCCTCATCCCCAACCATAGATACCCACCATCGAAGCATGCTAACAACTGCTTCACACATGCATTGACCTCTAGGGACCGCCAAAAGTGTGGCATATGGATAATTGACAGCAACCCAGACCACTGCAATCCCAATGCCCATTGTGCTGGTTCTATGGTGATTGGGCCCTTGTCGCCATGTGTTCTCTGCTTGTATGTGTCCTTTGTGCATTCTAGGCATGACAAAATGTCATGGTCGCTATATTCTAGCTTCTACAACCTCCATACGATATCCATCATCACATGGACTCCCTTAGGTGTCACTGGAATCTTGATAGTGTACTTCTGGTTCTTGTTCATGTGAACCGCTGGTGACCCTAACTTCCTCGATGATACATACCCTGGGATATCATCTATCGTCGACCCTTTTCACATTGTTGATTCCTCCATTGTTGTAGTCAATGGGACAAATTCTTCCTCACCTTCCCTTATCGATCTCCGAGTTGTATTAGTCCTTTGGTCTAGAGTGATTGGGACATTTGCACTCCTTTTCTTCCTGACCAGGCTCACTACTACAGTCCCAACTTTTGTATTTTCTTCTTCAAGGTTGATCTTTCTCTTAGCACCACGTACTAGTGCTCGAAATCAACTTCGCCATGGTTTCTACACTCATTTTATTCTTCCTCACTCTTCACTTCGATTTTATGCTACTTCTCTTCTTTGGTTTGTCTTCTTCGATTGCACAATTGATCAAATCGTGCCCCTTGGCTCATTTTTATAGCCTCCGATCTCTCCATACAAATGATTTGGAGCATTATTTCCAAATCCCTCGATGATTGATCGAATCCCACGTCGATCCTACAAATCTAATGACCACCTTGGTCAATAAATGTGCATCTTTCCTTCTTGTGTCGTCGCCCGTCTGGTGTAATTGCTGTATTTATTGTCAAATTTGACCATTTCACACTTCGTCCGATATTGCCAAGCTTCAAACTTTGATGCGATTCTTCTTTCCTTATTCCTCTGTCATCTTTTGACACATTTCCCTTTCAAACTTTTCCTTTTCTTTTCCCCCATGACTGTCGACATTGGTGCCGCACCTGGCTATCCCGATAGGTCCTTAACCAACTTTCGTTCACCAATTTTGGTAACAATATGTCGTATAACTGCTATAATTATACCTCACCTTCGTCAATAATGAAATGAATGACATAGGGACCTAACCAATGCATCTGCAGCTTACCTGGGTGCTTTGAGAACTTGATGTTGTAGAGGAGAACCATATCTCCACGTTGGAATTGCTTCGCCTTAACGTGGTGATTGTGCCATGCCTTCTATTGACCCTTTTATACTTGTTGGTGAAAGTCGGTGATGAGCCGATCCTCTTTTAACTGCAATATATGTGCCAATCTTTCCTCAACCGCTCCTTCATCGGTCATACCTATTGCTACTACTATGCATAGACTAGGAATGGTATATTCTATCGGCATCACCACTTTTTCTCCACACACTAACTTGAAAGGCGTTTGTCCCGTCAATATTTTACTTGTCATCTTGTAGGCCCATTTGTGATTTGCGTTGCATACCTTTGTCAGCGCATTTTCCAATATCTTGTTGAATGCCTTGACTATTCCATTCACTTGCGGGTCATATGGAGTACTTTTCTTGAGTTGAATCCGAAGTTCCTTAGTCATCGTTCTAATCGTCTGATTGCAAAAGTGATCCCCTTGGTTGCTTATTAGTATATTAGGATATCTAGATCTAGTGACCATGTTATTGAACAAAACCGTGTTTTTGTCACAGGTGTACAATCCTTCACTGGTGCTACCTCAACCCATCTTGTCAAGTAGTATGTCGCAGTAATGATATATCGTGCACCCATTCTTTTCCCTGGTAGATTGATGGGTCCTACAAAATCCACGACCCATTAATCAAATGGTTTTAGCATTATTTGAGGTACTAACAACATCTCATATCTCTGTGATTTTTTTCCCGTTCTTTGACATACGTCACATATTTTAGCGTAGTCTGCAACATCACCATGCATTTTCAACCACCATAAGCCAGCTTAGAGTATCTTCCTAGCGGTTGCAAGACCTCCATAATGTCCTCCTGGAATCCCATCATGTTCCTCTTTCAACACTCTTTCCTGCTCATGTGGAAGAACATATCAACATAGAATTTCATCAGCCCCCATCTTATATAGTTGTCCTTTGATTAGTTGGAAGTCAATGGCTCTAAAAATCAGTTGCTTCTTTTGACTCGTGGTGACCTCCTCTGGAGCTTTGCTTGTCGTAAAAAAATGGATGATATGTTTGTAATGGTCATCCACCATTCCTACTTTAAACAACTGTGCATCGGTAAATCTGTCCTCAATGCTGCTTGGTTCTGTCATCATGTAGTTTCTTTCTATCATAGACAACTTCCAACTCACAAATGCAATCAGGTGTTCGATTGCTGCTTCCCCAGCTTGAGTCAAGATTAACTCCAATGCGACTGATGAGGCATCAACATGGACGTGGAACTCCTTTGTCCAATCTGAAAAAAACTAATATTGGAGCTATGACCATATTTTTCTTTAGAGTATCAAGGCTTCTCTAGCACTTATCGTCCCACTCAAACTTTGCATCTTTCTTCAATAGATTCTCCATTGGCATAGTCATCATTGCGTATCCTCTTATGAACTTTTAGTAGTACCCTTTGTGACCCAATGTCGTCCTTAGTTTTTTTACTTACATACCCTTTGTGACCCAATGTCATCCTTAGTTTTTTTACTTACATAAGTGTTGGTAAGTCGACAATTACTGCGATCTTAGCAGGATTGACCAACATACCTTCCTTGCATACAATGTGTCGCAACAAAATTCCAAATGGAGTGCAGAATACACACTTCTTTAAATTTAACAAAATATGATGTAGTCCACACCTTTCTAGCATCAATTAAATATTCATGGTGTGTTATTTTACCATGCCATAGATGGTCCAATCGTCCATGTAGACAGCCAGGAATTTTATTAATGAAGTCCTTGAATGAAATAACAACTATTCTTGAAAAAATTGCAGGTGCATTCTTGAGACCAAACTCCATCACCGTGTACTGAAAACATCCCCATTCTGTTACGAAAGTGGTTTTATGTATATCTTCCTTCGCAGACCTTATTTGGTGATATCCCTAAAATCTATCAGTAAATGAATATATTTCTTGTTCTCCAACTCCTTCCAGTACTTCATCAGTAAATGGTGTCAGAAATGGATTATGGAGACTTGCATCATTCAGCTTCCTTAGATCGATGCAAATTCTGATTTTGCCGGTCTTTTTTTCCTTCACAACCATTAGATTGATCCATTCAGATTCTTCGATAGGTTCAACAATGCTGACATCCATCATTCATTCTAATTAGTCCTTGACACGCTTTTTGTATCTATGATTCTATCTGTATGGTCGTTACTTTACGGGTTTCACATATGGTTTTAGCGGAATCTTCAATTCAACCAAATCTTCTGAAATACCTTTCATTTTGGAAAACTTGGTCAGGAATAAGTCTTGAAACTCATGTAGCAAATCTGTGACTTTCCCCATCGCTGAATCATCCCAATAATCTCCAATACTAGCGAACTTTGGGTCTTCTATTGTCCTGATATTAACCTTCTTTAGTTTCAGCGGTTGCTTGAATTTGTCACCTGGAACTTCTGGCGCTATAATGTCATGGATTCCTTCGGATTTTGGAATATCGATAGCTCTTAGAGCATATTCATCATCAGGTTCTCTTGATACATTATAACATGTCATCATCATCTGTGGTGTCCACCGAGGTGCCATCGGTATCTCGAGTGGAACTATCGCCAACACTTTGTCACATATGTCGTGTAGTGCGATATGTATGATTGGATCGTCATTCACAAAACTGAAAGTATGACTGAAGATGACAACTATTTCTTCCCATGTTTTAGTTTTCCTTTGTATTTCTATAGATACATACCATCTTCATGGTATTTTTTCTAGTGTATGGACAGACGCATGGACCTACTCTTCCTTCGGTCTCAGTACCCATGCAGTTTCGCATGCGACTAGATGATTGCTGATATCATTCCTTCCATCATATTTATTCCCTTGGTATTGTGTGTCTTCTCCGAATCGAACTTCCATGAGTCATCGACATACTTTCCAGTCTCTCATAGAGGCTTTATGCGTAGCCCACCATCTTGCTGGAGTAGCCTTCGGTGCTTCTTCCAACACCAACAGGAGCTAGGGATTTGATACTCTGTCTTTAAATTCACTAATAAAAACTTCCAAGTTAGGTGGTTCTTCATACATCGGAAATTCAATGACTTATGTCGCTACCCATCGCAGTGACTGAGTGACTCATGCACATTTCTTGATCAATATTTCATGTAACTAGTTCTGTCGGTTCTCTAGCGCATCATCAAAGTCCGATGATGTGGAGCTAGTGCTTTGTGAGACTAACTCTCTGTCTATAGTGGGATTGATATAGTACTCAGAAATACTGTAGGCATTATCCCATCCTCCCACGAATTCATATTTTATTGGTTCGACATATATTTGTCCTTCTTGGGGATCCAATCGGGGAATGATCCAGATATTGTGATTTTCAAAGGTCATTACCCTTTTCTTGAAACTGATTACCTGCAAGTTTTCATTCACCCAACTAGTTCCCAACAACACAGGGTATGATACGAGGTCGTCAACAATCTCAATAACATCAAAGTATGCATATGTCTTCGATCCTTCCACTTCTACAAGTAGACAAGGAACTCGACCAGTTGGCAACACCCCGGCTTGATTTGCTAGTCGCAATTGTATAGGGGACCAAACCAACTGTGGTTTCCCCATCATTTCCCATGTTTTCTTTGTTAGGATATTTACATCTGATCCTAGATTGGAGATGACTGAATTCACATCATAGTCATCAATTTGGACATTCATCATCATTTCCCTTCTTATTTTCTTCTTGTGTAATGAATTTACTGGGTGGTCTTGTCGCCCTTCTTCCTATCGATATAAAAAGATTGCTATTTCTGCTAATGCGTATGGATATTTTTCTAACATCAAACAACTCTCTAGAAAAAATTTCAAGGTACTAACCTTTCTTGATGATCCTAGAAACTTTGTCGAATCAAATACTGGTGGCATTTCATAGACAAGTAACTTAATTGTGTTCTTGTTCAGCATGTTTCTTGCATCAAAGAAGGTTTCTTTCTCAGTGTTTACATCAAATTGCACCTTCCTTCGAGCTATTGATTGGATATTTATTAGTGGTCCATTGGCTCCTATCGTGGATCCTACTCAGGTTACTACTTCAACATTCACTGGTTGAGTTCTTGGTTCCACTGAGATCTTCCCTATGTTCGGTCCTAGACCTTAATTCTGAGTTGCATTTTGGTTTTGTTGCGGTTGCAGTGCATTAATTGCTTACCACTTAGTGATCAATTGTGGGCATTCCTCGATAGTATGGTTCGTGACGCTGCAATAAGTAAACTGATACTATAGATTCATATAGCCCCTCTGATAATGTCTCAATACTCTAGAATTATAGCACATTACTGGTTCGCAGCCTCGTTCCATAGCTCCTCCATGCCCAAAGCCTCCATTACATCCTCTGTGGAATCCTCCTCAGAACATTCTTTGCTGCTGGTATGGTTGATGGTTATATTTAGGTTGGTTGAACTATTGATTAGGTTGTGGTTGAGTGTACTGCAGTTGTAGTTGGTTATACTATGGTTGAGTATACTTCTATTGCAGATAGTTATACTGTGGTTGAGTATACTGTGTATACTATGGTTACGACTGCATATTTTTTTCTAATCGTTGCTCCTCTCACTTCATAAAATATGTATCCATGGTCCTTTCATGGAGCAAATCATACAACCTGTAGTCCTTTTGTTCATGGCCAATCGATCAACAAAAATTGCAGAAAAGGTTCGCTGGTTTTGACACAACATTATGAAGGTATACGCATTCCTCAGATCGATGTCCTCCAGTCTAACAAATTCGACACCATGGAAATCCTCCCTGACTTAATGGATTCAGGGCTCTAGCCTGTAAATATTCACGGAAGTCTGGGAATTGATCCTTATGGTGTCTCTCTGTACAACATTGAATGCACCATACTTCTTCGCGAACTTCCTTTCCCTTCTTAATATCTTGCAACTGAATAGTGAGGTTCACCAATAGTGACTAGACCTGGCTCATGCCAATCTCTGTTTCACCAATTAGTGAAGCTTTCAGTTTCATCACGATTTCTAGAGCTTATTCATAAGAAGCGATCTTCTATTACATCAACGACATATAGATGTGTGGTACCTAAGTTGGGATAAACCATTCCTTATGTTGCACATCGCTAATTCCAAAGCTGACCTTAGCCATCAAAATTTTGAACTGCTAAGCAAAATCCCACACCGATTCATTAGGGTACTTCTTTATTTCCTTCAACTTGGTAATATACTGTTATTCATATTTTAGATTTTTAAACTCTTCGATCAGTCAAGTCTTGATTTGTGTTAGGGTCTTCTGGGGATCTCTCATTGGTACTTGCACAAATTTCATGTACCAATCCAACACTCTGCCTCGAAAGGTCGTTGCTAGTTGTCCTTTCTTGATATCTTCGTCTTGCACTTGTTTTTACTGTCCATACTGCTTCACATAACAACCAATATTGTTTAGGATCTTCAATCCCATCACCCTAGAATAGGGGTAGTTTCACATTGTCACCCGCCATTCTGGGTCTTCTTATAGTATTCATTGACCCTCTAGTATTACTACTGTGCTGACATACAGGAAAACCCTGCGAACAACTCACGTCAGGATTCCTCCTGGATTTAACACGGTGCACATAAGTGTAGGCATGTTGTCTCTTTGGGTCTATCCTTCCTTACAATCGGGCATATCCTAGTAGTTTCCTTCATTATTGTAGGGTTTCTTAGTCCCTTGTGGTCCCTTCTCGTAGTTTTCTGTTTCGGTCACACCAGGACTGTCCTCAGTCCTCTTCCTCTTTTCTTGTTGGAACCTCACCCCACTTCACAGGAGACCACACTCTTCCACATCTTCCCTCACAGTATCATTGTAACTTCTATCCATCTACCCCGTATCATTCCATTCAAACCCTCACATTCGCAGTACCCACAACCTCCGCACACTAGGTATTTACTTGTCACAATTCATTTTTAGTATTCCTTTTTCACAGATGAGCATCTTATTCCACAATTGTAATGACAATAGAAATATCCCCCTTATTACCTTACATAATTATCTTTATGCGACGCTGTAGGATTTGACTATGTCGACAACGAATTCCGTAATGTACCCTTCCATAATGCTATCTATCCACACATTGAAAACCTTTGAAGCTTTGTTGTTCACCCTTTGCAACTGCTGAATTAGTTCTGAGGTTCACCGATCAGGTTCGCCTCCTTGGAAATTTTTCTTCCAGAAAGTAAGTTGTGCCAACCACTCATACATTACTATCGGAAACTAAGCGAAGAATACCTCATGAATATCAGAATAGATATATCTTCCCAACCAATATTCTTTCTTCAATCTATGGTTCTGATTTTCTTCTTTCGCAAACACCTAGGCCTTCTGATCAAACCAATCCTAGATCTACTATTTCGTTGGATGCCACAACATGTCCTATTCTTCTTCACACTATAATCCTGGAAATAAAACCATTTTTTGACAATATCTTGTCAACAGGGGTTCACTCCGCATATCTATCAACACCCATCGACGCAAAATCCCTAAACATCGAACCTGGCATGTTTTACCCTATCCAACAACACTTGAGAAGCAAGCGCAGTCTCACTCGATATGTCTGAGGGAGGGTTGCATGAACCAAGTTTCCACAAAGGGAAGAGGTCTTTCACACTACCTGTTAATCTACCACAACATCGTCCATAAATCTAGGGTTTCGGTTCTATCATTAGCAGGATCTATTTATCACCATTGGTTTCATTCACTTTTACTCGAATTTAGATCGACAAAGACATGTTATCATAATTTAGATTCACATTTAGAGTAAAAAAAAATCGATATATAGAAAACCAATAAACCCTGCAAGACTTCAAATCATTCATATTTAACCATGAAACACAGGAATCACATCATTATAGACTTCACATGAAACACATCTCACATAAAACATAATTATGTCACCAATAGTGTCTTCATTTCATTAATCCTAGAAATACATCGCAAAAAGATAGAAAATTCCTTGGTTGATTAACCTCATACCAGAAAATACATTCATTCCTTTGAACTAGATTAGATCTCCCCCAGATGATGCTTTTTCGATTGTACTTCTAACTCTACTTAGAGACTTATTAAACCGTTACAAAATGGTAGACTTGACCAATCTCCTAACTACTTTAACCAAAATTCACTAACTTCTCGGTTTCTCCTTTCGTCGCGGTCAACTCCTCTTTCTGTCGACATCCCTTTTGTCAATGGTGGAAGTGTGCTTTGCGCCTCCTAACCCCTTGCCAACAAGAAGTGCAATGATGACTGATTCCACGTGTCTTACCCAATCACCAAGCAAGGAACGTCACAGTGATTTCTAGCAAGGCAAATAGAAACTTAGTAAAAGGAAAATACTGAAAGGATGGTTGGTTGGGTGATGTCATTAAAAAATGATTTCATGAATGGAAATTAAAGGAATCGTGAGTTGTGGCTTGTTTGACTATATAAGAGTACAGTTCACCAGTTATTCACTGCTATCTATATAAAAGGGGATTCCATCATAAGGCATTTTTCCTAATCTTAAAAGTTCATTTTCAGCTTGGCAAACAACAATTTCTTCAAAAACATAGATTCACAGGAGATACCATGGGTGTCTCAATGATAAATGGATAGGTCATTGCTATGTGTTTATAAACTAAAACAACATTATATCAGGACTTTGATGAGAAAAATACAAGGATGATCCACTACATAAACATCCCATGTGGAACTAAATAGATCTTCGACCAATCATCCAGGTGGAATTTGGAGGAATGATTTATATTCAGTACAAAACTAAATGAATATTCAAGCATAGGGATAATTTACATACAACATAAAACAAAATTGATGTTTAGGCACCTGAAGAATTTTTACTTGATATAAAATCAATTCAATTTTGATGCATTGGAATAATTTACATTTAATATAAAACCAATTGACTTCTCAAGACACCGTCGAACCTGAATGTCATTTTTCATTTGGAGGTAAACAATAGAACTAAAACTTGGCCACCCGTTGAACTAAAACTTCACCACCCGTTGAACAATGGAAATCACACACATCAAGATGGAGATTTCATGTTGGATTACCAATTGATAATTGGTGATTTGATAGCTTTATCGGACATGAGAAATTTTCAAGTGATTAATCTGAGATATATCCCCATCGACAGTATCCGAGGCATATGTCACAAACAGTCACAAACTATTTTATTTGCACATTTTTATAAACAGCCTATACTTGCATTATCGGTTGTATTTCAGTAGAGGAAATTTGGGGTGTAAAATGGGCCTTATAAGAAAACGCACCAATAATAAATTTTGTGTGTTGGAATTCAAGAACCAATAGAATTTCAATAAAATGAGTCAACCATAATGGTTGAATTGACATAATTGTCATAAAAGAGAACTACGTTTTTGTTCGTATTTTCGACATATCTCCCTGTGTTTTTACTCAAATTTCGAGCGAGAGAGCTTGTTGGATGCATAATTCAATTCTGCATACAATGAGTACCCATAATGCATACTTTTGACAAACCCCTCTAACCCAAAAACAAGAAATACATGAAAAATGTGATGATGACATCATCATCACATTTTTTTCAGGTATTTCTTGTTTTGGGGGTAGATAGGTTTGTCAAAAGTATGCAGTGTGGGTACTTGTTGGATGTGGAATTGAATTCCACATGCAACGATATCTACCGCTCGGAATTTGAGTAAAAACACATGGAGATATGTCGAAAATACCAACAGAAAAAGTAGTTTTTTTTTCATTCTTCCTCCAAAATTAATAACTATAATTTTATTATTTTCCTTAGGAGGCCCATTTTAGACCTCAAATTTCCTCTAATGAACCATTTTTCTGTCATTATCAATACAACAAACAATACATAACCTAAATCACTCCACCAACTAAGTGAATCCAAAAGATACCCTTCGTCCTATACAATGACCACGCGACGCTAAGAATGCAACAATGCCGAGGAGAACTAACCGTTGTAAGTGGAATTAAAATGGAGGTGAATCATTTTCTATTGTTTTGATTTGTTTGGAGCATTAATGGGAAGGTCAAAGAGAAATGGAAAATTTGCATGCATGTGTTGTCTATATCATGTGACTGTGGAAATTGAACCCAAGAGATAGAACAATTACACTCACAAAATTGCTAATTAAACATGCAAAATTAACACCAACAGAGACTAAAATTGGAACATAACACTAATATGTATTGACTAAGTGTATAATAGCCAACCTTGTGAATTAATAGGCTGCTATAATATATAATTATAGTAAAAAAGCAGGCTTACCAAAACTAGTCAAATCCCCCATAGGTGCATAAAGCAGTTTCCAAATCTAGGTAGATGGTCACGAATTGGCTAAGTCAAGTGGGAAAGCTAAAGAGGGATGGAAAGACAACTCATACATGCTTTTATTTTGATAAAAGGAGGGAGGAGGATGTGGGAAAAAAACAAGGCAGTTACAACTAGTCTAGCTTTTCCTTTGCCTTAAATTGGAAATAAAACAAGGCAGCTTTACAAAAAAAGCAGATATGCATTTTGGAGAATCTGGAATAAATTAGACATGCTAAAATGGGTTTCCAGGATGTTTCGCAAGCACTCCATGACTCAGTTTTAGCATGTGTTGACTTCTATGACATGTAGAAGGCAACTAGCATAGAGTGGAATCTAGGAAACTAGGTAATAAGACAAAAATGATTAAATTAATATCTAAGGTAGGTAACTATGGGTTGATTATTCTAACACCTCCCCTTAAGCCTGAATTTATGAGTAAATATCATAAAATTATAGGGCCTAGCAACAAGGCTTAGTCACCCTTTACATACTGCTTGTCCATACAACCAAGGAAAGAGGCAAAAACCCAGTGGGAAAATCCTCCCTTAAGCAAGGACACGAAAACAAAATTTGGAAATATTGTCATCAATCATGCTTCATAGCATGATAAAAAATCCCTAGCAGTGATTTGAGATTGTTGAATATCTTCTCACAAAAAACTTTGGTGAAGATGTCCGCTAGTTGTTCTGAAGATGCACAGAAGAGTAGATGAATGGTACCATCATGCACAAGCTGTCTGATGTAGTGCATATGGATCTCAATGTGCTTGGTTCACTGCCTCTGAACTGGATCATTGTAGTTTCGAATGGTGCTCTGATTATCATAGTATATAATAGTTGAAAACTCTGATTCGAAGCCACATTCTCCAAGTATTCCCTGCAACCACAAACATTGAGTTGTTGCATTTACAACTCCTCTATACTCTGCTTCTGTAGATGAGAGTCCTATGGCACTCTACTTCTTACTTAACCAACTGATTGGTACTTCTGCAAGAATGAACACATATCCTGATGTATACTTTTGATATGTGTTGTCACCTACCCAATCACTGTCAGTAAACCCAATCAAGTCAAGATCATATTTTGCTTTGTAGAAGATCCCATGAGTTCTTGTTCCTTGAACAAAGTTTAGGATCCTTTTGGCTGCTGTCCATTGGATCTCATGAGGCTGATTCATGTATCTCAAATCCACACTAACTGCGTAATATAGTTCAGGTCGAGTGTGTGTAAGATAAAGAAAACACCCAATCAACTGCCTATACAGTGTATTATTTACCATAGGAGAAGAACCTGCCTTTTCAAGCTTAACTCCTAAAAGGAAGGGAGTCTTGCTTGGATTGCAATATTTCATGTTGAACTTGTTTAGAAAATCTAAGGCATACTTGGACTGATGTACTTTGATTCCATGTTGGGATTGAGCAATTTCGAGACCCAAGAATTGGCTCAACAATCCCAAATCTGTCATAGAAAATGCATGGTTCATTGCATCCTTCAAGGAGGCAATCTCTTTCTTTGAAATTCTTGTAATCAGAATGTCATCCACATACAAGACAATCATCATCAAAGAACCATGAATCAGATTCAAATATACATTAGGATCATACTTGCATCGAACAAAACTCGGTGATAGCAAAAAGCCATCAATCTTGGCATACCAAGCCTTGGGGGCTTGCTTGAGCCCATACAATGATTTTTTTAACCTGCACACTAAAAATGGACTAGAAACAAATCCTTCAGGTTGATGCATGTAAATATCCTCAATGAGATGTCCATTTAGGAAAGCACACTTCACATCCATGTGATGTACCTCCCACTACTTCGAAGCTGCAATGGCTAAAGCTAGCCTTATGGAGTCCATCTTTGCCACTGGTGCAAAGGTTTCATTGTAGTCAATACCATTTACTTATGAGTAGCCCTTGGCTACCAATATTGCATTACATTTCAAATTTGAACCATCGGCAGCAAACTTAGTCTTGAAAACCCACTTACATTGAACTAGCTTCCTCCCTGGGGGAAGATCAACTAGTTCCCAAGTATTGTTTTTCTGGAGCAAGCTGAATTATTATTTCATGGTTGTTTGCCATATTGGATCATGTGCTACATATTCATATTTCTGTGGATCTGATTCAACCATCAGATAGCACTTCTCAACAAATAGAGGATATTTCACACAAAGAACACTCTCAAATTGAGATCTAGTCTTCCTAGTGTCATTAGGATTTCCAGCTAGTTCTTCAGCTGCATGAATGGTTTTTGCTTCCCATTTTGGTCTTGTAGGACTGTTAGGATCTGAAATAAAATCATCATTATTAGACATATCAGAATCAGCAAACTCATTAGTCTCTTCACTTGCAATCAATGGATCTGGTGATGAAGAAGACTCTCCAACTTCAACTGCTACTAAAGGCTCTTCTTGGAACTGAACACTTCTTTCATTGAAAGCTTTTTTAGTGCTCAAGTTGATCATCTTGTACCCTTTTGAATCTTCAAAATACCCAACAAATAGGAACTCTTGGCTTTGGGGCTGCAAAGCCTTCCTCTTTTCTGTTGGAATTCTAGCCCAAGCCTTTGAGCCAAAAATCCTGAAATGGGTCACATATGGCTTGTGCCCACTCCAAGATTCGAAAGTAGTCATACCATCAAGCTACTTATGAGGCACCCTGTTTTTGATGTAGGATGCACAGTTTATAGCCTCCACCCAAAACTTTGGTGGCAAATTCTTAGCCTCCATCATGCAGGTTTCCATCTCCTTCAGTGACCTGTTCTTTCTCTTAGCAACACCATTTTGTTGTCTTGTGTAAGGGATCGAATGCTGCATCTGAATACCTGCATATTTACAATACTAAATGAAATTAGACTTGACATACTCACCACCATTGTCAGATCTGAGGATCTTGAGTTTCCTCCCAGACTGGTTTTCAACCAAGGCTTGAAAGACTTTGAAGAGGTCAAAAACTTTAGACTTATGCTTTAGGAAGTGAACCCAACAACACCTGAAAAATTCATCTATAAAAGTGAGTACATATTTGGCTTGACTCATGGACATATGAGGAAATGGATAAAAAATGTCACTATGGTTCAAATTAAGAGGTGTAGAGGTTCTCTGATGACTAGCTCTCTCATACTTGTGCTCTGGGTGTTTTCCTAGGATACAACCTTGATAGACTCCCTTAGAAAACTTGATCTTTGGTAACCCTATGACCATATGTTTTTCACTCAAATCAGAAAGATACTTGTAGTTAAGATGGCCAAATATTTCATGCCAAAGCATGCTTGCCTCATTAGCATGAATGAGAAGAGCAGAGGGGTTTGAGTAGGGTAGAAAATGGGAAAACATGTATACCTCCAAAGTGTGATCAACAACACCTTTTTCTATGACTTTACCATTCGAAATCTCAGTGATTTCAACATCATCAGGGGAGAATATGACCTTATTTGGAGACCCAATATGAGTCATCTGATACACCGACGAGAGATTAGAGGAAATACCTGGAACATACAACACATTATTGAACTTACCATGGTCAAGATCAATCCTTCCCTTCCCCAAACTGTCAGTGAGAGAGTCATCTCCCAAAACTATTGGTGGACCTTTCAACATGTCAAGAGAGGAGAATGCTTCTTTTGTCGAAACCATATGTCTAGAAGCTCCAGAGTCTATGATGAAGCTAGGTGAGCTTGATGTGCCAAAAAACAAGGCATGTACTCTCTCTCTGTCCTCTGAATTTGATCCTCCTTCCCTCTTCTTTGAGCAATCAGGAAGGGAGATATTATTCTTCTCTAGGAGTTGGGTCAACATGTCAATTTGCTTCTTCATACAAGAGCTCTCAGGATGGTAGCCCTTACTGCAGCATGCACACTTTCTCATTTCTCCTTTGTTCTTATTCTTCTGGGAGTTCTTCTTGGAACCTTGGGGCTCCTCTTGAGACTTAGACTTGTCTCTCTTTTGCTCAAGTGGATTTTTAGCATTTTTCTTTCTTTTTCAATCCACCCTTGAATCTCCAGCAACCAAAGATTGGTCTTCGGAAGGTTTGATGGTGCCTATCATCACCAACTTATCTTGTTCCTGTGTGAGGGATTCCATGAACTCCGCAAGCTTAGACATCTTCCAGGCTTGAGCTGTCAACTTGGTGGCATGGAAGGTCGAAAAAAACACTGAATAGTCAGGGTCAATATTAGAGAGTATGGCCAAAACTAGTTGCTCTTCCTTCTTTTCTATCCCACACTGTTTCAACTGCAAAACAAGGGCCTTAAACTTGGAAAAGTAGAGTTGCAATGATTCGAAGCTACTGGGACTCAAGGAGATCAACTCATTCTTGATTTGATGTCCTCTCATCTCATCTATATTTCCAAAAATATCTAAAATATTCTCCCACACTTCATTAGGTGATGTCAATCCATTAATATGGAAGAGGAGGTCTCTTGAAATGCTCAGACACAAAAGACCATAGGCCTCATCCCTCTTGTTGTGCCATTTGATTTTCTCTGCAATTGCATTGGGATCTGCCTTAGTTGCCATAGTCACCCTGTAGAGACCTTTCTCTCTCAACAATATCTCCATCTCATCTTTCCACTCAAATAAATTGAATGGAGTCAAGATGATCTTCTGAGATTGGTCCATAGCTCAAAAACTTTGCCCTTCAGTCAGCAGAATATGATCCCAGTCAAGATGTTGAACTTGCAATAGCAATATGGAAGGAGAGAAACCAATCTACAAAGGCTTTGATACCATGTGTAAATTCAACCCAAGAGATAGAACAATTACACTCACAAAATTGCTAATCAAACATGCAAAATTAACACCAAAGGACACTGAAATTGGAGCATAACACTAATCTGTATTGAGTAAGTGTACAATAGCCAAACTTGTGAATTAATAGGCTGCTATAATATATAATTTCATGAGATATTCAAATGCATAAATATGCCATTCGGAATAGTAAAAAAGCAGGATTACCAAAACTAGTCAAATCCCCCATAGGTGCATAAAGCAGTTTCCAAATCTAGGTAGATGCTCGCGAATTGGCTAAGTCAAGTGGGAAAGATAAGGAGGGATGGAAAGACAACTCATACATGCTTTTATTTGGATAAAAAGAGGGAGGATGATGTGGGAAAAAACAAGATAGTTACAACTAGTCTAGCTTTTCCTTTGCCTTAAATCAGAAATAAAACAAGGTAGTTTTACAAAAAAAGCAGATATACACTTTGGAGAATCTGGAATAAAGCATACATGATAAAATGGGTTTCCAGGATGTTTCCCAAGCACTCCATGACTCAGTTTTAGCATGTGTTGACTTGTAGGACATGTAGAAGGCAACTAGCATAGAGTGGAATATAGGAAACTAGGTAATAAGACAAAAATGATTAAATTAATGTCTAAGGTAGGTAACTATGGGTTGATTATTCTAATAGTGACTGTACATTGACTATTTCCATGATTAATCGAGTACCTTAGCCAAAATATACTAATAATTCTAATTCACAAATGACTTGATCACACGATTCCTGGAGAAATCAAATTTTAGTGGTAAGAATCATGGATAAGGATTGCTCACATTGAGATCGCGCTATGAGGGTGCTTTAAATAGATCGTTCAGATCAATATAATGATGTCATTAAATATTGCACCGACATTATAAACCATCAATATAAACAACAAATAAACCCTGTCTTGTTGCAGATTTGAGACTTAATATAACATAGAAATACTTTTGGTCGTTGTAGTGGGCCTTTTCTGAGCGCGCTGGAGAAATATACTTAGTAGTATTGATGGTGGATGTCAGATATATGCCCATCGGCTGTTCTATTGGCATATATTCATTTAGTGCACCCTCCTCACAACTCCACTCTCGTTCTCGCTCGACACTACTTCCTAAAAGTAAGATATTGACTAGCAAGTGATGTTTAATGCCAAAAGGTCTCTATATTGAATTCTAAACTAAACATAGCATTCCAAAACATGTACCAGGAGAGTGAAAGAATTTATGCACTTGGATACTTCTATAGATTGCATATTAAAAGTTTTTCTTATTGCTTATCTTAGCGAAGCCCAATATGCATATCAAGAGATCATACCGATCATAACCTGTTCAAATGATCGCCTAAGATTCAAATGCCCAAGATGCATATCTCTATAGAATAAAACCTCTTTTAAGAACAAGAATTACTTAAATATAAACTTAATAGATTGGAAGCCCTAGCCTCTAGTTCGCTTCAGTTGATGGTGGCAGCTTGCTTAGAAACAGTGGTTTCAAATCGTTTCATTAATTTCAAAAGAGAGTAATCCAACGTATTAGATTTCATAAGTCGCAGACCTCTATTTTCTGCACATATCATCCCAGTCGATAGTGGATTGTGAACCCTAGATATTCTTTGAAGGCCTTATATTGCGAGCTCTAGATCGCCTCATATGCTGGCCAAATCTATGAGCTTCAAGTGGAGCTTCAATTTTGAAGAAAAGTGTTTTAATATCCAACCACTGCAAATCATATGTCGGAGGTTGCAGATGTGCAACATGCTTTGGATGTAGAAGAATATTGCTTGAATACATTCACTGTAGATCAGAGGCTTTGAACTTATTTAATACACTTTTATTTATTTTTGCTATTTTTTCCTACTTTTATTCTTTTATTTATTTATTTTTCCTCTTATTATTTATATTATTGTTTTTTAAAATGATTAATATTAATATATTACATATAATAACTATATTATAAAATATACATATTATATTGAATAGTATATTAATATAAAACTATATTAACTGTATATTATAATAACATATATAATAACTATTTAAAATATTAATATATAAACTATTTAATGTCAACGTGAGGAAATATTAGAATCATGGTAACTCTTTTTTTTTAAAGAATTTTACAAAAAGGAGTATTTTTTTCTTTCTTTTCAAAATAGAGGATATTGACGATTTTTTGCAGGGAAGAGACCCGAGGGAAACTTTATAACTTTCCAAACTCAGGAATGAGGAGAACCATGATAAATGGATGCATATGGAGAATTAATGGAGGTTGTGAAATTAACAATTTTTAGCTAACATGATGATGCAAAATACATGAACTTGTCGAAAATTTAACAGACTGTCGAGAGGGTCAAATGATGACATTTTGTTCAAAAAAATATGAACGTGGCCAATGTGATGAGCCAAACATAATGACACCAACTTTATGACATGACAATGTCGAGAGAGAAAGACAACAAATATCCAAGACTTGACTCAACCACACTATGATGATGCACATGATGCAACTTTGTAGATCTGTTGAAGGGATAATACAAAAGCAAAAAAATGTGAAATAAGATATGGAGATGATAAACACATCGATCTAGATGTGACAGTATAGATGCAATTATCTTGCAAAAAAGTTTAGTAGTTTCTCTTATGGCATCATGTTTCGACGCTAGCTCGTGTCTCTGAATCCATCAACAATGTTACACTTACTAAATTTTAACACTACAAATGGATTCATAGAGCTTCTACAAAGGGGTCTCTAAATCCATTTGCAATGTTAAGATTTAGTAAATTATACAAATTCATTGTCAAAATTGCAATTTTCCATTGTCGGAGTGACACGACTAACAATGACCTATAAAATGATCAATTCATATTCTTAATGTTACTGTTATGTGGTCATTTTTATCTTAATTACTTGTTATCTGGTCATTTTTTTAATCCCGCAACCCAAATGTTCATTCCTTTGGTAATTTTTAGTTTCCTCACTCAATTTTGGTCATTTATACCTTGAAAAAATTGTGGTGACCAATTTTTTTGGTCTTTAGGCCATTTATATCTCATTTTCTACTAGTAAAATTAGCTTAGGAGAGAATTGTTAAGGAGATGAACAGATGTAAATACAGACTTATTACCGTTTCCATTAGAGAAGTGTATTCCTCATTCACTGGTTCTTAATGAGATTTATTTGGTTCTTGTTCACTAGTTCTCAATGAAAGTTCATTGGTTCTCATTCACTCGTTAGCTCATTAGTTCAGTAATGATAAAGGTTTTTCTTGTTATGCAGGCTGTTTACAAGTGCATAAATGGAGGTAAATGATTGTCTGTGCTTAAACTATATCATTATTTTCATGAATTTTCAATGCTTAGAACATATTATCTTGTATTTTAATAACAATCTAATGGGGCATGGCCAAGAAATACTCTAATCCATTTAAGAAAACAAAAAATCAAAAAAATATATTTTGGAATTTTCGAAAGAACATGTAAAAGTGATAAAGTAGGGAAGAGAGGAACATGCTCCCCTACAGGTAAAGATTTAGAAACAAAATAATTTATTTCCTTATACAATATATTGCTTATTTTTATCATATGACAATGTTATACATATGTCTACTAACATTATTTGCTATAGTGTCTAAGAGGAGGAAAATACAAATAAGAGCATGCAACAAAACAATGCAACAAAACACGTTTGTTGCATTTGAATGACTGTATTAGTCTCAACAATTAAATAAATGACATTGAAGATTGTTACAGCTGCAACTATTTCCAGAATTTTTAAAAAAATTTGGACCCTCCTTTTAAATTTTATCTTGCCTGGATTTGTTTGGGATTGCTGAACTTTGTTGTTCCTCTGCTACAAGTTTGGATCTTTTGAGGATGGATTGAGGTTAAGTGTTTAGCATTTTCGGAAGTTGAAGTGACTACCTTTTGTTTGCTGATGCTTTTGGTTTGAACTTAAAGTTTTGGTTTGTAGATAATTCCTTTTCACTGTCGAAAGTTTATTGAACAATGAATCGGGGTCGTAGTCCTCTACGCAGCCGCCATTGCGGAAGCTAAATTATGAATGTCCCGATGGACAGTCATGTTTTTCCTCGATGTTTTTTTATCTATTTTGTTTATTTTTTCAAAACTTTTGACTATCCTCATTTTCTGTTTTATCACTATCGGAGCATTAGTCCTGTGCGTTGCCGTCATTTTAGATGGCAGATTGCAAGCACCTTGAAGAAAGCCCATATATTTGCTGATTCCGCCGGTTTTTTTGTTTTAAATGATTTGTTTTCTTTCACTATCGGGATTTTGTTTGAAATTTGATCAGAAGCCTAGTCCTTTGTTTCACCGATTCACGGTCCTCCGAGTTTTCCGTTCGCCGATGGATTTTTCTGATTTTTCGCCAATGTTTTCTATTGCTGCGGAACCCTTAGTCCATGTGATTTCCGCCATTACGGATCCTCTTGAACTAGTCATCCAATGTTGTAGTGGTTTCGAGGTTTGATGCTGCAATTTTTTAGAGTTTATTTCGTCGACGTTTTATTTTTCCGCGGAACCCTTAGGCTGTATGGCTCCCGTCGTTGCGGCCCCTTGGTGAACTAATCGCCCGATACTTAGTTTTTCCACTCACTGATGGAAGTTTTTTCTTGCTGACATTTTTTCACCTGAGTTCTATATATTGGGGTTGGTTATTATTTTATTGTTATCCTAGTAAAGAATCTGTGCTTACTCTGTCCCTGTCGAGTCGAACTATGCATCCGTACTTAGCTGTCGGAATTTCGCTTGTTTGGGGTGCTGCGGTGGAAGTGTTGGACCATCCCGTCGACTGCAGTTTGCTTGGCAGCTAGGCCAACCATGGTTTCTCATTTCTCTTGAGTTTATTGGTTGTTTTGGGAACTAGGGTTTTCCCCTGTTTGGGTTTTTCCCTCCATTTGGTAGTTGGTCGTCTATGTATGATTGCGACGTGAAGTATTGGTCAGTTTCAGAGCATTTGTGGTGGGGGTTTATTCTTGAGCCTGTTTTCAAACCGTTATGAAAACTCGATCCCGGTATGAAATTTTAGGTAGCTAGTGCAGACAAGCATTACGCTGTCTGCACCATTTTTTGTGGGTTTGCTTATGGCCATCATGGGAGGGAGTTTTCGGTTCTCTTGTTGTCGTGGGTTTACCTTATTTTTCTGGGACGTTGGAGGGTTTGATTTTCAGTAAGACTGGAATTTTCAGATAGGGACACACTTTCGAAGACTAGCCTCACTGATAGGGTGTTTCGTTTTGGCGAGGAGTCGAAATGCATTTCGGTTTAATTGATGCATATTTCTATCAGGGTCATGTTTAGTTGCAGACGGACTTAGAATTTTTCAGACCTAGCTTGCAGAAGTTCTTCTTGCTGGTTATTTTCTATTATGCATTAATTTTATGATAGTTTATCTGTTGAAAATGCATATGGAAGAGGTAAATGTTTTTATACAGTTTTTCTTCGTTCTTAGAACACTGATTGAAAACTCCAATAGCCTAAGAGCATGTTTAGTCTATGACAGGGAAACTTCTTCAAAGGAGATATGTCTAAAAGACAAAAGAAGAAGGCTCCTGTTGCTGAGGGAGAACCAGATGTGGAAATCATTACTAAGGTGGAATATATCTACGAAGACACTAGAGCTACCACCGGGGTAGAGCTATATTACAAGTGGGGTGAGATATATTGAATGATTTCAAATCAGGATGTGCCAGATGCAAGATTCGAAGAACTAACCATATATGCCAACTTCGAGAAATATGCTTTGATGAAGGTAGTGTTGTACAGGAATAAACACCTTATAACCGAAGGTCTGGGGTTACCAACATACTCATAAAACTTGTAGGAAATCGACTCTAGAGTACAGAAAAGGAAATAGGAGGATAGAAAAGACTCACCCGATACAAGACGGTTGATCCTAGCTTTTTCCTCTTCCGCTCTGCTTCTCCTCCAAAGCCTTCTGGGATGCTTCTCCTTCACCTGTCAAGAGAAAATCCTCCAAATGCAAGATGATACATGTATATAAAACAGGTTAGATAAATCATATATAGAGTGCTTAATTATAAGTATTCATCAAACCATGATACATGAAATACATTCAAGACACATATAGAAGAAGGATTCTCTTTATTAACAATAATGAATGAGTTCAGATTACAACCCAACGCCTGAGACAAGGATTCCTTTGCAACCAAAGGATTCTGAGTTCCACTGCTCCAAATACTTCTGAATAGACTCCACCAGCATAACTTTTCTCTCAAGTATATGTGATTAATACCCTCCCCAAGGCCTTTATTTATACTTGGTGAAATAAGGTAGTTTCGAGGGTTGAGGAGGTTGAGACAGTTAAGGTAATTATGGTTGAGGGCTTAACAAATCTCAGATAATCGTGATTTATTATTTTTAATGTCGAAGGAAGGTGTACGCGGGTATTAATACTGGAAACTCGCGTATGACACGCGAGTTGCTTTAAGGGTAACCCACGTACAAATCTGTACACGAGATGCAATAACCAATACTCGCGTACAATACACGCATTGCATATAGGAAGAGTCGCGTATAAGACTTGACATATTTAAAGGTAAAAATAACCAGCTGGATGGATGATAAATGTAGTCCATAATATGCCCATCTATAGTGGTTTAGGCAACCCTCAATCCATAAATGTCCTTTTGTGTGCCAACATAAGGAATATCGGCACTCGAATGGAGAGGTTCCATTCAGGTGGATAACAGATGCCCCCTAATGTGTGAGGTCAGAGGGAAACGATGGCTGAAATACATTATAATATGTATCTTTGGAGAACTCAGAAATCCAATGGAGCAGATATAGTACCTGAAACAAATACATAGTAATGTCATATACAAAGTCATATCTGAGGATGCTATGTTCAATTTACTGGAACACTAGCTCCTTTACAATATTTGAGTACATCATATAATACGGGTATAAAACTACGTATATTACAAAGGTGGATCAAAGCCACAATATACAAAAATGATGAGTCTTCAAAGATCTGGAAGCTGTGTACATGAATAGAACATAATCTTGCGCAAATTAGTCCATAGGTGAGGAACTAAGGTCTTCATAAACTATCCCAAAGAACCAGTATAATCCTAGCCATGTGAATAACAGTAGGTTGAAGTCGAACATGGAAAGGATTCAACAGTTTGTCAATCAATAAGTAATAATTAACAACTGAAGCAAAGGAATTCACTAATGAGGGAAGTGAATCCTGAGGTATGATCGTCAAAACTCTAGGTATTCGTCGTCAGGAAGTAATGAAACGGAACCATGCTGTGATAAGGAAGGCAATAGATCCTCCAATGGATCACAAGAGTGACTAGGAACTGGGTAACATAAGGGAGACACAATAGATAACAGATATAACAATGATGGGATCAAGATATAGATCAAACATTGGGTGAAGTCCTTGAACAATGAGCACAACACAGAGATGACCCAAGGCAGTGGTTAACTTATAGATAGAACAACTAGAATTATCTGTCATGTAGGAGACATGATCAGATTCCCCAGGTATAACGAACAAGAGGAGGAGTAGGAAACTCAAAGTAATAGCTGAACAAAAAGTAATCACTGAAATATGGATATCGAAAAAGAGAAAGAGTGCTATGTTCAAGGAGGACATGCTGCCACTACTGAAAACAAGAGAAAACTTCTTCCTTACCTTCCCTATTAAATTTTAACGAGTCCAGGAAAGTTAACTCGGATCCCTCTTCATTTTTTAACAAGATTGAAGAGACAGGAAAATAATGCTTGATAGTGTCACTGATTCGTGGATTTAATGAGCCCGAACTAGTACATGCTCAGTTGGTGTTTTCACATTTAGAGAGTCTAAAAACTCCAAAGAAGAATCCAAGGGGGTCCTTTTTCATCCAATTTAGTCTCCTGAGGCCGAAAAAGTATAAAACATACCACAGAAGAACTCTCTTAACTTCCGTAGAAGAAAAGGTGAACCTTTTTTGTACTTAGTCAGGGAGGTCCGAAAAAGGTTAAATTATCACCTACCCAACGCTCCTTCCAAAACAACATAAAATAGCTTGAGTTTTACAAGTGTGAAGGAAACCAAGATCACTTGGAAAGATCCATTTGATTACGAGAAATGGCACTTACAACAATAAACTCGTTGCTTTGTTCTTAAGTGTTTAACAAGCATGACAAAGACACAAAGTACACTCGGAATATTTTTCATGTTTAGGTCCAAAGCACGAAAAAGAGAAAACTAAGCTCATACTGGGTGTTCCTTTTCTGTAAATTTAGTCCCTCAGGTCCGGAAAAGTGATAAACCTATACCTGAGAATACTCTTCTCAATTCAAAAAGAAAAGAGAGCGATCCTTTCTCGTATTATTCCGCATGGTCCGAGAAAGAGATAACATACCACCAATGCGGATGCCCATTCACATATTCTTAACAAGCTTGAACGGACGAGTTAACTTGGTAGTCAAGTCTGTTTTGAAGGAGTCAAACTTGGGCCTAAAGAAACTCCATAAGGGCGAGGAGTCCTATAAAGGGATAGCTTGTAAAAAGAGATTCAAAAGAAGCTCTATTTGGCGTGAAAAATAGCTAAGAGGATACCCCTGTACCTGAAACTGTTGCGGCATGAGTACCATAGAACAACGTGGGCTTGGAAGGAAGATACTCATGAAAAAAGGGTCCTATCCATGGAAGAACAATGGTAAAAATAGGGAACTAATGGTTTATAATACCATAGTCCGTGGCAAAATGTTGAATGCTAAGGTTAATGTGGATTGAATAAAGATGCCAAAATATATTGGAAATGACAAAACCACCCTATTGGAGCAACAACACTTTATAATGGTGAAAAACCTATTTCAAAGCAAAAAGAAATATGGTATTAATTGAATGGAATTTCAAACTATAGAAAAAACCCACTTAGAGAAATAAAATTTCTATAAATAGTTGAAAATCAAAACAAAACTCACCATTTGAAATTTTTAGCCATAAAAAGCAAGTTCTTGCCTCTACCTTTGTTCGATCGTTGTGGACAATCCAACCGACGAAATCGAATTCCGCAAGTTACAGGTAATCCTACACCTTGAGCTCTTCATTTTGATCCTAGCAATTATTAATTTAGAGTCTGAATTTCATGTTTAAAAGCATCCTAAAGCATGTCACAGCGCGTACACAGGTTTCCAGTGTGAAGACTCGCGTACACGCGTTATGTACATGAGTTTCCTATATAGACAGTCGCGTACAGTACGCGACATGTCTAACTAGACAGTTGCGTGAAGGATAAAAAGCTAAATATGATAATAATAAAATTAGAATTTTTCTATGAAATTACTGAATCAAATTACTTGTTTTTCTAGGTGAAAATATGGTTCTGGAATGGAGGGAACGAGAGCATGAAATAATGGACCAAGAAGTGCTCCAAATTGACCCCACTATACATGCATTGCGAACAAGTGGGCTACTAAAATTCTTTTGCACATCACCCATGTGGGGCAATGTCCGCCTGCTTGAGTTCATGATAAAATATTGGGATCATGATTTGGGGATGTTCAACCTACAGGGTGAAACCTTGGAGATTACTACTGAGGACATGTATTTCATTATCGGTCTGTCATGACGAGGAGAACCGATCAACTTAGAGGGCACCGACAGGGGCGGTGACCCTTTAAGTGTTCAAAACTACATAGATGTTTTTTGCACACTGGGTACTCAAAGAGAGGGAGTTGTGTCCCTATTGTACATATCCGTGAATTTACTCTACAGGTACTTGCGAGCACCATCATGAGGATTTCAGGATCCTCTTCTTTACATTTGGCTACACGGAACCAAATGAGGTAGGCAGTGGACTGTTTTCATGGTGCTCTCTATGATTGGTGTTTGGGAGTTGTCCCTATCATGAAAAGACAACTGTCCGATTGCAAAAGAGGAAGGCGAAAGAACTTTGGTTATGTGAGCATATTAGTTTCCTTCTTCTTTGAGAGAGTACCAGGGTTGAGCCTTGCCATACCTCTACCGGTCCGATCTCCACGTCAGCCGAGGCTGAGCAGGTGGGGAGACATCTTCCTTTGTCAAGGAGGAGGATACACAGTACATAGTGTATATGATGATGATTTCTATACCTGGTGGGAACGACAGCTACCGAAACTGGAGCAGTTTCCATATGCCGGTATGGACTTTCGAGGTGACCCAAACCTTGTCCTCCCTCCAGAAGGAGCATGGGGAGAGCTAGGTAAATAATTTTTATAATTTTTCAAATTTTTATGAATTTTAAAATGATATATATATACATATGTACAAGTATTAATCCTATAAATGTGTCAAAATCCAGATATTGGACCGGTCCGCCCTGAGGGGCATCCACGCATGTTTGTTCATCCTGTCATAGGTGAAGACCTGGGACTGATCAGGGTTCTAGAGGGGAAGCTGGCCAGGCTGACCCAAAGAGTACCTACCTTGCGGATAGAGCATATCCCGACTGCCATGCAGGAGTTCGTAGTTGGAGTTCCACCGGTCTGGTTACGTCTTTTTAGGCGAGTGGTCAGAGCAGTGCTTGTATATATAGAGGTTGTGGAGGCTGCCGAAGCTGAAGAGGCTGAGGAAGCCAGAGTACAGAGGGACCATGAGGACCAAGGTGGTCTAAGTGACCAAGGCGGTACTGCGTAGATCTAGGACATTTTGATGGACTACGATCCACATTTTTGTATATTTTGTATATGACGGGATCTGAGGATCAGAATTGACCTATCTATGGACATATATTTTACATATATATATATGGTTGTTGTTGATGGTTTATTTACAAATGTTTTTTATATGTGTGTTGTATATCTTTATGAAATGTGTGTTAGATGCCAATCTAAAATGTAATTAGCATATGCATCAGTCAATTGATTCTGATTTTGTGGAATGTGATTGAATATAATAACTTCAAAATTTCTTTCCAGTAATCTAATTTGCATGAACTGACGTAATAAAATAGGATTTCGTACCTGATAAGCTCGATTGAGATGGGAGACCACTAGCTGAGAGTCTAGACGAACTTCAAGCTGGGTGATACCACGTGACAAAGCATCCCATAGGAGCTCAATTACAGCCCTATATTCAGCAACATTATTAGAAGCAGGACCTAAACAAGCACCTCCAGCGGCAACAAGCTGTCTTGAGGGAGAGTAAATAACCCATGCTGCTGAAGCTAGGTTACAAGTGTGATGGCTGGCGCCATCAACGAACCCTATATACCTTTCAGAAGACATCTGCAACAACCAGCAGATAATATAAAAAACAAAACCGACAACCTAATGTACATAAAAATACATACAATACAAATACAAGAAAAAGTGCTAAGCCTAAGCATAGTACTTTTTCAGGTAGAGCCCATTTCTAGGCTCAGGCAGCTTATTTCCATCAAAATAAACTAACTCATATGTGCCTTTCTTCAAAAATTTCGACACGACATAAGGTACTAACCACATGGCCTTGAATTTTCCTGCCCCCAGGGGTTCTTTGTCTTGGTCCCAAAGCAAGACAAGTTCCCCTTTAGAGAAAACCCGAGGTTTGACCGATTTATCTTACTGAGTTTTGACCCTATTTTTATGAGCTTTATTAGCGGTCAACACATCTCTACGTTGTTCATCCAAGTGTTCTAAATGTACCAGACGTTCCTCAAGCTCCGCCGTATCAGGTAACACATGGATAGCTATCTTTAAAGACTGAATTTCACACTCAATTTGAGTAACTGCCTCCACTCCATGAACGAGTTGGAAAGGGGAGAAACCCGTAGTAGTTTTTACGTTAGTTCGGTAGGCCCAAAGAGCAGGATATAGCATGATGTGCCAGTTAGAATGGGCTGGGTCAATTGTACGTTTAAGGATAGTTTTTAAAGTTTTGTTGACAGCCTCGACCTGACCGTTTGCTTGTGGATAGTACGAAGATGAATGTTCTTGTCTGAATCCGAGCATAGTAATCAGTTCTGTCATCATGTTATTTTGAAAATGACTACCATGGTCAGTGACAATCACTTTGGGTATACCAAATCGCGCTATAATTTGATTGAATACAAAGAAAATTTACCGTTTCCCCGTCGGCTTTAAAATTAGGCATTGCCTCTGCCCATTTCGTAAAATAGTCAACAACGACAATGATGTATTTATTTCCCCCAGCCGAGGCTGGGTTGCATGTCATGTAATCAATCCCCCATTTCATGAAGGGGCCTACCGAGACAACAGGAAATAACGGAGCAGGATGTGATCGCATTTTCCTAGTGTAAAGCTGACACGGATGACAGTGCTTCACTACTTCCACACAATCTTTAAATATCGTGGGCCAGAAATAACCGGCACGTAAAATATTTTGGGCCGTTGCTAACCTAGATAAATGACCCCCACACGCTCCACTATGGGAATCATTTAGGACAATCTCCACTTCCTCATGGGTAAGGCAACGACGCAAGATGGAATCTACCCCTCGTCGATATAAGGTATCTCCTATGATGAGGTAGTTCTTCGCATGAAGGCATAATTTACGTCGTTCCTCTCTTGAGGAAGCTGTAGGATACTTCAAAGTCTGGAGATATATGAGAATATCTCCATACCAAGGATTAGAGGTGGATATCAAGAAGATGTGCTCATCTGGGAATGAGTCATCTTCAACAGCTAAATATTCTTCAGTAGAAAATTCTACTATAAGTTTAGCAAAAACTAAGGACTTCTTAGACTTAGTGGACTGAAAATCCAAGTCAAACTCTTGGAGAATGACTATCCATTTGTTAAATTTTCCCCCTACGATCCGTCGGGATAAAACGTATTGAAATGGATTCACATCCACCACTACTGTGGTGGTCCTTAGTAAAATGTAGTGACGTAACCTCTGAACAGCATAAACGGCTGCTAAAGCTAATTTCTCAACGTGGGAGTATCTAAGTTCAGGTCCGGCCAAAGCACGGCTAAGATAATAAACGACATGCTCTATAAGCTTATCGTCCTCCTAGACTAGTACTACCCCAATGGTCGACTCAGACACAGCCAGATATAATATAAAATCCCTAGAATAATCTAGCGGACGCAATAAAGGTGTCGGCAACAAATCTTTTTTCAATGCCTCAAAAGAAAGTTGTGCGGTTTCATCCCATATAAATGGGGTGTCCTGTTTGAGCAAGCGCATGAAACCCTCAGTAATCTTGGCATAGTTAACAATAAAACGTCGGAGAAAATTACACTTTCCTTGCAGGATTTGAAGTTGCCTGATAGAACGAGGAGGAGGCAGATTTACAATGGCCTCAACTTTCAATGGATCCACCTGGATGCCTCTACTAGAGACAATGAACCTGAGCAATCTTCCTGACTCGATGCAGAATACACACTTGTGGGGATTCAAGTGGATTTTATAATGTCTGCATCTCTCAAATATTAACCGTAAATGATCTGGATGTTGAATCCTTTTACGATAATGTGCAAGAAGATCATCAAGGTATGGTTCGACAATGGATTTAATATCATGGAAAGCAAAGTTCATAGCCCGTTGAAAGGTTGCCCCAGCATTTTTCAATCCAAAGGGAATTTTCTTATATGCGAAGGTACCCCAAGGACAAATGAAAGCAGTTTTATGTTGGTCTTCCGGTTTTATTTGAATTTGATTGTGTCCGGAGAAACCATCCATAAACGAGAACACCTCACTTCCCGCACAAGCATCTATAATATAGTCTATAAATGGCATGGGATAGTTGTCCTTAGGACAAGATTTATTGAGGTCTCTAAAGTCTGTACAGACGCGAATAGTCCCTTGCTTTTTATCAACAGGAACAGGGTTGGATACCCATTCTGTCAAAGCTATGGGATAGATAAAACCAGCCTTCAACAACTTTTCAACTTCAGCCTTCACAACCACTGCTTTGCGTGGGTTAACAAGTCTTAACTTTTGTCGAAATGGTTTGGCATTAGGATATGTTCGGATTTGGTGTTCAACAATCGATGGATCTATACCTGGCATCTCCTCATATGACCAGGCAAAGACATCGCAGAATTCCTTAAACAGGGCAATATAGATGGAAATCTCTTCAGGAGAGCAATTTGCACCTATATATATATTTTCCACGACATCAAGGTTCACAAAGATGTTAATAGGTATGGTGGTGAAAATATTTTCCATATTCCCCTCAGCAAACATTCCTTCCCTAGGCAAGGGATTGATAGGTATATCAACATCTTCTGACAGTCTCAACCGAAACTCTTGATTTTCTATTCTACTTAGTTATGGAAGAAAATAGGAACAATGATGAAGATCCTCACAAATATTACCACGTCCACTCATGGCTTCCAAAATGGCTTCATCAGAAGGTAAAACCATGTCTAAACAATCTATAGAGTGCAAAGAGTTTTCCGCCCATGCGGGTAAATAAACTTCTTCCAGATCTTCCGAGACTGTTAGAGAATCTGGAATGGGATCAACAGTGGCTTGCGTGATAGCTTGATAAGCTACCTCCACTATCGATAAGGGAACTTCCGGTTCATGGGGGGATGGGAGAACCCAAGGATCAGTCCTATCGACAACCGTAGCTATGGACTTCCCACACTAGTAGAACCAATATAATTAACCGGGGCTGGAATATCAAATGTGCCCATCAATGATGTGTACATTCCAGCCCCCAAGCTCTGTGCAACAGGTTTGACCCAATCAACCAATGGCACAGCGGACTCATTAGACTCTAAATGACTTTTTCGAGTATAATCAAGTTGATCAATAGTAACCAAATTGCCCTCATGTGGAAAAACCACTACACGAAAAAAGGCCGACGCAATAGCGGACATCGCATAAGTCCAGTTTCTTCCCAGAAGCAAATTGTAGTCCAAAGGAGCATCAATCACTTCTACCTCAACAGACACTGCTTTTCCTGCCAACTTAATTTCAAAAGCCGGCAGGATACCATGTGGACGGAAGGACCTTCCATCAAAAGCAGTAAGCAGAGTATTTGATGGGACCAGCTCTGGGGATCCAAGAGATTTCCAATAGGTCAAGGACATAACACATGTAGAAGCACCCTCATCAACAACTGCCCTTCCAATGGTCTTTCCACCATGGATGACATCTACTGATAAGGCTACATGGTAAGGTAGGCGAATTTTAACATCAGACAAATGAAATTTCGCCATGAGACTCGATGAGTCCATGCTACCTAAAGCTGCTAAAAGGGCATCCCGCCGGGTAGGACAACTCTGTAACACCTCTAAAGCTGACATTGCACACGGGGTTTGAGATAAATATTCAACCACAGAGTAGTTTGAAGTAGCCCTGGCGTTAGGGTTATGCAAGGTCTTCTTGAAGACACCTTTCGGTATCTTCGGCATAGTTTCAGCAGGTTTCTCTATCGTGAGAGGGTTAGAAGTTTCACCTACAACTTTACCCTTCTCAGGAGTCTCTTTCTCATAATTTTTATTCCTTGTCTGCAACAAAGTCAAAGATCGAACCATGTTGATATAGTTTGGGTTAGGGGCACTTTGATTGCCCCTTGCTACATTAGAAGCTGAACCAGAGTTCTGTCCTTGGGGAAAAGGATCCTTCAGGACAGCTGGTTGTTGAGCTTTAAGCAGCTTCTGGGCTTGATCCATAAGGAGACAAAGGTGAGTAAGGTGGTCCTTGTGGCACAACTTACATGGGAACTTGACCTTCTTCTTTTATTTCTTGCCCCCATCAGCATTGTTCGCGGGATTTTGCTTGTTTTGGTTTCCCTCTCCCTTCTTTCCTTTCTTTTTCTTCCCGCCAGGCTGCTGATTGCCCTTCTGAGAGGTTTGTGCAAAAACATTTGCACTCTGGGGGGGGGGGGCAGCCTTTGCTGCCTCCGCCGTAGACTGCTTGACGGACAACTGATGAAGTTGCTTAGCCAAAGATTCTATGGTGGGAGAGTTAACGGACCCAGCCACACCATCGGCATGGGGTCTAGGCTTAGGCTTCTCCGCATCGTGCGTGGGCCTCGGTGCCTCAAGGATAATCTCATATAAGATCCCAAATTGTGAATAAATCAAATCCAATTGCTGGGCCCCGAGAATGGCTTCTTCTTCATTCGTCACTCCTGAGGTGGATACGTCCTTAGATATGTATGGTAATAGTGATTTAAGGAACCACTCTAGAAGGAACTCATGAGGGATAGTGGCTTTTATAAGGCTCTTCTGCCTCCTCCACTCTTGGATGTGATCCAAGATGTGGGTAGCCTTGTTCTGCCTAAAGGTAGAAAATAAGTCTGTTCCCAAATCATATCGGACCGGAAGCTGAAAGTGGCTAAGAAATGCACTAGCCAAGTCCCAGAAACTACTAAAAGCAGCATAAGGCAATTTAATATACCATTTTGCTGCAGTACCTATTAATGTTCTTTGGAACAGCCTCAACCTAACTGAATCATCTTTCAATGAATTCGAAGAACACCATAAATGGAATGTGGTGGCATGAGCCCCAAGATCTTCACCGATTTTGCCCTTGAATTTAGGGATGTCCGATGGCAATTTGGTGGGAACAGTTGGCCACAAGGGGTCATGCCTCACCGGGTCATTCATCAATTTTGACAAATCTGGAAAATTTAAAGTTTCCAGGAACGGAATTTTGGGTCGAACCGGGGTAGTAAATGTGCCAGCCTGGGGATTAGAGGGACCTGCCCCCAAATGCCCATAGGTAAAAGTGGGGTTGCACCCTGCCACCGGTTGCAAAGTGGGTAGAGTACTCTGAAATAGATTACATTCGTAAGCCACAGGATTGTGTGTGGGAGGTGCAGTATAAGAAGTTCAGGCCGTCCCAATAGAAACAGGGGTCTGAAAGATAGGAGCCGGTATCCCTCCGCTAAACAACGAAAAGGGAGAGCTCGTAAATGGAACCGAAATCAGAGTTTGGAAACTTTTCCCATAAGAGGTATTGTTCCCAAACTGCACTCCTACATAGGAAGGTGATGGCCCTACGTATGGAGTGGATGGGGGAATGTGCTCCCCATTCCAAGGAAATCCTTGGACAAACACCGAGGATCCTACCAGACCACTCTGGGTAGTATATGGAAAGGAAGAAGGAACAGTAGGTATACTAGGGATCCCAGTAACCATATCACCAAAAGTACCTGCTAGATTTGAGTGAACCGGTGGTTGAACCACCCGGCTCGCTGGATTCAAAGGTGTAGAAGGTATACTATATCTAGGGGCACTTACCAGGGGAGGTAGTACCCCTTCAACCGGAATGGTTGAGGTGAACACAAAAGAACTTTCTCCCGCAGAAGACATAATCCTACCCACAGGGACACCTAAAACAGGTGAATCAAAAGGTCTAACCTGAACGATCACAGGATCGTTTAAATCAGTCAAGGGTGTGTTAAAATTTCTCCCAAACTCGTCAGTCTGCAAGTCTTCTATCTCAACTATATCAAGATCAAAACGGTTAGCTATAAATTCTGGTTCACCTAGGCCTTCACTTATCCCTACCGGTTCAAATGAACCGTCCATGTCCAATCTCCGCCTTTGGGGTGGAGGTGGCAGCTCCAATGTAACGAGAGGAGGAAGGTTTCTCAACCTTCTTGACCTTATAATAGGTTGGTCTTCCACGATTGAAAATTTGACAAATCAAACCCTAAGGCCAACTAAACACAGGAAAAACCACAGAGCATACACTATAAAAATCCTAAAGCCTCAAACAATCAATCAAGGGTGAAAGATGTACTTTCCCTAAGAAAGCTGAAGAATGATTACTTGGCGTCCTTGAAGTGGTTCTTAGGCACAAGCGAAGGAATCACCCAACTACCCTCCTACACTTACAACAAGGGTTACCCTCCAAGCCCGTCCAAGGTGAACCAGAAATAGCCTTTCGGTTTACCTAGGTATGAACCCTAAATATCAAGAGACTAAAGGCTACCTTAGCTATACCAATAGTCTGGGGGGACAGTCGCAAGCCTAAATCGTATGCATGGGTAGGGTAGCTGAGCCTGAAACTCTGTCTAGGACAGAATCCCCAGATGCGTAAAAGTCCTGATTTATGTTTCGACAAGGAATCGAAGGGTTATCTCCTCAGTCCAATGCCTCCATGCGGCCTCGTGCTTGACTCCCGTTTGAGAGGAGCTTCCCAGATACAATTGATAAAGTCAAGGATTTACCTAAAGAAAGGTCCACTACGTCTGAATTTTAAAACTTATGGGAAGTTTACACTTCCTATCCCACAAGTATAGCCTAATCTAGTAGGTGAAAGGTACCTAAAAACAAAAATTACTAGTAAATTTTAATTATTGTGTTCATTTTAAAGGATCGTTTCTTACTCAGAAGGAAATGGAGTGATGGACTATGGTGTTTTTTGACTCGATAAGAAATAAAAAAATTAAAGGTGTATTTTTTCAAAGCAAATTACCACTATTAAAGCAAACTTCTTTTTCTTTTTGTAAATATATATTGATGAACAAATGCAAACAATAAAGAGAAACTAAGACTATGTTTTTTGTAGTTTTTGAGATTATATTTTAAAATTGAAATGAAAACTACTTATGCAAAAGCAAATGCAAAAGCTTGACAATGTTTTTCTTTTCACTTTTTAAAATGCTCAAACTCTACCATGCACCTAAAATGCACTAAACTTGAGTATACTTGGATCTAATCAACTATATAAAATAAACAAACTGAAGTAAACAGGTCAAAGAACCAAGAATCAACCAACAAAGGGAAACCGAGAACCCTAGCTTGGGTGTACACAATGACAAAAGATCACTGTAAACTCATAAAGGTAAGTGAGAAACCAACCACTATCAAAAAGATAGACTAGAAAAACAATGCCCAAAACCCTGATCACTGATCCGGACAGAGACACTTCACCTTATAACCCAAACAGGCCAAGCTACTTCAACATGCAAACATAAGACAATCCAAACGAAAGAAACCCAAGGGCTTTATGAAAAAGCACAAAATGTGGTCACCAAGGTCTTTAGACAAACAACACAGTATCCATAAAGAAAGCCAACTAACAAACAGGAAGTACACAAAGAGAGGGACAAGCAAACCCTATCCTAAAAATCCCTATTTCCAGGATTGTACGCGACTATGTATAAGGGCAACTCGCGTACTGTACGCGACTGTCCACGAGTGCAACCTGCGTATGCATGCCTCTGTATGCGACTGTGTAGCAGAGAAACCACGTATAGGTACAAAAATTTTCTCAAAAAATAAGAAAAATCTACAAGGCTTTCAAGCACTGTGATAAGGACGAACCAGGATAAAAGACGACACACAAACTTCAAGAAAAATACTGGTCAGGGGTGACAGAAACAAGCTACAGCAGTCTGGGATCCCCAATGGAGTCGCCAGTTTTGTTGTACAGGAATAAACACCTTATAATCGAAGGTCTGGGGTTACCACTATACTCATAAAACTTGCAGGCAATCGACTCTAGAGTACATAAAAGGAAATAGGAGGATAGAAAAGACTCACCCGATACAAGACAGTTGATCCTAGCTTTGTCCTCTTCCACTCTGCTTCTCCTCCAAAGCCTTCTGGGATGCTTCTCCTTCACCTGTCAAGAGAAAATCCTCCAAATGCAAGATGGTACATGTATATAAAATAGGTTAGATAAATCATATATAGAGTGCTCAATTATAAGTATTCATCAAACCATGATACATGAAAGACATTCAAGACACATATAGAAGAAGGATTCTCTTTATTAACAATAATGAATGAGTTCAGATTACAACCCAACGCCTGAGACAAGGACTCCTCTGCAACCAAAGGATTCTGAGTTCCATTGCTCCAAAGAATTCTAAATAGACTCCACCAGCATAACTTTGCTCTCAAGTATATGTGATTAATACCCTCCCCAAGGCCTTTATTTATACTTGGTGAAATAAGGCAGTTTCGAGGGTTGAGGAGGTTCAGACAGTTAAGGTAATTATGGTTAAGGGCTTAACAAATCTCAGATTATCATGATTTATTATTTTTAATGTCGAAGGAAGGTGTACGTGGGTATTAATACCGGCAACTCGCGTATGACACGTGAGTTTCTTTAAGGGTAACCCGCGTACAAATCTGTACGCAAGATGCAATAACCGATACTCGCGTACAATACACGAGTTACATATAGGAAGAGTCGCGTACAGGACTTGACATATTTAAAGGTAAAAATAACCAGCTGGATGGATGATAAATGTATTCCATAATATGCCCATCTATAGTGTTTTAGGCAACCCTCAATCCATAAATTTCCTTTTGTGTGCCAACATAAGGAATATCGGCACTCGGACGGAGAGGTACCATTCAGGTGGATAATAGGTAGCCACTAGACCTGAGTTGTTCCCATGCTCTGAGGTGATTGGATGGATCCTGCCTAGGGCAGATGTGACCATGATGATATTAGAAAATACTTCCAAACAGGGCTATGCTGCATACAGTCCTGGTTATGTCTCACTGGCATATCACCTACCTCCTGCTCAAGTATACTTAACTGAAAGTTGGCTGAAGGAGATAAATTTCGACCTGGTCGAAACAATGAAGACAATGATGATACCTGGGAAGGACTTTCGAACCAGGCCATCAGGAGAGTATGATACAACCACTCTCTAGACTCCTTACAGGATTATAGCACTGATGCTCAATAGAGTGTTTGGGAGAGCTCATGGTAAAAGTTTCAAGTTGGGATGGATACCCATTATTTTTTATGTGGCCACTCAGGGGACCATATTTAATTGGGAAAACATAGTGTCTAACAGCCTCTTAGTCTATATATCTTCAGCTTTGAGAGGGGTATCCCAGAAGAAGTCTAAGTTCTATATGAGCTCCATCTTGGTGGACTGTATATTGTGTACCCAGTTATTTACAGTCTTAAGGTGCAATTGGGACAGGGACAGAACCCCTGTGTACACTGCATACAAGCTATTTTTGGCACACAAATATTATAGCCACTAGAAGGAGATATGTGAACATTTCATTATACCTTTGTACACTTTAATCTTCCTGACAGAATGCAACTGTATGTCCGAGGAGGCATTCAAAGTCATTGAGGAACATGGGAGCTATTATTTGACTGAAGAGGGGATGTACATTAGAATGTATCGTTGCTCCAAGGCACCTTCTTTACTCCCTAAGTATACCACTGATTATGTGGTACATAAAGAAGCAGTTAGGCAAGTATATCTAGATGGTATAGGAAGCTTCCTATTTGAACATAAGAAGGAAGCCTATCCTGCCATACCTTTCAGGCTGGGAAGTTACAAATTTTCAAAGGTCAAATTAACTGCTGAATTTGTACAAGAGTTGGAGCACTTTCACTTTGGGGAAATGAACTTCCACAGGAATGACTCCCATAATAAGGTTGCAGAGCATTGTAAAGAAGCAAATGTTCATTTTGAATATACAAATTTCTGGGACAAGGATGAAGAAATCTTCAGGAATGCAAGGAATATGACTGCATTGAAGAAAAGGTTTAAACAAAAAATCACCATTGTGGGTGGTAAGGGCAAAACCGCACAAAAGAAATGTGAAGAAGAGGAATCCAAGAAGAGGGAAAAGGATGCTAGGAGGCTAGCACAAGAGGTTGAGAGCTGGTTAAAGAATAAAGAATAAGAAAGAAAGAAAGCTGTAGAGGAAGCAACAAAGAAGGAAGAAGAAGAAAGGAAAAAGAAGGAAGAGGAAGAGATGAACAAAAAACAAGAAGAGAGTAAAGGTCTGAGGTTAGCAGGAGCTAAGAAAGACCAGCAAACTACTAAACAGATAGATGCACAAGAGGCACATGATCACATAGATCAAGGGCATTAGGATAATCCTAATCTTTAGGAGTTTACTGCAACCTCTGGCAGTGCCCAAGAACCAATTGTGTTTTTTGGATTGAATCTGATACCTTTTATGCAAAAAGAAGGAGAAGAGGTCCCTGATTTCAGCACTATCTTCTACGACAAGGAGAAGAAGAGGATTTTCAAAAGGACCGAGAAAAAGGTCGAAACGGGAGGAAAATCAGGTATGAAGATTACTGATAAAACTTTGGTGCATGGGACAGATGCAGATCCTTGACTGACAGCCATAGCTGGAGTGGCATTAATCCAGGCCACTGAAGACAATGTGGATAAACTTATGTCAGACCTTGAGCAATCAAGGAAAAATGCAGCACAATTAAAAGACACTCCAAAAAGGGAGAGGGATGAAGGCAACAAGTTAAAGAGAAAATTTGAAGATATGCATAATGAAGTAAGGGCTTCGAAGATAGAATTCCAAACTCTGCAGGAAAGCAAGATGGCCTTGGAAGTCTCAGTAGAGAAAAATGAAAGGGATGCTCAGAATAGTCTAGTAGAACTACAGAAGTTACAACTAGAGTATCAAGGGTTGAAGGCAAAGAGAAATGACCTCAAAGTATCATATGAAACTTTGAGTGCAGAAAAGGACCAGCTACAGAGCAAAGTTGTTGAGTTGGAGGCACAAAGGGCCACCATAGAAGAAAGGGAAAAACAATACCAAGCGCATGCAACAAGTTTTGAGGGACAAATTGCTTCATTAACAGCATCACTGAAGGATTCCAGTGAATAGAAGACTGATATCTAGCATGTGAAGGAGCATGTCCTAAATCAACGAAGAAGAATGCACCAACTGCAAATGTCTATTGAAGAAGAAAGGTGTAAGATCTTACAGATAGATAGCAAGTTGGAAGAAATCCTGGACACTACTTCATATTTTGTAGATAGATCTCAGGATATTTTGGAAGTCCTAATAGGAAGAATAGTTTGGTTAGAAACAAACGAAGAAACCCCTGCAGAGCTACCTGTTAAGGATCGACATAGTTTGAAGCAGGACCACAACTTATTAGAATTTGCAATAAATACTGTAGATGAATTCAAGAAGACTGTGAAAAAAATAAGAGGATACTGTACTGAATACTGCAGGAGGGTGCTGGTCACATACAACAGATTCCAAGTTGCTGCAGAACAAAGCCTAGATGCAATACTAGAGCATGAGCTGTTCACATAACTACTACAGAGCAGGTACCAAGAGGATGAACAAAAGATACAACAAGTCAAGGATTTAGATGAGCAGATCCTTAAGAATGCAGTAGCTCATGTAGCAGTCAGCATCCATTTACTTGAATATCAGCTACGCTTGAGTCCAGCAAGAATAGAGGTGGTTAAGAATCAGGCTGCAAAGTATGAGATCAACATCCATTTTCTTGAACCCTCGGAATTTGAAAGCATAACAGCGGAGGCCCAAGCATGGAAGAAGTTCTTTAATGATCAAGCAGGGCCCTCTTTATAAAAGTGCTCTATTAAATTTTGTTTTAAATGTAATATATTGTATAATGTATGAGCACTCACTACAGGACAAAGTTTTGGATTGAAATGTTGGGGAAGCCCAAAAGTCATATTGTGGCAGCCCAAAGGTTTTGCCTTTTTGTATAAGTATAGGAAAGTTAGTTGTAGAGAGGGACTTTTTCCTAGATAGATTTGTGAGAGTATGATGTAAGAAGAACTATTTTCTTCTGCATAAATAAATTACAAGTTTCCTGTTGGAGAAAGCTTTGTGGAAGGTTTCAAATGTTGTGCTATGGATTTGTTGAATGTGAACTATTTCATTTTCAGTTGTTATTCATTAACTGTGAGATCGTTCTAACTCTTTGAACATATGTTCTTGTTATGAATGAGCTCTAGTTTATTCTATGAAATTTCCACTGTGAGTAATGAATGATGTTCATAAACAATTAGCTATCTGGTTGTTCATATATCTATAAATGTTCATGTGTTTTGAAATAAGTAACAACTATCTGTGATTTTTCTTAATGCATGCGCAAAATACATTACTTATTGATAATCTTGCTCCTTAGGGATAGGTTAGATAGTTAGTTTTAGTTTTTCTTGCTATGTGTGATTTAGATGCGAGAGAGTTAATACGAGAGGTAAAAACCTGCGCATCACATTGTGACCGCTCCTTGTATTCTCTATCAATCTGCATTCTTAGATAGGCACTTGCATCTCATACTTAATTTCAAAAAAATAAAAAACAAACACAGTGGACCAGGCCGTAACCGGTAAAATCTTTTATTTTTGTTACTTGACCTATGGGAGTCGGACCGTAAACCAGACAGGTTCCCCATACCAAACAGTAACGGGCTATTTGGGAATGTTTAGTGGGGAGAATCCGTGATTGTTGTTACCTGCAATTTTCCAGGCCTCAACAATTTTTGGCGCTATAAGGAGGGCAGCCAGTGCATGGCTGGCCAAGGAAACCCATTTCCTTGAGATTATTCCACCGGTGACAGTTCTGAAAGCAGTCCGTTTCCCAATCCAATTTTTGAAGGAAAGGGTAAAGAGAATTTGTATTCTATTGATAACGAAGTAGTTAATGATCTGAGAAGACATACTAGGGCATATGTGAAGAAAATTAGAGGATTACCTTTTATTCCTGCCTTTCCCAGAAGAGAATATAAGAAAAAAATCGTCCTATATTGGAAGACGTAGTGTTGGTTGGAGATTTTGAAGAACTGGTAGAAATAGCCTTACAGGAAGTTGTTCAACCTTTGAATCAAGTGGGCCCAGATACACCTTACTATTCACCTGTTCATACCCCTATTCACTCACCACCTCATTCTCCACCCAGACTCATGGAAAATGTGAATGCAAATCAACCACCCAAACCATCGAATCCACCACATGCTTGGAAGGCTAGGTCACCTTTAAACCTGACACCCCCTTTACATGACTTACCTTAGGCTTTTGAGAAAAAGCTGCCCAAGTTTGACCCAAGTGAAAAGATTTTAGTAGATGATCATTTGCAAATTTTTTACTTGGATATAGAAGGAGTAAGGGCTGGAGAACATGAAGATGTAGTCTGCAGATTGTTTCCACATACCCTGAAAAGAGCAGCAACCTCATGGTATTTTGCTCTTCCTGCAAACTCAATCCCAGACTGGGACGCTTTTGAAAGGATATTCAGAAGTAAATAGCAGCCCAGAAAACTCATGCAGCTCTAATGAAAGGGTTATGCGCTTTGAAGAAAGAAAAAAAAGAGAAAGTGCATAGTTTCACCCAAAGGTTTGCTGCTTATCTTAACAATTTTTCTACAACTGATAAGGTTTTGATTGAATACTATACTTCAACTTTAGGGTCTGACTTGGCCATGTTTTCCAAGATGCAAGTCAAACCTACGTTGTCAATAACTTATGAAGAAGCCGAGAGAGTAGAAGCTGAAAAAGAGAGCATAGAAGATTATCCTTAGGAGTCGAGAGAATTTTTTTTGGGTAAGAAAGCCTTATTATTGTCTAAGCCTAAGGAGGAGCAGTCACATGACTTTGAAGGAATGTTGAAAATGATGCAGAAAATATCTAACATAATAATAGATTTGGAAAAGGAAAAAGAAGCTCAGAAATCTTATAAGCCTTACTATAAAAGGAGAGAGGACAACAATCCTGCATCAATGAACTTAATAGAGGTAGGTATGGATAAATTTTGCACCTTTCATCAGTAGCCCCATTCTGAAATTTTTTTCCCTCAATGGATAAATTCAATGACATTAGCAATGAATCAGCTATTGGACTCTAAACTAACAGAAGATGATGAGGAGGAGGAAAAGGGAAATAAATCCACAAAAAAACAAGAGGATGATTCTCTGGTTTTATGGGACTGTGTCTCACTTTTTGATACATAAGACAAAGGTACTCTGAAGCATGAGGAGATATCAGAAACAAATGCAACAACAAGAAGTCAAGGTTTGTTAAGTAAAGACAATTCAATACTTCCAAAGATTAAGAAATTTCAAGAGAAGATGAAGAAAATACAGAAGAACAACACAGATGATAAAATACCTAAACTTACTATTAGCAATCAAGATCCAAAACAAGTCAACATCACTATTAGGCCTATTGAAGATAAAGCTGATAATGTCAAGGAAAATCTCAAAGCACCTGAGATGGGGTACGAATTGTTAAAAGCACTTGAAGTACGAAAGGAGGATCTTCCCACTAACAACCAACCTGTAGAAGAGATTGTTGAAGCAAGTGTGGGAGGTAAGACTAGGTTTAAAACCCCACCATTCCTCCTGACCCTTGATATTTTAAACCATAATGTGCACAATTGTTTAGTAGATTTAGGGTCATCAGTCAATGTGATGCCACTGTCTGTCTGCAAAAATATTAATGGACAACCTAAACCTACTACTTGGGAGGTTACTCAGTTAGACAAGACCAATGTGAAAGTAGTCGGGGAAATGGAAGATGTTCTGATTCGCTTATATGCAAATGAAAAGATATGTCAGTACATTGATATTGTAGTAGCATACATACCTGATGGCTATGGACTTATTTTGAATCGAGACTTGTCAACAAGACTAAATGGGTATTTTGCTTCAGATTGGTCACACTTGTAATTGCCTCATAAGGGATGTCCAAACCAGATTAAAATATTAAGAGAGCCCCACATGAAGCACAATGTTACTAAATTGGAAGAAAAAAATGAACTAGTGAATTATGTGTTGGGAAATCATCTAATTGAGCTAGAACCGGGATACTACCAAGAAGAAGAAGCTAGCAGTACATCAGACACCCAACCTAATCTCCTTCGATTTTCACGGACTGATGAGATTGATTGTAAAATAGTAGATGTAGTTTTTGAGCCAAGTACAGTAGAATTAGGTAATGGTTAGTTTTTTTTCATTTTGTAGTCAAGCCTAGCCCCTTAACTAACAAGTTTCAAGATTTATAGGGGTGGGTAGGGGACTGACTAGTTAGTGGTTTGGTTCTCAAACTTTATTTTTCTTGATTTTTGTTTCTGGATTATCTTGTACATAAATAAATTGATTTGGTTGTTTATTTTGATTTACTTTTTTTCTGTTTGTTCTACTTTAGATTTTGATGGATTTCAATAAAAGAGGCAAACTTTTGGTTGCATGGAGAGCATCAGAATTCTGGATTAACTAAAATCTTTGATTATAAGATTGTGTACTATTGTTTTATCTAAAAGAATTTCTTCTAGTTAGCAGTTTTCCTAAATGGCTATGAACGTGACATTGAAGTCCTACTTAATCCTTGTAAAATAACTCAGGATCAAAAGGTCTGGAATACTATTTCGAGGCTCCATCCATCTCACATTTAAAAAATGTCCTAGGGAGTGACAACAAAATACCCATGGAAAGGGAGTAAGGTAAACAATATATTATATATAAATGATCCCATGCCAAGAATTGAAAGCCAAAAAGGCAAATAAGAGTCAAGAATCTCCTGAGAAATTAATATGTATCAAAACAAAGTACTAAATCATATGAGTACAAAATTGCCAAAGTTCTTCTCCGTCCGTGAGCTAAAAATTAAATACATCTCTCACACAAAAGGATACTATGGATAGAGGAGCCTGGATAAAAAAATTCAGAAGGAAAGGCATGCAGGAGGACTCAAAAGAAAGGACAAAAGTCCAAAAGCACAAAAAGTGCAAAATGGCATGGGAATGAGGAACAAATGAATATTTCTATTTACCATATGTTACAATCCTGTGGTGTCCAAGCTGGAAGCTACCCGAAGGCAGAGGTAAAAAATGAAACTCATATTCCTGGACTCAAAAGAGTTATCTTGAATTTGAAATCTTGGTTTCCATTTTCCTAAATTGGACTATCATCAATGATTAAAAGTACATACATTTGCCATTTAGGAAATCCAGACATCTAGAAGAATTCAACATGTTGGTCTTATCGTCAAACAATTTGTTACTTAAGGAAGAAATTGTCCAGAGATCTGGGTTCACCAGGTAGTCGCCAATTGTTGCAGCTGCAACTATTTCCCAAATTTTAAAAAAAAATTGGACCCTCCTTTTAAATTTTATCTTGCCTGGATTTGTTTGGGATTGCTGAACTTTGTTGTTCCTCTGCTACAAGTTTGGATGTTTTGAGGATGGATTGAGGTTAAGTGTTTAGCATTTTCGAAAGTTGAATGACTACCTTTTGTCTGCAGATGTTTTTGGTTTGAACTTGAAGTTTTGGTTTGTACATAATTTCCTTTTCACTGTCGAAAGTTTATTGAACAATGAATCGGGGCTGTAGTCCTCTACACAGCCGCCGTTGCGGTAGCTAAATTATGAATGTCCCGATGGAAAGTTATGTTTTTCGTCGATGTTTTTATCTCCTTTGTTTATTTTTTCAAAACTTTTGACTATAGGCATTTTTTGTTTTATCACTATTGGAGCTTTAGTCCTGTGCGTTGCCGCCGTTTCAGATGGCAGATTGAAAGCACCCTGAAGAAAGCCCATATATTTTTCGATTCCACGGGTTTTTTGTTTTAAATGATTTGCTTTCTTTCGCTATCGAGATTGTGTTTGACATTTGATCGGAAGCCTAGTCCTTTGCTTCACCGATTCACGGTCCTTCAAGTTTTTCTTTTGCTGATGGTTTGTTCTTATTTTTCGTCGATGTTTTCTATTGCTGCGGAACCCTTAGTCCATGTGATTTCCGCCGTTACGGCTCCTCATTGAACTAGTCATCCGATGCTGTAGTGGTTCTGAGGTTTGATGCTGCAGTTTTTTAGAGTTTATTTCGTCGACGTATTATTTTGCTGTAGAACCCTTAGGCTGTATGGCTCTCGCTGTTGCAGCTCCTTGGTGAACTAATCGCCCGATACTTAGTTTTTTTGCTCACCGATGGAAGTTTTTTCCAGTAAACATTTTTTCACCTGAGGTCTATATATTGGGGTTGGTTATTATTTTATTGTTATCCTTGTAAAGAATTCACACTTGCTCTATCCCTGTCGAGTCGAATTGTGTATCCGTGCTTAGCTGTCGGGATTTCACTCATTTGGGGTGCTGTCGTGGAAGTGTTGGACCATATCGTTGACTGTAGTTTTCTTGCCAGGTAGGCCAACCATGGTTTCTCATTTCTCCTGAGTTTATGCATTGTTTTGGGAACTAGGGTTTTCCCCTGTTTGGGTTTTTCCCCCCGTTTGGTAGTTGGCACTCTAAGTATGTTCGAGGAGGCATTCATAGTCATTGAGGAACATGGGAGCTATTATTTGACTGAAGAGGGGATGTACATTAGAATGTATGGTTTCTCTAGGGCACCTTCTTTACTCCCTAAGTATACCACTGATTATGTGGTACATAAAGAAGCAGTTAGGCAAGTATATCTAGATGGTATAGGAAGCTTCATGTTTGAACATAAGAAGGAAGCCTATCCTGCCATACCTTTCCGACTGGGAAGTTACAAATTTTCAAAGGTCAAACTAACTGCTGAATTTGTACAAGAGTTGGAGCACTTTCACTTTGGGGAAATGAACTTCCACAGGAATGACTCCCAGAATAAGGTTGCAGAGCATTGTAAAGAAGCAAATGTTCATTTTGAATATACAAATTTCTGGGACAAGGACGAAGAAATATTCAGGAATGCAAGGAATATGATTGCATTGAAGAAAAGGTTTAAATAGAAAATCACCATTGCGGGTGGTAAGGGAAAAACCACACAAAATAAATGTGAAGAAGAGGAAGCCAAGAAGACGGAAGAGGATGCTAGGAGGCTAGCACAAAAGGCTGAGAGCTGGTTAAAGAATGAAGAAGAAGAAAGAAATAAAGTTGCAGAGGAAGCAGCAAAGAAGGAAGAAGAAGAACAGAAAAAAGAAGGAAGATGAAGAGATGAAGAAAAAACAAGAGAGTAAAGGTCTGAGGTTAGCAGGAGCTAAGAAAGACCAGCAAACTACTAAACAAATAGATGCACAAGAGGCACATGATCACATAGATCAATGGCATCAGGATAATCCTGATCTTCAGGAGCTTGCTGCAACCTCTGGCAGCACCCAAGAACCGGTTGTGTTTTTTGGATTGAATCTGATACCTTTTATGCAAAAAGAAGGAGAAGAGGTCCCTGATTTTAGCACCATCTTCTACGACAAGGAGAAGAAGAGGATTGTATAAATTAGGACCGAGAAAAAGGTCGAAACAGGAGGACAATTAGGTATGCTGATTACTGATAAAACTTTGGTGCATGGGACAGATGCAGATCCTCAACTAACAGCCATAGCTGGAGTGGCATTAATCCAGTACACTGAAGACAAGGTGGATAAACTGATGACAGACCTTGAGCAATCAAGGAAAAATGCAGCACAATTAAAAGACACTCTAAAAAAGGAGAGGGATGAAGGTAACAAGTTAAAGAGAAAATTTGAAGATATGGATAATGAAGTAAGGGCTTTGAAGATAGAATTCCAAACTCTACAGGAAAGCAAGATGGCCTTGGAAGTCTTAGTAGAGAAAAATGAAATGGATGCTCAGAATAGTCTAGCAGAACTACAGAAGTTACAACTAGAGTATCAAGGGTTGAAGACAGAGAGAAATGACCTCAAAGTATCATATGAAACTTTGAGTGTAGAAAAGGACCAGCTGCAAAGCAAAGTTGTTGAGTTGGAGGCACATAGGGCCACCATAGAAGAAAGGGAAAAACAATACCAAGCGTAGGAAACAAGTTTTGAGGGACAAATTGATTCATTAACAGCATCACTGAAGGATTCCAGTGAACAGAAGACTGATATCTAGCCTGTGAAGGAGCATGTCCTAAATCAACGAAGAAGAATGCACCAACTACAAATGTCTATTGAAGAAGAAAGGTGTAAGATCTTACAGATAGATAGCAAGTTGGAAGAAATCCTGGACACTACTTCATATTTTGTAGATAGATCTCAGGATATTTTGGAAGTCCTGACATGAAGAATAGTCTGGTTAGAAACAAACGAAGAAACCCCTGCAGAGCTACCAGATAAGGATCGACATAGTTTGAAGCAGGACGACGACTTATTAGAATTTGCAATAAATACTACAGAGGAATTCAAGAAGACTGTGAAGAAAACAAGAGGAGCCCGTACTGAATACTGCAAGAGGGTGCTGGTCACATACAACAGATGCCAAGTTGCTGCAGAACAAAGACTGGATGCAATACCAGAGCATGAGCTGTTCATAGAACTACTACAGAGAAGATACCAGGAGGATGAACAGAAGATACAACAAGTCAAGGATTTGGATGAGCAGATCCTGAAGAATGCGGTAGCTCATGCAGTAGTCAGCATCCATTTACTTGAAGATCAGCTACGCTTGAGTCGAGCAATAATATAGGTGGTTAAGAATCAGCTTGCAAAGTATGAGATCAACATCCGTTTTCTTGAACCCTCAGAATTTGAAATCATAGCAGTGGAGGCCCAGGCGTGGAAGAAGTTCTTTAATGATCAAGCGGGGCCCTCTTCATAAAAGTGTTCTATTAAATTTTTTCTTTTAAATGTAATATATTATATAATGTATGAGCACTCACTACAGGACAAAGTTTTGGATTGAAACGTTGGGGAAGCCCAAAAGTCATATTGGGGCAGCCCAAAGGTTTTGCCTTTTTGTATAAGTATAGGAGAGTTAGTTGTAGAGAGGGAATTTTTCCCAGATAGATTTGTGAGAGTATGATGTAAGAAGAACTATTTCCTTTTGCATAAAGAAATTACAAGTTTCCTATTGGAGAAAGCTTTGTGGAAGGTTTCAAATGCTGTGCTATGGATTTGTTGAATGTGAACTATTTCATTTTCAGCTATTATCCATTAACTGTGAGATCGTTCTAACTCTTTGAACCTATGTTCTTGTTATGAATGTGCTCTAGTTTATTCTATGAAATTTCCACTGTGAGTAATGAATGTTGTTCATAAACAATTAGCTATCTAGTTGTTCATATATCTATAAATGTTCACGTGTTTTGAAATAAGTAACAACTATTTGTGATTTTTCTTAATGCATGCGCAAAATACATTACTCAATGATAATCTTTCTCCCTAGGGATAGGTTATATAGTTAGTTTTAGTTTTTCTTGCTTTGTGTGATTTAGATGCGAGAGAGTTAAGATGAGAGGTAAGAACCGGTGCATCACATTGTGACTGCTCCTCGTATTCTCTATCAATCTGCATTCTTAGATAGGCACTTGCATTTGATACTTAATTTCAAAAAACTAAAAAACAAACACGGTGGACTGAGCCGTAACTGGTAAAACCTTTTATTTTTGTTACTTGACCTACGATAGACGGACTGTAAACTGGATGGATTCCCCATACCAAACAATAATGGGCTAGTTGGGAACGTTTACTGGGGAGAATCCCTAACTGTTGTTACCTGCAATTTTCCAGGCCTCAACAAAGATACATTTCCTTCTATTCAAGAAGAGGTGCAACATGAAGAACATGGTATTATGCCCATTTATTCCTAAATTTTAACATTCTAGTGATAACTATAAAATTTACTATTAATCAATCCATAACACCTTTGTGTGCCCTTCTTTTACATAAGATGTTCACAAACAATTATGCCATCAAGATATTGGTATAGAAGGGCCTGATCCCTCTACACAAGCATCAACTAAGACAGTCAAGAAGAAGTGTAGAGGACCAACTAGATGTGCATATATTAATATCTTGGAAGAAAAGCTTGAAATTCATATTAATGAAATGAACCAACCAATTGGTCCAAACTCAATGAAGCTAGCTTTTTTACTAGGTGCAGTTGATAGGGAAATGGTTCCAATCACATTTTTTGATTGGTGAAAGGTTCCAAATCAGCTAAAGGAGGACTTGTGGAACATCATAAATGTGACTATCAGACATTTGAAAATTTGTTCTCTACATTTCTATTTTTTCATGTTTTTAATGTTTATTTTGAAACAATGGATGATGACATCTACTAATTCACTTCTTATATGTTGCATTCAAATTCACATAGCCTCCCATACTTAAAGATTATTACCTGCAATTTATAGGCCATAAGGAAAATAGTCATAGGCACCGTTTGATAAAAAAAAAATTGATCCTTATGAATCCAATGAGGAGAGATTAAAAAATATTCTTCCAAGTAGGATAAGTGAGACAATTTGGGGAGAGTTTTTCTTGTCATGAAGCACCATTGATTTCTATGTAATAAAAAAATAACATATTTATATAATCAAGTTACTTTAATGTCTAGTGGATTGTAATGTTGGCATATATATATATATATATATATATATATATATAGAGAGAGAGAGAGAGAGAGAGAGAGAGAGAGAGAGAGAGAGCCTCTGATGATACAACTACAACCATTAATAGGGAAGACCTATGGAAGAATTCCCATCAAAAGAATGATGGCACTCCAATCACATGAACTGTAGGAGAAACACTAGTAAGTTCTCAACCTTCCAATCTAGTTACTGATCATAATTTTATTTTACATGTTGAAAATGTTTTCTAACATGATTTTCTTTAATTTCATGAAAAGTCTAGAATTTGTTTTTTGAAGAAGCACAATCAAAATTTGCATTTAGGGATGATGCACTTGCTAGGGTATTAGGGCTTGATGTGAGGAGAGGATGTCGTGGGGTTGGACTTGGAGTTACACCAACTAACTTATTCAACAGAAATATCAACAAGGAGGCCCTACCCGCAAGCCAAGTTATAATCAAAGAAAATGCACAAGGAATCTCAGATCTAAAAGCAACAATATATGAAGTCATGAAAAGAGTAGAAGTTCTGGAGAAGGAAAATGTAGTCAACAATGAAAGTGTTGGTATCATTTTTTTTAGTCTTCTTCCAATGTATATATTATCAAGCTAATAATTTGAATTCTAATATCACAATGTTAATATGAAGAGATTCTTACTGAACAAAATGCCCAAGCTGAAATGCCTATGATGGAGGTAAGTTGTCTATTTTTTTTTTAACATTTTATTTTCATGTTTTCATTGTATGTCATATATTATATTGTATTGGAAAAGTAATTAAGGGACACAACACCCCTTATGAAGGAAATAGTACAAAAACAATTAACTCCAACGAAAAATTCCTCATCCATGGTAAATTTTGTAAAACATTTTAAGTTAGTTCAATTTCATTTTATTCTTTTAATATGTTATGAATCATTCTCTATTACTTGCAAAGTCATGCATCAAATTCTGCTCAACATGTTGTGTTGAAAACACTAAGAGTTCTAACTAGACTTCAAATTGACAAAATGAATTCCCCAACCTTAGTAAGTTTTGTAAATATTTATTCTTAAATCACTGTTATTTAAGTTTTTATTTCAATGAATCTTACTTTGTCTCATTTATTGGCAGGATAAAAAAAATAGTATTGAGTTGACACCATATTTCTACTTAAGGTTGGAAGGAAGTGTTATGTCATTGCGCTAAACTCTTGGGTGAAAGTTGCAAGGGAAACAATACATATGATTGACCCAAATGCAATGATCCAATATATCCATCTTGGGGAATATTATTATATTGTTAATACCACATATATTTTAGAACCTACATTGGAAACTCTACCTCTCCCTCATCCCAATAGAACATTGCATACTCTAGAAGATGCTTTATGGAGCTTCGTTCCTTGTCATAAGGATAACACTGAGCTATGTGATTAGTGATTCTAGTTAGTTGTTGTTGATTTGATGGAAGTAATGTATAATATTTATGTAATAGCTGATATATTAATAAAGATATGGCAGTTCCTTTTCTATACATTGGTATTTGTGAAACTCCTGAAGTATTGTCTCTTTGACGATACTAGTACTTGCTTGAACACATTGAGCTTCTTCTGTATTTGTAAGTGTAACATTTTCCTAGTCATCATACTACAATTGTGATTTAAATGACACCACAAATACAAATTTGTATACTTTGGGATTTTGTTTTGAATACATAAGGCACTGGTTTATTAAATGCATTATTGTGTGGTCTTACCCAAAGCATCTATTAGAGACACTGGTTAATCCTTAGTATTTTTCAATCCCCAAAAATTAGAGTTTTAAGGAATACGAGATCGTTGATGAATTATGTGTATTATAATAACTCTTTAAATAACCAAGTATGTCAAAAAAAAAACTTGGTCATCTTTTTTAAAATAAAGATGTGTTGCAAGTGCATGGGAATAAATCATATATTTTTAAAGCACTATTATATAACCATGCATAACCTTAAAGAGATAAGAATTAATAACTATGCCAAGCTTTACATAGGAAATACAAATAGGGTAGCAAATGTATGTGGTGAAAAGGAAGGGTGGAAATTCCAATGATAATGAACAATGGCATACAAGAAGGTTGAGTATAACCTTGTTTTTTAAACATACTCCTTTTTTTTTATAAGAAAGAGAACATTATATTATTTCAAAAACAAAGAGGATACATAGATGTGGTAGAGGCCAATGGCCTTTCCTAAGAAGGCATGATAAAAAATGCCATAATAACTAAACATTCCATCACTTTCTAGATTCTTACATATATCATACAAGCTTACAAAACTTTCCTTTAAAGACGGTCAAGAAAGATTGAGAACCTTGGTATCATATTATACTTTCTGATTATATGTTGTTGTTGAACCCTGTTGTGTAAAAGTAATTTCATATGCTCATCTATATTTAATATGTCATGTCATGTATTTTTTTTCAATGTTATTATACGATTATCATGTTTATTATATGCTTTACTCTTGGAAGTTCTTTTGTGCAGATTAGCTCTCATTTACTTCACTTTCTCAATATGGGTATTTGTGAAGAGTTGTGGGACAACTTGATTCTATCATTCCTTCCTATCTTAAGCATATTATTGTGGTTATCTCTAGTTCTTTAGCATTGTTCCTATTTTCAGCGTATCATTTACAACAACAAAGTTGAAACCTTTTGTTATCTGATATAGTTGATGTGAAGCAGGAATCTAATGTAATTAAATCCATATTATATCACCATATTCATGTAATAATGTAATGAAATGAACATCCATATTCTATTGTAAAGTCATGATTGTTAGGATATTTAGACACTTAGGAGTTAGTTAAGATCAACTTGTGTAATATATCCGTTAGGCAAAAGTGTGTTTCTTTAGCATGCATTATTATGCATTTGTAAATATTCTAATCCGACGGTCACGATATGTTCTAGACATAGAGTGATCCGACGGTTCAACTTCTCTTAGATCATACCTACCATTGATCCCTGGCTTAACACCCGATTGGTCTATGATCTCTATTTAAAAAGCATAGAGGGTCCTTGGCTAGTTGATCGATTATGAGAAGCTCATGTAACTTTCTTTCTTTTGCATAATAAATTGCTCCAAGTAGCTATTTGGCTGGGGCCGTGGACTGTTTCCCTCTCGAGGGTTTTAACCACATGACAAACATCGGTGTATTGATATGTGATCTGTTTGTGTGAAGCAGTTTCTCTTGGTGTTCAGTCCTTTGGGAGTACCCTGTGTACCCTAACATGGTATCAGAGCTTTTATGAAGAGCCGCTTTCGGTTTTGATCAAGATCTGGAACCGGTGTTCCTGAAACTTTGAAAGGGTTTCTGGTTCTAGATTTTCTGTGCATTTTTGGGCTGTGGGAGCTGCTCTATTGTGTCTGGAGCACCGTTTCCATGAGAAAATAGTTTTTGTTTCACCGAAAACCATTTTCGTTTTCTCCAGAAAAACTCATTTCTGTAAATCTGAAGGTATAATGTTACAGTGACGGATTTGTTTTTTTTTTTTAAATCTCTCATATTTTATCAGTTTATTATTAGATATTTTATGCTTTAATCTCGGATTTTTGTTTTCCCTGACTGCGTATGATCTTTGCCGTGCACCTTGCGTGATCGCGGCGAATCAGAAACAGCAAGAGAAATTTTTTTCTTGTGTTCTCGACTACGTATGCTCTTTGCCGTGCAGCTTGTGCGATCACGGCAAATCAGAAATAGTGAGAAAACTTGAAAACGTAGACTTTCTGGGTAAGGTAACCAAGATCTAATCCCATTGTGTGGAAAAAAAAATTTGTTTTTGTTTTTCGTTTTTTTGTGATTTGCAGGAAAAGAAAGAAAACACGGAAAATGAGAGATAAGAGTAAAAAAAAAAGCCCCCTTCATCTTTCCATACTTTTTCGTACATTTTAAACTTAGCTCACTTGGTCCAAAGTTGTTTTACACTTTGATAAGTCTTGAGTTCAAGTCTTATCAAGCTACTTTTTAATGCATGCAATTTCTATTTTCAAGTTACTTTATTATAAAAGTGCATCTCACATAAATAAAATAAAATAAAAGTGAGTCACTTAAGTCTTTTAATTTATTGCCGCACTATTTAAAAGTCATATTATTGTAAAAGTGAACATCACTTATTCTACAAAAGTGATTCACTTCAAAGCAACTTTATTGTAAAAGTGATTGTCAAAGGTTGATCTTGGGAAGAAGGGGCTTCTCTTTTTAGTTGGTCAAGTTAATATCTGCCACATCACTATTGGGGACATCTTCAACATTTTCTTTGATCAAGCATAACTTCATCATCCAGAATCAGTTTTAAGTGCTGTTTTTTTTAAAACTGCATATTTTTTCGAACTCTTTGCAACCAAATAGTTAGTTTTTGTTTTTTCAGCCATTATTTTATAGTATGGCCGCCCCTTGTGATATTATACTTACAAGTTCTAACTATTTCTCATGAAAATATCATATGGAGTATGTTCTACGAAGTAGGGGACTTTTCAGAATAACCTTAGGGAAAGAAACCTAACCCACTGATGATGATAAGAAAATTAAATGGGAAAATATATGTGATGAAGCTCGTGGATTGATTGGGATGTCAATCTCTACTGATTTACGATTCCACATATCTGGAATTGATGAACCTGATAAAGCTTGGGAAAAGTTGGAATCTGTGTTTGGTAAACACAATGAAATTCGGGGTCATCAACTTGAGAATGAGTTGCTTTCCTTGAATCCAAATGATTTTTCTTGCATTCAAGACTATTTATCTAAGTATAAAATTCTTAGACTATTATGTGCAGAATGCAAGATTAAGAAAGAAGACAAACAATGTATTTATCATATTCTTTCAAAACTTGGACTTGCATATTCTATTTTTGTATCTACATTCTACTCCATGAAAGAATCATTGACTGTAGCTAGCTATCAAGAGCTTAGCCTTGAATCCTTTTGTGATTCCTTAATTAGAGAGCAAGATAAGCTCATTCATCTTGGAATAATTAACAATGCATATACATCTGGGAAAGCCGTATTGTCCCAAGAGAAAGAAAAGTCCAAGCCTCCCAAGAAAAATAATTTTCACAATAATAAGCCAAACAACAAGGGTCCCAAACCCTCTCAGTCAACTCCTTCTTTAAAAAATGACAAAGGATTCAAGCAAAAAGGAAAAAAGACTGAGCGTCATTGCAATTTTTGTGGGAAAGATAATCATGACGAATCTAAGTGTTTTAAGAAGATGGCATCCTTGGAAGCAGCAATGAAGAAACACCACATCAGCCTAGATTCGTCTTCAAAATCTACCTCTCATGGACATGCACTTTGTGCTTCTAGTTACTCTTATACTACATCTTCTTCTTCTACTTCAATTGAATGGATCATTGATTCTGGAGCATCTTATCATATGGCTAAGGATAAAGCCATCTTTTCTACTATGCATGAATGTAACACTAAACAAATATTTGTTGGTGATGATAGATCTCTAGGTGTTGTAGGAAATGGAACAATTCCAGTATAAAATGGTCATTTCAGTGATGTACTATGTGTTCCAAACATTTCCTGCAATTTGTTATTAGTCTATCAAATTACACATTCAGGTGAAGGTAAAACTGTCATTTCAGTTTGACCAGTATAAAATGGTCATTTCAGTGATGTACTATGTGTTCCAAACATTTCCTGCAATTTGTTATTAGTCTATCAAATTACACATTCAGGTGAAGGTAAAACTGTGATGTTTACACCTCACCAAGTTGTAATCAAGGATTTTAAAAATTCTCAAAATGTCCTTGCTACTGGAACTGTTGATGATATTACCAGGTTGTACAAATTTAACAACTTTGAGTCATCACCTTTTCCTTCAGTTTTTGTTGCTCATAGTGATAACTTGAGTAAACTTTGGCATGAGCGATTTGGTCACTTAAATTATCGCTCATTGCAACAACTATGTAAAGAAAATATGGTGACTGGTCTTCCATTAGTATCTTGCAAGGATGGTGTTTGTTCTGGTTGTGTACTCGAAAAACATCATCGGGATAGTTTTGACAAACGTGCATCTTGGCACGCCTCGGTTCCCTTGGAGCTTGTGCATAGTGACTTGTGTGGCCCTCTTCCATCTGCTTCCTTTTCTGGTTTCAAATATTTCTTAACTTTCATTGATGACTACTCTAGACGCACTTGGGTTTACTTCCTAAAACTTAAGAGCGAAGTATTTAACATGTTCTTGGCCTACAAGGCCTTTGTTGAAAAACAATCTGGTCATCAAATTATTAAGTTAAGATCTAACAATGGAGAAGAATATGTTAACAACAAGTTCACTACTTTTTGCACTAAACAAGGAATCCAACAACAACAAACTATTCCATATACACCACAACAAAATGGTGTAGCTGAACGGAAGAACCGCACTTTAAAAGAAATGGTTAATTGTATGATCCAATCTAAAGGACTAAGTCTTCAATATTGGGCTGAGGCCATAAATTGTGCAAATTACATAGTTAATCGCACACCCACTAAAGTTTTACAAGGTATAACACCGGAAGAAGCATGGAGTAAAATTAAACCAGATTTAAGTCACTTTTGTGTGTTTGGTTGTGAAGCATGGGCTCACATTCCGGATGAAAAATGGAAAGCATTGTAGCCTAAAAGTGAAAAGTGCATATTTGTCGGATATTCTGAAGATGTAAAAGGTTATAGACTTCTTCAGCCACATTCTCATGATATAATCATTAGAAGAGATGTTAAATTTGATGAAAATCTCTTGGCCTGCGAGCCTAACTTGGAGGGTGTGCCATCTTTGGCCTACGAGCCCAATTCGGCGATTATGCCTTCTTCTTCTTCTTCCAACTTCCTTGACAGGTTTCCAACTCCAGTTTTTGACGATGACAATGAGGATGAAATTCCACCTCCGCCTGCTCATGTTCCTCCAATTGCACCAGCACCAATACTTCCTCGATGGGTCCGTTCAACATGTGAAGCAACTGGTGATCTTATCGGTGATCCTAGAGATCAACGTCAAACATGTTCTCAGTTTCAGCGAGCCTCTTCTCTTTTGGCTCAAGTTTCCGAGAATCATGATCCAGAAAATTTTGCAGATTCTTCAGGAAATCCAGATTGGGATGCAACTATGGATGAAGAATATCGTTCCTTAATGGCGAACGATACTTGGGATCTTGTTCCTCTTCCAAAATGAATAAAACTTGTCAGATGTAAATGGGTCTACAAAACTAAGTATGCATAAGATGGAAGTGTTGAAAGACTTAAGGCAAGGTTAGTTTCCAAAGGTTTTTCCCAAGTTGAAGGGATTGACTACAATGAAACCTTTTCCCCTGTAGCAAAAATGAACTCCATCCGCCTTGTTCTTTCCCTTACAGCCTTACATAACTGGGAAGTCCATCAAATGGATGTCAAGTCTGTCTTCTTACATGGTGATTTACATGAAGAAATTTACATGGAACAACCTCCTAGATATGTTCAGAATAACTCTAGCCTTGTTTGTCTCCTTAAGAAATCCTTATATGGCCTTAAGCAAGCTCCTAGAGCTTAGTATGCCAAAATGGATAGCTTTCTCCTTGACACTGGTTTTTCTAAATGCCATTCTGACTCCAATGTCTATACCAAGAAAGTAGGAAACCATCTCATCATACTTGTTCTTTATGTTGATGATCTTATCCTTACTGGTAGTGACCCTAAACTCAACCCATGTGAAATCCGGTCTTAAGCAAAATTTTGAAATGTCAGACTTAGGACATTTGCATTATTTTCTTGGTCTCCAAGTCTTGCAAACCAAAGAAGGAATCTTTCTTTCCCAGTCTAAGTATGCTTGTGACCTTCTTCATCACTTCCACATGGAAGATTGTAAACCAGCCCCTTCTCCCTTCCAATCTGGAGACAAACTTTCTGCCACTTGTACTTCCCCTGAAGTAGATGCCACCTTGTATCATCAGCTTGTTGGTAGTCTTTTATACTTGACTCATTCCTGTCTTGACCTTTCCTTTGCTGTTAGTTGTGTTGCCTGTTATATGCAAACTCCTCATGAAATTCACTGGAAAGCAACAAAAAGAATACTTCGATATATTCGAGGTACTATTCAGTTTGGGATTCATTACAGTACAGGGGGGAAACCTTTGTTGGTTGGTTTCACTGATTCAGATTGGGTCGGTGATTCTGATGATCGGAAGTCTACTGCAGGTTATGTTTTCAGTCTAGGATCTGGACCTATCACTTGGGATTGTAAGAAACAATAAGCACTTGCTCTTTCTTCAGCAGAAGTAGAATATTGAGCCGCAGTTAATGCCAGTCAGGAAGCTTTATGGCTTCGACAGATCCTTTCAGAGTTTGGATTCGAGCAGCAGCAACCTACTCCACTTTGGTGCGACAATCAAAGTGCCATCAAGCTTGACAAAGATCCAGTTCTACATCAGCGCAGCAAACACATTGAGCTACACGTGCACTTCATCAGAAATCTTGTTCATGATCATGTTATTGAAGTGCTCTATTGCCCTACAGATGATCAAGTTGCAGACATCTTCACCAAGTCTCTTACAGGAGTGAAGTTTTCTAAAATTCGGTCTATGTTAGGAGTTCAGGAATGTGTCCTTAAGGGGGGATAGGCTCTAATGCCTCCTTCCTTCTCCTAATAGTGTCACTTTTGTAAATCCTATCCCAAGTTGTTCTTAAGGGGGGATGTTAAGATATTTAGACACTTAGGAGTTAGTTAAGATCAACTTGTGTAATTATCCGTTAGGTAAAAGTGTGTTTCTTTAGTATGCATTTATAAATATTCTAATCCGAAGGTCACGATATGTTCTAAACATAGAGTGATCCGACGGTTCAACTTCTCTTAGATCATACCTACCATTTATCTGTGGCTTAACACCGGATTGGTCTATGATCTTTATTTAACGAGCATAGAGGGTCCTTGGCTAGTTGATCGATTATGAGAAGCTCATGTAACTTTATTTCTTTTGCATAATAAATTTCTCCAAGTAGCTATTTGGTTGGGGCCATGGAATTTTTCCCTCTCGAGGGTTTTAACCACGTGACAAACATTGGTGTATTGATCTGTGATCTGTTTGTGTGAAGCGGTTGCTCTTGGTGTTCGGTCCTTTGGGAGTACCCTGTGTACCCTAACAATGATGATGATCAACGGGCCAAAGATTTCAATGGATAGACCATTGGGGTCGTGTATATGTAATGTAATCTCCAGTAGAGTTATTTGGTTATGAAGGATGTCTTCTGGAAACATTTTGATGGATAGACCCGTGGTTCTTGTATTTGTGATGAGGTCTTTTGTTCTCGCATCATTCAACTTGGTTGTGGATACTGTATTCTGGACACATGCTTTGATGGATAGGACATTCAAGTCTTGTATTCATAATGTAATATTCAGTAGGGTTCTTTGAAGATTGTCTAATGGAAACATTCCAATGTATAGATTTGGCTTCTTGTATACGTGATGTAGTCTATTGTAGAGTTCTTTCAGCTGTCATTTGGAATATTACAAGTTTTGATGATTGTTAGCTTGCCACATTTTTTTGTATTGGCCATGAGATGTTTCTATACACTATTGTGGTATTCTACAAGAGTTCATTGCATCTTGGTGCATGTGCAATTTCATTATTAAGTTAAAAGTGATTGTTATCTTCATCAAGTCCATGAGACAAAGTGTATTCTTATTCACATCTTATGGGGAATTCTGGAAGTTGTCATAAAGGGGGATGTTAGTGTGATGCCACCATCCTCCATTTGTATTCTTCCTCCTAGTCATCGATAAGGGGGAGTGTTAGAATATGTAATGATGACTTGTTTCGTATTGTTGGTAAAATATCATTAAAAGGTATAAATAAATCTAATATTATAAAATATAGTTAACCCTCATGCATCATGTAATTAAATCTCTATAACCATTCTTTATATAAGAGAGGTGGAAAACTATTTATCCCATTGTGTTATGGGATGCAAATATTTCATACCTCTTGGTATATAATAGAGGTGAAGGAGACCCTTTTGGGTATGTCGTGATATATTGTGAAATCACACATCTCATGTTGTGTATGTCATTTGTACACACATGATTGTGACATGAAGTGAAGATGGAGAGTGATGCATATGTGGAGATTCCTTGTATTGTAAGATGGAGATTTTAGTAGAATTATGAAGACCTAACCTTCTACAGATGTTTCCTCATATGGGGTTTTACCACGTATATTTGTTCTCTTGTTCTATTGTCTTTTGTTCTTACATGGTTATTGTTGTTTGTATGGATAGGATACTAGACTAGTAGATCTTTGCTATTGATTTTCATGTTAGTGTAAATGTATTATTGTATGTTTATGCATATTCTCAATATTTTAACATGGTATCAGAGCTAGTTATTATGCTCTATCTTCTTCGGTAAATTCTTCGAATTTTTTTTACCAACAATAAATTCACCATCTTACCTTTTTTGTGGTATTCTGCAAGAGTTCATTATACATCTTAGTCTTGGTTCGGATGTAATTTCATGGTTTAGTGAGAAGCGATTGTTATCTTCATTATCTTCATGAGGCAAAGTGTGTTCTTATTGACATCTTATGGGGCATTCAATAAGTTTTCATCAAGGAGGATGTTAGTGTGATGCCACCTTCCTCCATTTGTATTATTTCTCCTATTCATCATTAAGAGGCAGTGTTGAATATGTAATAATGACTTGTGTGGTATTGTTGGTAAAATATCATAAAAATGCATAAGTAACTCTACTATTATAAAATAAAGTTATCCCACATGCATCATGTAATTAAATCTATTATAACCATTCTTTATATAAGAGAGGTGGAAAACTATTTATCCCACATGTGTTATGGAATGTAAATTTTCCATACCTTTTGGTATATAATAGAGGTGAAGGAGACCCTTTTGGGTATGTTGTGATATATTGTGAAATTACACTAGGCATATCCACATATGCATCACTCTCCATCTTTACATCACATCATAATCATGTGTGTACAAATGACATACACTGTAATGCTCCATATTTGAACACTTAGTAATTAAAACTCTAATGTGAAACATATTAGCATTTCATTTGCTTATTATATGTTCGACTCGATTAGATTTATTAAGATTATTATTATGTGGAAAAGTTGTCTGCCTATATGTATGGATAGTAAAAGGGGAATTATCATTTTAATTTATTAATGGTGATTTGTATGTTATTTTGTTTGAACATTCAAAATGAATGTAGGATACAAATATGTGCATGCTAATTTAGTATTTACCTTGGATATATAGCAAGTAGAATTTATACCGCAAGAGAACTTACATGATTATATCTAAATGTCATTTTAGTGATATGGATTAATGCTTGAAAGAGTCTGGTATGTTTATACATGAGATTTATGTTATTGGTGAACTGGCGCACATGTTGATTGACTACAAGATAGTCAGATTCCTACAATGTCAAGGAGCACAAGATGTCTTGGACATCAAGAGATTAATTAATTTTGAATTCAAATATTTTTATGACTTGTGGGTTTTTGACATAAAATATGAATTTCCGAAAATGGTTGTTAAATGACGAGACCCTTGAGAACAATGATGGCATAGTATAATTGATGTAGGGTGTTGACCCTATTACTATCAAGGGGTGGAGGCGTTTCCCATCGTCTATCCCCTGAAACCCAGAGTTGTGGGAGGGATGTGCTGAGCACACTCCCCTAGATGTGTGATGATGACTAGTGGGTGCCTACTGGGGAAGCTTGGTTGATTTGTAGGACTCGACACTTCCGCTTACAGGTTCTATATGTGGTTGTGTCGATATAGCCGACACTACAGTATATTCCAACAGAGGACATGATGGTGAGGCCAGGAGATGGAAGTAGTGGTGATTAGGTGGTTTGAGTATTGATGGGGATGGATGGGACCAATGATGGATTGGATGGTGTTCTTCATTATTACAAACCACTATAATTATATGCTTGATTGCTTCAATATGTTTATCTAATTCAATTTAATTACTTTTGTATGAATTATTATGAGTAAGGAATGATGTATTGTTATGTTGGTCTTCTGTATGTTGCTTGCAAGCATATAATATTTATGTATTAAGGGAATTAAATGTGATTATTAGTACCCACACTTAAGACATGTGGGTTGTCCACGTATGCGCCAATTCGTGAGTACATTACTATGATTGGTTGGTTGATGAATAAATTAGTATGGGTACATTAGTTATTATCAACTTGGTGGATGAATTATTGATGTATTACTTATGTGGTGGGTATGAGTTTGTTGACTTGTTTAATATATTTAAATTTAAATAAATTGTTTGGATTATTGAGTGATATACATAATTATATATATTTAATAGAATATAGTATATGGAAATATCTTATTTGACTTGTGTGAGAGAGAATGGTATAAATAATGGATAGATAGGGTTGTACAATTTTTTAGAAAAGAGTTGTCATAGTTGCATTTAATATGGTAGCATGAAAAGTAAGACTTTGCAATCATCTTATTATTATTTTTATTTATTTAAATCAAATTGTTATTTTTGGAAAAAATAAATTTATTGATTGTTCGATATTATTATAATAAAATTAAATTTAAAATAAAACTTGGATGAGGAGGATGATGACTTTTGTTATAAATAGGAGATTGAGATTGGAGTGGATGAGGTTCTTTTCTTGAAAATATTTTTGGTGAGAATTTTGGAAGGGATGGGGAATTTGGGATATTTTGGGGATGAGAAGTTTGGAAGAGTAATTGACACATAGCTTATTGATGCATCATTGTTTTGTTCTTTGGGGGTCTTGGGAACATATGGCTAGGAGGTCAGGTGGATGTAAATTGGGGCTAAAGATTCGGCTATGCCCCTAGTTGGATGGGAGGTAAAACAGTGGTCCCACTTTGGGAAATGAACATGGAAGAAACTCAAGGAGGTGGAGGCTTGATTCAATTGCACTTCTTGACCATTTTTAAATAGAGGTATTCTTCTTGTGGTTTTAAATTATTTGTGTTGTTATAAACATTTTATGTGATGTTTATATGTTTCTTAGTCATACATTTAAGAAATCACACCCTTACTCATTTCCTTCCAAAATGGAAAGAAAATAGATGTTTATTTAGATTAAAATTTATACTTCCAATAGAGGCATTACATACACACCATGAGATGTGTGATTTCACAATATATCACAACATATCACAACATATCGAAATGGTTCTCCTTCACCTCTATTATATACCAAGATGTATGGAATATTTACATCCCATAAAATATATGAGATAAATAGTTTTCCACCTCTCTTGTATAAATAATGGTTATAAGACATTTAATTACATGATACATGTAAGATAACTCTATTTTAGAATATAAAAGTTTTTTTTGTATTTTAATAATATTTTAGTGACAATACCACACAAATCATCATTACATATTCTAACACTTTCCCTTAATAATAATTAAAAAAAAAGAATATGAACAAAATATAGTGAAATCACACTAACAAATACATCTAAAATATTTAGAAAAGGAAAAAAATTGAAAACTTGCCAACACATCGGGAGAAACGTTGTCATCAAGAACAAAATTGAAAACTTTGGGAAGAAAAAAATGTATGTTATCCCTCTTTCCTAATCCATGTGCCAACCTATGCCTATACCCTTTCACACATCTATGCGCTAGTATCACACAAATCTATGTTCCCTCTATGTGACAATTCGTTGTTATCTTGTGAGATCACTGCCCTATCAAGACAAGCAATGCCAGCTTCTAATAACTCAACACAATTCAAACAACCTTTTCTCCACGCGATCCAATTCGAGCTTGAAAGAATCAATTTCATGGATTTCATTCATGAAATTGTCAAATGAAATCAATATCTTTTGTATTCATTATGTTGTCGTGTCAATCCCTTGTTCTCATGAGAAACAAATTTAGTGGCAGAGTAGTTAGCAAAGGGATTGGATCATTCAAAATATTTCAAAGTCCGGGACAATCTGCATACGCTACCAAATATGCAAGAAATTCGTAGTTTCATCATTTTGCAGGTTTTGAAGACTCAACGTTGTAAAGAGGATATTTCTTGATCAATACCATTTTTGAGCCCACCTGTCACGATCAAGATCCTAGTTCTAAAAAATTCAAAGCAAGACCAAGAAATTAGGATCTAGCATTTATTTTTAATCCTATGCTTTTGCAATCAGTTTCTATACTTGGTCCTTCGAAGATTTTGATCCTTTAATTTTGGATTTAAAATTTATAATATTATATCTCTATATATTGTAAAACAAAATGACGGATAGGTGAGGAGAGTTCCAGCGGAGGGCTGAGGAAGGGTTAGAAAAATATGCTACGTGTAACGTCCCTGACCCTCTGACCAGTGAAGAGGACGCTACCAAAAAATAAAAAAACCTCCGGAAACTAGCCCCATGAACACAAACATGCATAATTGCTGATATAAAATGCTTAGAACATAAAACATGATAAGATGCGTAAAACATACAAGGATGCATAGTTACTCAACATACAGCGAAAGCAAACATATACATTCCAACATCAACATCTTCATCATTATGGTTCATTAGACATTAGACAGTAATGTAAATGTAGAAGAAAAATAGCCAAGAACACTTATCTTATACAGAACTCGTCCGCAACCAGCTACGTCGCTGCAACATTCCACCCAACCATAGGCCAGCGTGCTCATCAATCTCTCAGCAACACTGCCACCCCTGAGCTGGGCATGATTCCTCAAGGAATAAGAGTCAAAGGAGGCTTACATATATCCAAGGTACACAAATCAGCCAAACCCACACAGTAGAGTTTATCATGCCGTCAAGGAGATAAGAAAGGCTAAATGCTAAGCTGGTGGCCTCATTGAAGAGCTAAGGATGCCTACACCAAAGTTAACCTGACTTCTAAGACATCCACACACCCGACACCAGGAATTTGTCCTTTCTCTGCTTCACAGTCCCTCAGGCCCACACTTCCCTTTCCTATACTCTTCAAGGGTTGTGGAGAAGAAATCCACCAGTCTAACTCTATCTGGGTGGCTCCAAACACCAGTTTTCTCAAGCATACCTAGCCTCTAATCCTACTCTCAATAGTCCGAAGACCAACCACTGCATACTGTAGTAAAACAAACAGTCCACAGCTCTATGAGGAGATAAATACAACAGGGTGACAACCCCAAATGACAAGGTGAACACAACTCAAGTCAACAAGATGACTCAGATTTGTTCTTGGCCCTAGCGTGGCTAAAACAACTCGGCAGCAACCCAAAAAGGTACTTGCATACACAGCAACCCAAAAACCAGGGGAAGACAATAGCCACGCTTTTACCACTGTAGCAATGGGAGAAACACAAACTCATAGCAAATCCCACATGGAGATGAAAAGGTCCGATTCTCAGCCTAGACAGGGGAAACACATACGCAGACCCCTAAAACGTAAGGGCAGACACAGTCAACCATCGTGGGGAAACAATAGCCCGTTCTCAACAATGCAGCCACGACACACCTATACAGTTGACAATGGAGAAGTAAACAGACCCTCAACCATTCCTAAGAAGAACATACACACCGACCACAACCGTAGGAACAATACCCGCCCCGACCCAAACCCTAATGGCCAAATCGGCACACCCTTGCTCTCTGTGTGAGGAACCACGATGGAGAACCCAAACGGTGCATGAGGAAGTAGAATCTCTCTGTGTGAGGATTGCCAGAACAACTCACGGTGGGAGGAAAACTAGCACCCCTCTATGTGAGAGTGAGCCAGACCCAAAACCTCCGAAGAAGTGGGATCGTGGAAGAATGGAAAAATGAGTGTTTTTTTCCTGCCCCACGCGATGTGAAGAGGAAGAGTTCGCTGGTGGAGTGGGTACATGGGCAAGGACTAACACTCCTGCCACACCCACCACTACTCAGCAATAACTACTCCCAACTAACAGACAACAGAGGTTTAAATGGGTGGCCGACACATGGAAAACTCCCAATGACCCCCATGGGTTGGAAAACCCCCCCTTAACCTTAGGAATCATGCCCTTTTCATTTAACGTTACACTGTCGTAACTGTCTGTAGGTTTATTTTAATTGATATGCATATTTACATGATGCCCAAAACTATAATGTGATGGATAGCACGATATACCATCGACAACAATCCCTATTGCTGAAACATACACAACCAAATCGATGGTGGGGCTTTTGCCTTTAGCTCCTCACCACGATTAATTACAATATATACATCACGTATCCTTTAATGCAAACGGGGTCAAAACCGAGACATTACACTATGGTTGGTTGCAGGAAGACATCTATTTATGTTGATTCCCTTGATATGAAGAGAGGCTTTGGAGTGATTATAGTCGAGATGAGCCCTATTATGTTTTATTATGAATTGATAAATTATGTATTGTTCATGATTTTGTTCTGTGTATGGTCCTTATGCATCCATACCAGAATTATTATGAGTTATATACATGTTTATTAAGGATCTGGAATGAGATTTAGCTTACTTTTTCTATAAGTTCACACTCGCAAATATTTCTATTAAAACATGTTATATTTATACATTTGCTGCAGCTATTGCCCATGTCATATTTACCTGCTCATAAACTCTCATACATATTTATTTTTTCCACATCATTAAGATTTCTCTAAGCTTGGGTCTCTTGCAGTTGAGAGTTAAATTTAGTGATAACACCGTGGGTGAATGATTATTGTGATTCAGTTAGACACCCAACTTAAGTAACTAGATCCTTTAGAAAAAAAGTTAAACCTTCTTCATTTGACTTCTCTAAAATACGTGGGGCACCTCACCCTATGCCAGATGATTACATTAAAAGGTTGCCTTGTTTCTCTGGAAACGATCATGCATCTATTGAGTGTTACTTGGATGTATTTTGGTCATATATGGAATCTCAGGGTGCTAGAGATGAACATGTTTATATGCATGTCCTTGATACTTCTTTAGATGGGGATTCCAAGCTATGGTTTGACCACTTGGAACTGGGATCCATCATTGTGTATGCATGTTTACCAATTTTCTAAAAGAGAGGTGGGGTAAACACATTGATGAATCCATAGAGGAATAATCAGGTGATGATTGTGTTGATGAGAATCGGTTTAATGAGGATGATCAAGAAAATGATAATGAAATAATTGACTATTGTCTACACCCCTGCGAGCCCACATAAATTAACTTTAAGAAGTGTGCACATTCTTAATTTTTCCACAAATAAGGAGCACTATGGTTTCTATATTTTTCATCATAATAATTTTCTTGATGAATCTTTAGTTAGTGAAAGTCTTGAAGTGATGAAACAATATCATAAGCACCGAAAATAGTTTCTATAATAGCATAAACTATATTTTTATTAGCATGGATAAAGTCAATAATATACCTAATGGCCATATCCTTAAAGTATGGAAACTTATAGAGTTTGCACAATTGTTTTACACCACTTTCATTACAAGGATAATTTATACTACCACAAATGCCACCATTTTCAATAAACACCATTATTTTCAATTTCATGCCATCTCAATCATCGCATTGAAGATCCCTTGAAGATGGAGTCATTTCTTTGAAGTATGAAAAATTAGGTTAAAAACATCCATGCATGCTTCCTCTCTCCCTTTAAACATTATTTTTTGTCCATTCTCTATAATGCATTCTTTTGTTATTAGCAATGGTGCTTTAACGATTCTCTACCTGACCATTGAAACACGGTTTTTTGTGTTATGGATGCTCCATTTTAAGATAAGAATGATGCCCACAATAAATACAATTATGAAAGTGACTTGAGTACCTCAAAAAACCTTTGAGGTTGCAAGCTAGACATCCGTGGTATCTATCAATAGTGAGATCAGTCAATTTTCCATATGCATGAAGATTGTGAATTGTTAAAAATAAGGAATATCTTAAAATGAATTTGATTGAATCACCATGTAACAAATATAAATGTAAATGTAATAATAATAATATAAGTAATACTAATATAGTTAGGTTAATGAAAATTCAAAGGGAATGTACCCCTTCTCCTCGTGAGAATGTACTTATACGCATTGACTAGTCATGAGGCAAAGGGGTATGTTCCCTTTGACTTTTCACTAACCTAATTGTATTCTTATTATTGATATTATTATTACTACATTTTCATTTATATTTGTTACATTTCCAACCTCTTTAGATTTCTTTGTCCTCAAAGGATAATAAATTGGGATCTCTCTTGCTAATGTTATTTTGGTTGCATCATTTTTTTGTTTATCTGGTTTTAGGGGTTTGACATTGTTCTTGATCTGAGCATTGGCAAGGTTAAGTTTGTAGGATGTGAATCATATCTTGAAGTCTTTGGACTTGTTTGTTGAAGGTGAACCTTTGATGCTTATTGGGTTTCAATTTCATGGCCAATATTGCAAGTGGCATTGTAAGTTTGCTTGCCCCTTTTAATGGATCTTGGATCTTATTAGTCTTCTTGAGATGAGGATGAATATACTTTTTAGGTGGAATTCTCATTTTCATGTATCTTTTCTTGGAACTTTGATTTCATCGTTCCTCCTAAGATGAGGTGGAACATATTTTGTGGGTTATTCTTGTGTTTTGTTTATTTGAACTTAATATTTCCCCTTTGTGACACATCTTCATCATCATATGCATGAAATTTATGATGGCAATACTTTTTGCGGTGTTTCATCATTCTGCAAATCTAAGTTGTATGTTACCATGTTGTCCATTTTTGGAGTAAAAGAGTTTGGACTTAATGGCGTATCTTTGTAGGTATTTGGTTCAATCGTTGACTCATCAATGGGTTAGACAATCCTTTCTTTATGATCATTAATTATCTTCATGTTTTCATCTCTATAATGGTTTGTTAATATTAGTAAGGTTTTCCAACAATACTTTGACTCTTTCATTATCTTGTTGAGACCTCTCTAAATATTTTATGTTATCTTGTTAAAACCATCTCTGAATGTTTAGGTGCCTTTTTTTTGTTATTATGTGAAGTTTTTCTCCTAATTCTTTATAATGATAAACCTGTGCTTTCACTTCATCATTAATATTACCCATGTTGGTGATGGATCCTAAATGGGACCCACTTTAATTTATTATATATATATATCTAAAATTCTTAAAGTTATTTTTTCTAAAACAAAATTAAAATATTTAATTTTAACTTTCTAAGAACCTACCTATAAACCAAGCCAGTTTGGTAAAAATTAAAATATTTAATTTTAACTTTCTAAGAACCGCCAACTTGGTAAAAATTAAAAAATAAATCTTATGGGGCCACAACTTTTGTGAAAATCAGTACTTAATGGTCAAAAGGCAGTTGATCGTCGTGTATGTACAGACGAACAAAATTTGTTGTTGTGGATGCAGAGGACGCACGAAATGGCACAACAGTATTTCTGTATGGAAGGGCGTATGACCAGACTGTTGGAATGGTGTGCGAAAATTAAAATCGAAAAACACAGATTTGTGGAGTGTACAGAATTGAAATTGGTTGGTAAACGAATGATTGATGAAGATGGAAGATTGTATGGTTTTTTATATAATTCACTGTGTGCGGAACATATGTAATTGTTGGTTGTATGGATGATAGCAACGATAGATCTTACATCTCTGGTACCAATGTAGAAGAACCATCTATTGTCAAATCCAATCCACATCTTAGAATCAACCACATGTCATTTTTTTCCATTACTGCTCTTATTTTGGCATGCCATTGCATAAGTTCAACAATGTTTTAGCACCTATGATTTGAATTAATCATGGGATTAATGGAAAATGGTGAAGAACCTTTCTAGGAATCTAGTTGATTTCAACCTTGGTGTACGCGTCCCTTCTTCATATTTAAACCATTTAGGCTCACTTGTTAGATTTTTTTGAAATAGTACACAACCATTCACACGTGTAGATGTTTTCATATTATAAACCTAGCTTAGTGATTTGTGTTTGACATTGAATTTGATTTGTTGGAAACGTCGATTCAATTGGTAACAACCAAACTAACGATGCCAATAACTCATTTACACTCTTATTTTCCCAACTATTCACCATTTGAAAGTTAAGAATTTGAACGATTGTTGTTAAATGACTTAACTTGCAAATCCCATACACAAGTTTTAAAGCATCTTCTATCAACTTGTTCCAATGATTTTCCACACCCTCATTTAACATTCTATCAATTTTCAACCATTCGTCTAAAATTGATGTAGGTTCATCTATGTTTGATTCCTCTTCATCTCCCATGCTATGCAATTCTATTATATCTAGATACTTATTTTCATACCAAGGGCTCATACTAATATGCTCATATCTTACCATATCTTTCAATAAATCATAGTTCTTTTTGTTGTTGTATTTGTAACTTAGGAAGATATTATGATGTATATTATCATTGTATATCGGCGTACCCCCAATGTAGATGTGTTTCCCTCCATTAAGGACGTCATTATTGTATATGGTCTTTGAGGTAAACCCTCTGTTGTAAGTCGGGGCAATAGCCCCCAAGTTGAATATAATAAAATGTATTTTTGAGTCTCCCTAGGTGAAGTTGGCCCTACTAGGATAAGAGGTCAGCCCAGTAAAGTTATTAGTCCAGTCACTTGATGTGTATAAATAGGGAGGCACCCTCCCTCATTTATACACACACTCACTCACTCAAGTTCGCATGAGTAGAGAGAGACGAACAAGGAGGAGAGAAAGAGAGAGTTGTAGAAGACTTCTTATTCTTGGGTTTTTCCATCTTGTGGTATTATCTTAGTGACGGGACTATTCTGAGGAAGTTTGTGGGGTTTTCTCATTTATGGTTTCTCCAAGGAAAATCTTTGTGTCTTGTGTATCTGCTATATCTTATGCATCTTGTTGTGCTTATTATTCTTTCAGATAAATATCCTAATCAATTTGAATAAGATTAGAAAAAATAACATGGTATCAGAGCCCCTCTGAAAGAAGGAACTATGTAGCAGCAAAAACTACGGCTTCCTAGTTCAAGGTATTCTCTCCATAGATTATCAAGAAAAGAGGGCTAGGATAACTAGCCCTAGGAGGGAACATATTTTGGTGGAAGAAGAATCAAATTTGAAGAAGTTTCATTTTTGACCGAAACATCAGTGCCAGGAGAAATTAGGGCATCAATTTTCAGAGGCTTCCCACCTCAGTTTTCAAAAAAGGACCTTATTGAGCAACTCACCTCAAGTAGGCACATCTTTCTATCCATGCAGAATTCCAAAACTCTAAGTTTGAAAAATTAGGGTTTCTCTAAAAAACCCTAGGTCATCCAGCTTTGGAACCAGGTTGAGAACCTCAAATTGGTAAGCTCTAAATCTCTATTATTTATGTTTAAGGTTCTCATTTCAAAATGACTCATCATACCTAGCTTGAGGATAAAATTGGGGGATCTTACAACTTCCGAGCATGGAAGTACAATATCTCCCTAATCCTTGAAGAACATGATTTGGATTAGCATATCAGTAAGGAAGTTCCAGAACCAGAGGGAGATAAGGCTAAGGATAACCATAAGAATAACTTGGTCAAGGCCAAGAGAATCATTGATATTCTATTAAGGATCATCTCATCCCCCATGTGTCATCCTTAAAGGAACCTAAGGAAGTGTTTGATGCTTTGATGAAGCTGTTCGAAGGAAAGAACATCAATCGAAAGATGACACTGAGGAACCGAATGAAGAATGTGAAGATACAAATCTCAAAGACCATGAAATCCTACTTCACAAGGGTTTCTCAAATCAAGGGACAACTTGAAGAAGTCGAAGAGAATGTAGAAGAATGAGATATTGTTATGACCACCTTGAATGGTCTCCCTAGATCATGGGATTCATTTATTCAAGGAATATGTGCCATAAGGAAGTTGATCAGTTTCAGTAGACTCTAGGAAGAATGCACACAGGAAGAAGCTCATCTCGTAACAAGAGAAGAGAAGATGGGAGTAGCTAAATATCATGCTCTCACAGTCCACATCAGAAGATATCATAGAAAGAAGGAGGATCGCCATCACAACAAAACGGAAGACCATCATCACAAAATAAAAAAGACATTCAGAAGAGATCCTTCCAAGATTTGATGCTACATTTTCCATGAGAAGGGACATTACTCCATAGATTTACCTATAAATAGAGGCTCCTTCAATAAGAAGTCAAATAAGAAAATACATCATGCTCACACCATTGAAGAGGATGAACCAACAATAGAGAGACTCAAAGCAGAAATTCTTCATGTGATGAAGAATATGTCCTAATCTCAACACTCACGGGAACTATCTCACATGGAAGCAATGATTGTTTTGTAGATAGTGGGGAATCCAAACATATGACAAGATACAAAGAATCATTCATCAATATGTTTGAACATGAGTCACCTCACAAGGTGAAACTTGGGGATGATTATCAATACCACATAAAAGGAAGTGGAGAAGCTTCCTGCAAGCTAGACTTCAGGAAATATTTGAAGATAAAATATTTGCTATATGTTCCAGGATGGAAGAATAATCTTCTCTCCATCTCTACACTAGATGCAAAGGGAATAAGGGTTACATTTGTTGATGGCCAGGTCCTAATGTGGCCAAAAGGAAATACAATAGATGATGAAACAATGATTGGAGAGCAAGAGGGAGGCTTGTACAAGATGAAGGGACAACCTAAAAAAGCATTGGTTCATGATTCCATAGAACCAAGTGAACTATGGAACAGAAGGCTTGCACATGTGCATTATAGAGCACTTCTAATTGCAAGCAAAGTGATTTCAGGACTTTCAAAAATCCAGGAAAAAAAAAAAACATGAAGGAATTTTCAAGGGATGTGCGCAAGGAAAGAGCATAAAGAAGACATTTCCCAGTAGTGAAAGCAAAGAAAAAGGAATACTGGATATAATCCACTCATAAGTGGGTACGTATACTAAGTGGGTACGTATACTATGTTTCCTTTATAGATGATTTTTCCTGTAAGACTTGGATATATCTATTGAAAGGAAAAAATGAAGTATTCAACAAGTTCAAGGAATTCAAAGACTTGATAAAAAATCACATTGAAAGGAGGATCAAGTCTATGCGGTTAGATAATGGTGGTGAATTCACCTCGGAATAATTCAACGAACTTTGCAGAGAATATGGTATTAATAGGGAATTGAGCACTCCATACAATCCCAAACAAAATGACGTTTTAGAATGAAAGAATAGAGCAATAATGGAAGCAAGGAAAGCAACGCTACATGACTAGGATATTCTGATGCAATTATGGGTGGAAGCAACAAGGAAAACTATGTATGTATATAACCGTACTCCTCACCAAGTACTCGAAAACAAGACTCCTGAAAAGGCCTTCTCAGGAGAGAAACCATAAGTCAACCATCTAACAATATTTGGTTGTCCAGTGTACATACACATCCCAAAGGAAAAGAGGACCAAGCTTGATCCTTCAGGAAGGAAGGGAATATTCGTAGGATACAGTGACACTTCAAAGGCCTACCGAATATACTTCCCAAGATTTAGGAATATCAACATCAACAAAGACGTAACATTTGACGAAGACTCAACATACTCCAGATCCAGAAAAATACCTATTGAAGAGATCAAAGAACCTGAATCAACCAAAGTTAGAGACACGACAATGGAAGAAACAATTCTAAAAGACCATGAAGATCATGACATGGCAGAACCACAAGAGCTTGTAGAACCACTTCATGAAAAGAACTCCGACAAGAGAAAACCAACATGGGAACGAGAGCTAATACAATAAGTATAAAGGTATGGAGCTCTAGATGGGATGCATAGAGAAAGTAAAAGACCTAAACCATACAACAAATATGTGGCCTTGTTATGTGAGCTCATTGATAAAGAACCTTACAACTACAAAGAGGCTGTAGAAAAGAAAGAATACAAGGATTCCATGATCGAGGAGTATCAATTGATTACGAAGAATGATGTATGGGATATAGTTCTGAGACCGGAAGGGAAGTTCGTTGTGACTTTGAAGTGGATCTACAAGACCAAGCATGCTGCAACAAAAGGCAAGGTTTGTGGTGCATTTCTTCTCCCATAAAGAATGCATAGACTACGAGGAGACATTTGCACCTGTATCGAGATACACTTCCATAATATATATACTTGAATTGGCTATAGTAATGAAATGGAAGGTACACCAAATGGATGTCAAGAAAAAATTCTTGAATGGTGTAGTCAAAGAGGAAGTGTACGTGGAGCAGCCACTGGTATTTGAGACACATGACAGGAAGACACATGTGTGAAAATTGAATAAATCCTTGTACGGATTTAAGTAGGCACCCAAGACATGGTATGACGGGATGGATAGCTTCCTGATGAGCTTATGATTTTCCAAGAGTAAAGCAGAATCCAACATTTACCTCAAGGTTGAAGGCGAAAGACCGGTGATGCTCCTCCTATATGTTGATGACCTATTCTTGACAGGAGAGGAGGAAATCATTGTAGATGCAAAGAGGAAGCTTTCTACTGAGTTCAAGATGAAATACCTAGGGATGATGCACTATTTCTTAGGCATGCAGGTGTGGCAGAGTACGGATGGGATCTTCCTTTGTCAAGGAAAGTATGCAGTGGATATTATGAAGATATTCAAAATGATAGATTTTAAGGAAATAACCACACATATGGCATTGACCTTGAAGCTATTGTATGATGGTTCATCAAAGACAGTTGATGCCATGATGTATCGTCATATGATTGGTTCATTGATGTACCTAATGAATATGAGATCAAACATATGCTTTTTTGTGAACACCCTAATCCAGTTCTTGACGGAACCAAGACACGTTCATCTGGTAGCTGCAAAGCATGTATTAAGGTATCTGAAGGGTACAATTCATTATGGGATCAAGTATGATGCGAATCATAAGATTAAAATGAATAGTTATGTAGATTTGGATTGGGCAGGAAACACCACTGATAGGAATATCACTTCAAAATGTTGCTTCATTTTGGTATCCGGTATGATCTCCTGGTTTAGCAAGAACCAGTCCTATGTGGCACTGAGTACAATCGAGGCATAATATGTTGCAACTTGTTCAGACAGTTGTGAGGAAGTATGGCTTCGAAAACTATTGTCTTATTTGTTTGATCTCAATTTAGAGGTGACTTATATATTTTGTGACAACCATATTTGTGTGAAATTGTCAGAGAATACGGTGTTCCATGACAAGTGGAAGCACATTGAGATCAAGTATCACTATATCCAAGATATGGTGCAGAGAGAAGCAATGAAGCTCCAATACATGGCGACGAACAAGCATATAGTTGATGTGTTGACCAAGCCGCTATCTAGAGTGAAGTTCAAGTACCTCAGAGAGAGACTTGGTGTTATCTGGATCGAGTTCCCTAGAAAGAGGGAGTGATGAGCTATTGCATGGTGGTAGTCATAGGTTGTTCTTAGATGTAATTAGTCATAGCGTGCTCCCAATCTAGATATGACAAGAAGAGAGGAAGACACAGATGCACTAGAACGATATCTCACATGGGAAGGAATAAAGGTTGTCCCCATATGTAATAAGTCCTAGGGTAGTATGTAGGTTGTCCCGAGATGTAATCAGTCCTGTCAAGTCGTCCTCGGATGTAATGAGTCTTGGCGTAGTATGCAGGTTATCCCTGGATGTAATGAGTCTTGGAATATCATCCTTGGATGTAATTAGTCTTGGCATGGTACATAAGTTATCCTAATATGTAATGATTCCTTGAGGTTGTCCTTGGACATAATGAGCCCTGGCGTGGTACACGGGTTGTCCCTAGACATAATCAGTCCTTATGTGTTCCCATGTTGGATATGATGAGAGGTCACAAGGCACTTGGCGTGCACCTAGGTGATTCTCACATAGTGGTAGATGCAGGTTATCATTAAGGCATAATGAGTCTTGGTGTGCTCCTATGTTGGTAAAATGTGGGTTGACCGTGGAGAGACATAATGAACTTGGTGCGATCCTAGGCAATTCTTGCATAGTGGTAGACGTAGGTCATCGTTGAGATGTAATGAGTCTTGGCGTGCTCCTATGTTGGTAGAATGTAGGTGGTATGTGTAATTGTTATACCTAAATCCTATCACCAACATGTGAGGAGATCCTTAACACCTATGTTTTCCCTAAATCCCAAACTTGGAGTGGAACCATGCTCTAGATGTCAATTCTACATGAAAAAACCTAGCACTGCGCTTTCCCTTTAGCTGATGAGCGGTACCTTGTTCAACACCGCCTGAGTCCTGTTATAGAAAAGTGGTGCCACCGCGTATATGCTTTGTTTTTGAAGTGGTTCTTACCCTTCATCGCTCTATCATAAAGGAACATAAGCGGTACCCTTGGTAAAATTGGAAAAAAGAGGATTCTTGAGGCTTCTAGAACATGAGCCTCATGTCCTCCCTTATCCCTATCAATATGGGTTAGTTGGAGTCGAGATCCCTCTTGGTAGGATCTTAGAGCCACCTCACCCACAATTCTCTCAACTATTCCTATCCATTGAGCCCTATAAATACAAGTTCATGTCCCATAGTTGAGGGAGAGAAATGAATGGTAATGTTATGTTGTTGAATTGACTATCTAATCCAATCCATTGAAGAGCACAAGAGAGCAAGTTGGAGCTATCGGGGATGAGGAGTTTGTCTTGTGGAGTAGTTTGTCATTACTAAGGCAATGGTTGTAAGCTTCTTCATTGATTTCTTAATGCAAAGCTGATTTCTGTCCCACATATCTGTTGTACTGATCTCGCATGTATATGTTATTAGATTCCTTAGTCACTAGTATGGATGTGTGAATAATATTGTTGTAGCTTTGATGTTCTTGTTTGTTTGACATGTTCTGCAGGTACACAGGTTTGTCATCAAAGCATTATTTCAGGTGTTTACAACATTCAGGGAAGGTCTTCATCCTTTGTCGTTCACTCATTTGTTCTAGATCTGAACCATTCAAACCAGAGGAACAGCTTCTGCCCTCAGAAGGTGCAATATTCCTGACAACAAATCTGGCAACTCCACTAGGGAACAAAGCAAATTTCAGTTGATCTGATCTTCCTCAGTCCTTGAACACTTGTACGAATCCAGGCTCCATTCTGTAACTCTCTTCAGTCAGATCTGCCATCTGACTTAGTGAAGTTTGGTTTAAAACTTTCAGATCTGTTCAGATATGAACTACTGTGACTTTATATGCTCTGTTTTATTGTCAATTCATCAGTATTTACCTTGATTTGAACAATTTTTAACTTGAATTCTCGTTCTCCTTGTGTTTTGGATTTATTTAGGGAACCACGCATGTGTTGTAGGCAATAAGCGGTGCCACCGCCTGAACCCTGTTAGCCATAAGCGGTTCCACCGCCTGAGTCCAGTGATCCAAAATCGGTGCTCATCTAGAACCGCTCTGTCCAAGACCCCTCTAGCGTGGTGCCAGGTAGGCCTTGTTCCAGAACTAGATTTTTGTGATTTTTTTCAAAAAGTAGAATTTGCTTGCTTTCAGCCCTGCACTGTCAGGCTTGTTTGCTTGAATCTGAATGCTCATGGTTGAAAATTTGTGGTAAAATTTGCTTGATTGAAAGAATTTAAAAGCTAGGTTAGGCTTGTTGATTATTCATTTGCTTTCATGCTTGTTGGTTGTGATTTTGAAAGGAATTGTTGAAAGCTTAGGTTTTAGTTAGATCTCTTTTCGTTTCATTTATAAAGACTGAAAGAAAAACCATTTGCTTATCATCTTAATTTAATTTTTCCATAGAGGACTTCTTTTTTGCTTTTAAAAAGAAATTTTTTTGTTGAGATTAGGTCATTATTTTTACTGAGCATAGGGCACTGGATCTCTGATTAACCTCACAAGCTTTCAGGTTCCCTTTGTTATTTTCTCTCTCTTGCATTACTACTATCTCATCAAAAGAAAAAATAGTGTAGTTTTAAGTTAGATCTATCTATGTTTCAAAGAAAAATTGAAAAAATAGATTGCATATGCATGTAGAGTGCTTGTTGTTTTTCTTTTAGGAAAAGAGACTCTTACCCATCTGATTGCTTTCAAAAAGAAAAATGAGTTTGGAATGTGTTGCTTGTCTTTCGATTTGATTTGTTCAAAGTAGTTGTTTTGGCATTTTTTCTTTTCAAAACAAAAATAAAATACTCTCTCTCCTTCCTGTAAGTAGGCATACCTCGAACGATAAAGTGAAATATTTGCATCTACATATCTGCATGGTTTTCCTTTTTCTGTCAAAATTCCCTGCATTCACCTAACCGTCCACTTTAAAATTAACGGTAGTTATAGGCTTAAAATTTACATAGAAATTTGAGTGATAGGCTAGATATGTGTTCGGGCGTCGTTAAGCGTGGGAGCTGTCGTTAATCGTCCGCACTACATACTGGGACTCACGCGGTTCTTCCACGTACCGTCAGCATATCGAACGACCTTTCACATACCCTTGAGGTATATAGAAAGGTACTTCACGTACTCGATTGTATATAGGAAGTCCCCTTGTGAACGGTTGTGCATTAGACAACACTACTGCCGATTTGAGGTCCCACGTACCTTGCGTATATCGGGAGACCCCACTAGGATACCTTATCTATCTGAGAAAATCCCTTTGGCCATCTTGCTTGGAGCCATACACCGAAAACAACATTCGAGGAGATTACTACGCACATACCCTTGTGGTATATCGCGAGTGGCACCTTCTTGACCATCCTGGTGAGAGACCAGACTATATGAACTCCTCTTGTCATTTAAGTTTGCTTATTTGGCATGTAGCTTGAGTAGGGGAATTTTTGGTGTGTTTTTTCTAGTTTTGAAGCCCTAGGTTAGATAGCAACTGTACAAATTGGCTGAATTAAGATAGTCCAGAACAGTATGGGGCTTGCCACCTAATTTTATTCCTATTTCAGGAGAAGATCCTATGGAAGCTATCGACCAAGGAGCTGCTACCAACTCCCAAGCGGGAGAAAATGTGGTTGTAGAAAGTGGAGATCCATATCCTTTGCACGGTCCTCCCTTGGTTCAACAACCTTCTAGGGGTAATATTTCGTTCCATTCTCCCATAGAAGGACATGTTGATGATACTTACCATCCAAATTATGGTCCCAATGCTCCGTTTTGGGATACCTCTATGGGATAGGCCATTGCTTCATTTGGCACCCGTCCAACCCCTTCTGAATATATTTCACCAAATGAAGAAGAACATAGACAATATCAGGTAGCTATTCTTCGTGCAAGAGAACTTGAGAAGAAAATAGATAACATATTGGGTACAAAACCACCTCTCTCAATAGTTTTTCCTCATAATCTAGACCCTTGGCATGTGGGATATCGCTCACTTTCTGATTCTATGAAATCCATTGAACCTATTCTAGATCGTGCTGTGACTCTGCATAATTCAGGTCAAACTACCAAACCCACCACCTCCCATATTATGTCTGTTTCAAATCCTCTCAGGTCTTTCGCACCTAGGGAACAACATTCATTTCCTGTTTCATCAATACCTTCTAGTGCCGGGGGGAAACCCCCGGCATGACCTACATTACATGTCAGTGGAATTGTAGCTAGTCATGGACATACCTCTAGTATAGAGCAATCTACAGTCTATGTCCCTCCTACCCATACAAATGTGGTTAACCCCCCATCCAGTTCAAGTAAGCCCTTGGGGGCACAACCTGTAACCAATCAAACCTCTTGGGGTTATGGTTACACAGTAAATCAAGTACCTGCAGGAAATATCAATTACCAACCCACCCCTACAAGAATGCCTTATGTTGGAATTCCATATCCTAGTAATACTTTCACTCCATGGGGGTAACCTAAATGGTCCTACATGCTAGCTATGGGAGGGATACCTATGCATACTGTGGAGGATGCCGAAGGACCACCCTACGGAGGTCCTCCCTCTGGGGGGCCTAATGGTCCTGGAGGGCCTGATGACTTTCCTCCCTATGGTCCTAACGGTCCTGGTGGTCTTGGGGGGCTTGGTGGCCCTCCTCCTAATGGTCCCGGAGTGTCTGGTGGCCTTCCTCCTAATGGTTCTGGAGGCTCCATAGGTTTACCTACTAGGGATCCTGGAGGGTCAGGTGGTCCTCCTCCTAGTGGCCCAGGTGGTCCTGGTGGTCCCGAAAGCCCTAGAGGTCCTCCTCCTGGAGGCTTTATTGGTCCTAACAGTCTCAATACTGGAAATAAACCCCCTGCAGGTGGATCTTCTGGCGGTTCTTCATCACAAAAACTATTTCAACAACCTATCTATCAGTCTACTTACGGTCCTACTTGTACTTATATGCCCTATCAATACTACCAGTATGTACAACCTAATCGATAGTTACCTTTCCTAGCAACTTTGGACTCGCCTGATCTGTCCAAGTTGATTAAATATCCCAGTTGACATCACCCCTCGTGGCCTCCCATTCCGGTAAAGTTACCATCGGACATCCCAAAGTTCGATGGGAAGCAGGGAGATGATCCAAAAAGCCATGTCATGACATTCCATTTATGGTGTTTTTTGAACTCCCTAATGGATGATTCAGTTTGTTTAAGACTCTTCCAGCGAACTTTGACCGGTACCGTCGCGAAATGGTACATTGAACTTGTTGTAATCTCACATATCACATAAGGTTACCAATAATACATACTAAAACATAACTATAAATCAGATACAAGAGACAAGAACAGATAGGAAAACAGATTATATTATTATAATGAGTTCATACAAGGCACAAAACTGAACTGAGTTCTTGCTTGGCTCAACAGCCTAATATATACCAGTTACAAACAGTTACAAAAAATAACTACCTGTCGGTTCGGTGAACCGACACGATTGTTAGTTAAGTCGACTAATCAATCTGTTTAGTCGGTCGACCGACTCAGTCGGCTGATCGACTAGTCGGCCCATCGACTTAGTCGGCTGGCTAAGTTGGTCTTCCTCCAAGTCGACTTATGTCGGCTTGCTCCTTCTACATCTCCCCCACGAACAAAAAATTTCTTCGTCCCGAAGAAACAGGGAGGTAAAAAACGAACTCTTGTGGGTACAGTCAGACTTGCTCATGCTGGGGGATGTGCAGCCGGATGGTCGGTCTTATTTGGACACAGACTTCGACGATAGTTGGGGCTGTGATGGCCAGATGATGCTGAAAGTCGATCCAACTCTGTAATGCCTTCTGGATATCGATCATTAAGGTTGTGAGACTGGAAAGGATCAACATCTTTTCAGACATAGGTATTTTTGCAATATTCTCCATGTTGGGACCCAACAATTGGTTTTGCTCTTCTGCAACAGTGATGAGTCGTTTCATCTGTGGACAGATGTGGTCGACTCTCTCTAAATTGGGAAGGGCCTGTTGAACCCACTAATGTGCCTCTCGTTCTAGCTTCTGCAGTTTGTTAGTCTCCATCACAATTTGTTCTTTAATGGTCTGCCTCAGTTCTGCCTCTGTCGACTTTCGACTCTCCAGAGCCTGAATGCCCTGCCTGGTCTACTGATAGACTTTCCCGTAGTGGTTAGGCCAGTCTTGTAAGACTTCTTCGGTGACCACTGATTCTTCCATATGATCCTGGAGAACTTTGGATGCCTCCGAGAATGCAGTGTGTTGGGCCAGGAGTAGTCGAACAGTCTTCTTCTTTTGCTCTTCCTTGGTCTCTTGCATCCGGGTCTGGACAGTCGATACCATTGTCTCGAAGTGCTGATATGCTCTTTCAAGTGGTCGATCTGTGTCGACTTCGAGAGGGCCTGGTACCACGGTCTGGATTAGAGCTCTGCATCTGCCGAGAAACTCGACTTCTTCTGCATTTTTGGCGACCAGCTCTTTATTTTTCTGGTCTGTCCGTTTCTTTGACTCTTTGGACATTGTTTTCAGGTTTTGCCCAACCTCTGTGTCGTCCAAGGAACTTGCATCCCTTAGGCTAATCCGAAGACCGGATGTTCTATGCTGCTCTTTCTTTTTCTTCTGATGGTCTGGCTGTTGTTCTTGCTCCTGGGTACCTGCAGTAGTGGAAGTTGGGTCTGTGGTTGGTGGATTGGAGGTCAACGGTTGTTCTGGTTGGTTAGGTGGTATAGAAGATGCCTGTGTTTCTTTTTGAGGAGGGGGTATGGGGGACGGGGGTTTTTCTGTTTGAGGAGGGGGGATGTCGGCTTCTGGTTGTGAAGACAACGATGGTTGTGATGGGTTTGGCTGTAATTCTGGTGGTGGGGATTTCGACGGTGGAGGTGGAGGTTGTGATGATGGTGGTGTTGGGGACGGGGTGGGGGTATGGACAAGGGTCAAAGGGTTGACTGGAGTATGTGGTGAAATTTTTTCGGAAGAGAGACCTGCTTCCGAAGGTGTAGAGGGTAGGTCGTCTTGGTCGATTGGTTCGGTGAAAGACTTTGATGTTCCTATTACGTCACCCTGTTCGTCGCGGGTGAATATCGTCATAACAGTTGCATAAGGCTTTCTGCTTGCATAGAGAGGGGATTTTGTCTGTATTTTCTGGGCCGAATTAAACAGTCCAGGAAGTGTCTCAAAGAAAGCTTTAAGCTCAGCGTCCTAGCTGACCCTGGCTCTAAGTGCCTCCGGGATGGCGCATTGATATTCCTCAGGGGGACTATCGGCTTGCTGTACTTGTGCTTGTTCTTCGACTATGGTGGTCGGAGATGGGGGGGGAGGGGTTGACACGAGGTCGACCACATTTTCAGGTGTCGGGCCCATTTTTTCTTTCTTTGGCCGACCCTCCGGAGCGCCTGCGTCCACGTACCGTTGAAACTGAACCTCGACTGACACTTTATTGGCACGGGCATCTTCGACAATGTCGACGGCCGCGAATGCTAGTTCCTCCTCGTCATCAGACGAGTCGGCTAGGATAAGCTTGCGCTTACCTCTACCTTGTTGTAATTTTTGGGCTTTGATATTTTTCCTTGCGATAGCTATCTCCTTAGCCAGCGTCTTGATGATGCGCTTGGATAAATCATATTCCAAGTCGTTTCCCTCGACCTCACCTGTCTGTACTTGGTGGGGGTCGATGGTTGCTGGCGCCGGAGGAGTTGTCTGTTGCTGTGTTTATTTTATTTGTTGTTGTTTTTTTGTCTACTGGGGGTCAACTACTATTGCAGTCAGAGGTTTGATAGTGATATGCACCCGACTAGTGGGCACGGTCGGGGTATCCTCCGACACAAATGTGCTGATGTATAGATTAAGTTCGTAGTCCTCCTCCTTCTCCTGGTCAGTAAGCGGCTCGATGATGGAGAAGTCAACCTGTTTGGTAGCCTCTGGGATGGGTATCTTTATCTGTGCTTTTCTGGTCAACTCTCGGAAAATCTGCTCAACCGTTGGATAGTAGTCGAGGTCCTGTGCTTTAGGGTCTTGACCGCGCATATACCATATTGAGGTATGGTCTAGTTCCAACTGGATGTGAGACTCAGTAGGGAGGTTTCGTCAGATGTTCTGGGGAACCCTCCACCTCGTCGTGCGGACCTTCAGTTGCTGGAACCAGTTTTCTAGGAAGACTTTCCCCTGGGCCAGCTCATGTAGGGTGCCTTTTTGTGAAAAGGGATTGAATCTGTGCATTTGGAACCTGGTCGACTCCTGAAAGACTGGACTGCCTTCGGGACAAATGTGATAGATAACAATCCAGATAATGAGAGAGGGGAACTTGATCATACCTCCCGTCTCCTGGCAGCGTTCACATATGGTTTTGATCATGTCCGCAACATAATCTCCCCATCGGTAGATACGTCCGTCGGTCACGATTGTGTCGACCGCTTCCAACATCTCCAGCTTAAGGTCGCTGCCTCGACCTGCCAAGGTAAGGGTGATTTCTATAATTTTAGCCATGATTTGTGGCGTCCTTGTCGCAATCTGGCTGATCATTAATCCCTTGGAGTTCTTGCCCGACGGTGAGCCCGTAAGCTCTTAGACTAACCCTTCCTTGATCCCAATAGGAACAGGGATGCCCTGGTTGGATAGACCCGTAAGTTTGGAGATAACATCCCCGGTGATATCAATCGGCTAGTCGAAGTAGAACCGGCCGTTATGGTAGCGACTGATAATGAATTTAACAGCTGCCTCCTTCATCCCACCGAAGCTTGCCATCAGAGGTGCATTAGGATAGTTGAAAATGCCGCTCTTCCGAATTTTCTCAGCGGCCTGGGTCATTCGGCTGTCGACATAGGCCCACTCTTGGATTTCTTGCCAGAGTTTCTGAAATGGGCCCTCCTGGACCTTTGCGTTTTTAATGTTCTTGAGACGGTTGAGCAAGGGGGTGTCCTCTGCTTGCAACTCTTTTGCCTTGGCCGCTGCTCTGGTTAGTTTCGGTGCCATTGTGTCAAAATGGTCGGAGTTTTGACAGGGTTCTTGTGCTTTGGTCGACTGAGGTTGCAGGTGCTCTGATGAAAATGGGTGTGGTGAATGAACCTTCGACGATCCATGTTTTATAGGCGGGGATGGGGCTAAGTGTCGTAATGGGTGTATTAATGGCGGACTTGATAGTCCAACTGCAATACTCGAGTGTGACTTAATGGAGGATTTGTTTCGGCACTTGAGGCCATCAATGCGTGATGGGACTTTCAAAGTCGATGGTCGGTGTCGTGTGTGAAAACGGTCGGCCTGATTGGTCGATGAAGATGGTCGATGGTGGTGATGTCGGTGGTCGAGGTAGTGAGTTTCTATCATGGCTGTCGTCGGAAGTATTATTTTGTTTTGGAATTTTTTCTATCTTTTTATGAGTTTTAGTTGACGGTTAAGGTCGTTATTTGATTTATTTATTTTTTCAGTTTCTGTAACGTTTGAGTCGGGCTCCATTAACGAGCTTCCAAAATACTAGGCCCTGTAATGTTTTCAGTCGGACTGAGCCATTGGGATGTATTTCGTCGAAAACATAAGGTCCCATCCATTCGGTGTGTAATTTCTTGGGTTTTCCTTTGACTTGACTATTATATAGTAAAGCAAGGTCGCCGACCGAAAGGTTTTTGTTTTTGATATTACGGTCGTGCCAAGCTTTCTGTTGTTGTTTGTGAATTTCCTGATGTTGAATAGCCGTGATTCGATGTTATTCTAGCTTACTGAGTTGAAATAGTCGGTCCTTTCTTGCCTGTTCAACATCGACATGCAGTATTTGTGCAATAATAGGTGTCTGCTGTCGGAAATGTAGGGGGACGACTGCTTCCTGCCCGTAGACTAGTCGAAAGGGTGTTTGATCGGTCGACCGCTTATATGTTGTTCTATATGCCCAGAGAACCGCAGGGATTTTCTCATCCTAGTCGTCTTTGTCAGTGCTGCATATTTTTGTTAACCCTTTGGTTAGTGTTTTGTTAAAATCTTCAATCGCGCCATTCGACTGAGGATGATATGCAGTGCTTCGTCGGTGGTCGATGTGAAACTGTTCGGTCAGATGTTTGATGGTTTTGTTGATAAAATGTGAGCCCTGGTCACTAATCAAGGTGAGTGGGCATCCAAATCTAGTGATAATGTTTTCGTAGATGAACTTAGCAGCTACCTCACTTGAACATGTATCGACGGGTTCAGCTTCTGCCCATTTGGTGACATACTCCACTGCCGTGATAATATATCTTGCGCCTGATCGTTTGGCTAGAATAAGAAACGGTCCTATGAAGTCTATAGCCCAAATTTCGAAGGTGAGACTAGGGTTTACAAATATCAAGGGCATTTCTGTGCTCGGCAGAGGTCGACCAAGTCATTGACATCTATCACATCGACTAACAAAGTTTTTGCAATCCTTGTGGATGGTCGGCCACCATAAGCCCGACTGTTGGATTTTTCTTGCAGTAGTATCCGCTTGAAAATGTCCTCATGCAGGTCCATTGTGTGCTTCATGCATGATTTGTTCTTTCTCATGGTCGAGTACACAACGTCTTAGAATGTCGTCTAACCCCATTTTGTACAAAAATACATTAATGAGACTGTAGGGTGCAGCCTTCATAGCTAATATTTGTTTCTTCTTGGTGTTCAGACCTTCGAGTGCCTGCCCTGTCTCCAAGAACTGAGCTATGTCTTCTAGTTCTTCAGGTACTGCTTCTATGCGAAATAGATGTGCATCCGGCAAGTCGTTGTCGACTCTAGTTGGTTCCTCCCCTGTGTCGATACGAGATAGGTGGTCGGGTCCGACATTTAGCTTTCCTGGTTGGACTACTACTTCAAACTCAAATTCTTGAAAAAGTAGTAACCATCGACAAATTCTCCCATGATGAAGGGGTTTATTAACAAGGTATTTTAAATCTTGATGGTCAGTATAGAATATGAAAGGGTTGGCCAATAGGTAATGTCGATACTTCTGGAGAGCAAATACCATACCTAGGGCTTCTCGTTCAGTGGTCGAGTAGTTTCGTTCAGCTTTATTTAATTTTCGATTGCTGTATACGATAGGGTAATCCATCCCATCATCCCCTGGTTGAGTAAGGATGGCTCCAATTGCAATGCCTGATGCATCAATATGCACATGAAATTTAGTCGACCAGTTTGGAAATTTAAGTATGGGAGCTTTGACCAGTTTTCTTTTCAATTTGTCGAAGGATATTTGGCATTCTTCTGTCCATATAAACTCCTGGTCGTCTTTGAGCAGTTCCTCCAGAGGGTAAGTCATATCTGAATAGTGTCTGATGAATTTCCTATAGTATTCTGTGTGGCCCAATAACACCCGGACCTGTTTAGGGTTTATTGGGGGTTTTAGGTCGAGGATGATTTTTATTTTGGCAAAGTCGACCTTTAAACCATGTTTGCATACAATATGTCCTAAGAGTATGCCTATGGGAGTCATAAAAGTACACTTATTAATATTTAGGGAGAGTTGTATCTGTCGACATCTCTCCAGCATAAGTCAGAGCCATGTGCAGTGATCCTTTAGGATGGAATATACGGTCCAGTCGTCGAAGTATACTGCCATGGTCTTATAGATATACTCTTGGAAAGTTTTGACAACAATTCGTGAGAATACTGCAGGTGCATTCTTCAACCCAAAAGGCATAACCCTGTAGGCAAAGGATCCAAATTCACATACAAATGTTGTTTTCTTTTGATCCTCTTTTGCTATGGGTACTTGATTATATCCTGAAAATCCATCTGTAAATGAATAACATTCATGGCCTGTAACTTCATTCAGGATTTCATCAGCATAGGGGGTGGGTAATGGGTCTGTAAGTGTGACTTTGTTGATCTCCCTAAAGTCGACACAAATTCGTAACCTGGTCGGGTCATGTTTCTTAGGCTGAACGACCATGGGGCTTGCCCACTCCGACTGGTCGATGGGGTAAATGATCCATTCTGCTAACATGTTGTCTATTTCCTTCTTAACTATATCCTTATACTTATGAGCTAGTTTGTAAGGTCATTTCTTGACAGGTCAGACATCAGGTTTAGTATCTATTTTCATTTCTCCCATTTCTTGTACTAACCCTTTTAAGTCTTTGTAATCCCTTGCAAAGACATCTTGGAATTCTTTCAGTGAGTTGATGATTTTTGTGGTTTGGTGTTCATTCCAGTCCAATCTTAGCTATTTTTGGACGGTCATCATTTGAAATATCGACCTCCTTAGTTTTCACTGTGGCGTCCAGCCACTCTGGTGCTTTAGCTTCATTGATCGGCCGACTTCCTTCTTGAAACTGTGAGAATGTAGCCGGAAAGTCGGCTGCAGTCATTCTGTCAAGGTCGGGTTTGTCGGTGGTATCGACTTTCAGGATTGAGTAGATTGGTTTGGTTGTTTCGATGTGGTCGGGTTTCCATCTAAAGCTCTTGCCTGTGGTATGTTCATTTTCTAATTGCAATCGGGTCGACTGTGGCCTGGGTGCAGTTTTTATATTGTTACCGTCTTTGACCTGTCGGTGGGTCTGGGAGGGTTGAGTTATGGTCGGCTGGAGAAAGTGTTTGATTTGTTGGGCTGGCTCAGCCAGTGTTTCATTCTGGGGTATGAACTGAAAGTCGTTGATAAATTTGTTTCTCAATTACTGCCAAAAGAAGGTTTCTCCTCTTGCTTCCTCCATCTTATACCATTTATTGGGTAGGTCAGCTAGGGTTGTAGGGAACAAATGTGGCCAGGCTCGCTCATCTTTGTATCCAAGCCTTCTCCACTCGCTTTCACAAGTCCTAATGTGGTCTTCTGGGTTTTGGCCTTGGACAAAGATAGGGATTTGAGCCTCATGTGTTAACTTTTTCCCACCAAATCGTTCGACAAAGAAAGTTGAAGCAGTTGTCCAGGTCTGCAATTTTGTCTGATGGGTATTCCACCATCTAGCTGCTTGACCTGTAAATGTTTCCACTAAGCTTTGAAGTCTGCCATGTTCTCCAATATTTTTAGAGACTTTTTCAAGATGCATTATTGGGGATTCTCTTTCCTTATACCTGGGCAGTTGGGTATTATGTAAGTTGGTCGGTTGTAATGTAGGTCGTTCCCTGATTTTAGGTTCAAAGACTTTGGGGATAATTGGTACAGTGAAGCACTGTCGGGTGGGTTTTTTCTATACTTTTTGTATAGTCCAGCACCCTCTTGCTTGTGTTTCATAGTTTTCCATTTCCCAATCATATAATTCAGCATCTAAATTATAACCAATGGAGTCTTGGTTACCTAAGTGAAGCTCCCCATAAATGTTTGGCTCAGTATAGTCCGTATTATTATGGATCTGGTAAAGTTGTCTGACATCAACTTCCTCATCTATCGGTTCTACCCAAGGTTGTCCCTGTGCAGGATTAATGGGGACAATGACTTTTTGGCCATTTCCTTTTAGTTTGATGCGTTCTTTATCTAAGGATATAGATGCTTTCATCTTTCGACCCCAAGGTTGACCGACGAGGGCTGGGAAGGAGCTAGATCCTTCCTTTGGGTCGATGATTTCAAAATCAACTTTAGTCGATATTCCTTTGATGGTCGTGTCGACATCTTTCCAAACCCCAATGGGTTCAATGAGGCCCTGGTCGGCGAGTTTTAGGTAAATGCCTGACTCATAGAATCGAGGTCGGCCCATATTTTCCCAAGTGTCCCTGGTCATAATATTTACCTAAGACCCGAAATCGAGCACCACTTGTCGGACGTGATAACCTTCTATTTCCAGGTCGACAAGTGGGTCGACATCGTTTTTGTCTTTTTGATTTAGGCTGCAAATGTTCTTAGTTTGTTTTCCCGAGTTAGTGCTTTTTATTTCGTGTAATAAATCAATGAACTGGGCTACAGACTTGTCGGTTTGGATGAGATGAGTTAATTGCTGTGTCGTGCTAAGTCGACTGGTAAGAATGTCTTCTTGTTGTGCAATGTTGTGAAATATGTGTGTGGCTTCTTGATAAGTTTGTGTTTCCTTCAGAGGATCCGGATAACCATTTGTGTTTTTAATTTTACTAATTTGGGGGTTATCAGGCCCTATTTTTGTGCCTTGGCGAGTGACAATATGCAGATTTTTAGTAGTGACTACATCATGCTTTTGTACACAAGACAAGACATTAACATTTTTCTTATTATTGATTTTTTCTAACATGGTAGGACAATCCTCCAGAGAGTGATCGCCTACTCCACAATGCGTACAGAATTTAAGGTCAGTTCTGTCCTTGTACGGACAGTCTGTGCATCAGTGCCCTTCTTTATAGCAGATGAAGCACTGGGTTGGTCGACGAGTTCGTATGTCGTGATTCCCTATGAATCAACCTCTGCCTCCAAACCCTTGTCGTCGATTATCGTACCGGCACTCATATCGTCGGCCTTCGTATCGTTGCCCGTTCTGGTCATTAGTATTATTTTGCTCATTGCTCTGCGCCACTGCATTCGTCTGGTAGACTGCCTGATAGTTCTGTCTATTTTTCAGGTCTAGTTGATAGTCGGCCGTATTGTGACTTTTTGTCTCACAGATGGCGCACCAGGAAGCTTTTGCGTTCTTCATGTTAAACGCACATTCTTTCATAGAGTACTCCCCGGTATCCTGGCAAATGTCGCAAAATACTTTAGTTTGCACAAATCGGACGTCTTGTCAGCTGTACTCCTGTCGACAATTATCTTTTAAGTGTCCGGCCGTCGAACATTTAGTACACCAGATTTCTTGATTTTTGAGGGACAGTTCTATCAAGGACTTCTGCACACTTTCCAGCTGTTCTTCTATCCTATGGTCCGTCGGATAGGCAGGTATATCTTCGTCCATTTCCACCTGCAGAGCTTTAGTCAGCGCATCTTCATATGTCTTGAATGTTTCCAGACTGATGTGTCGGTGAACTTTTTGTGATAAGCCTGCAAGGAACCATTGAATTAGTAATTGCTCGTCAATAACATAATCTAATTGACTCAATAGATCCTTCCAGCGTTTGTTGTAATCGCGGACAGTCTCCCCTATCTTTTGCTGCGTTGTCTTGAGCTTTTTGGTGGCCAGGTGCTCAGTGTCTGGGGTCTTGAAAAAGGATAAGAACTGTGCTTTAATCTCAGCTTTCGATGCTCTGGGTTTCCTTTCTAAAAAGGTCATGTACCAGGTCAAGGCCCTTTTTCGTAAGGCTCCGGCGAACTGAGCCATCTGTCTGTCTTCATCCGTCACCCGGTTTGCATCCCAGCTAGACTCGTAGACGAACCAATGTCATATGGGGTCTTCATCCCCCTTGTAGAGAGGAATGTGAGCTGTTCTGTGACCCATGTCTGAGTCACTTTCACTGCTCTCAGAATTTGGCGAGGTCGGAGGCGTGGGTGGTGGTGAAAGTGGTGGGGTTGTTGATGTGGTCGGGCCTGTGGAATTTTGGTCGACGGAACTAGTGCCTCCGTCGGTGGCCGATTCGACTTCAATGTACAGTGGGTTGTTGTGGATTTCTATTGTCGATGATCCACTGGACTATTGTGTACGCAGGTCTGATTCGTTGCTTTCTTCTAAAGTTGTATGTGGCGGGGGGGTGCTCCTTCCTGTGTCGGTAAGAGAAAGTGGATACTCCGAAAGGATGGTGCCATTTGAAAGGTCACCCAGTTCCCTTCGATCGGTCGGCATATGACAAGATGTCATCCCGGGTATGGTTCGTCACCTAGTCGGCTCCAAATAATGATGTCGCCAGCTCGTAGTCGGAGGTCGTCTTCAATAATAGTCTGTATTCTGGTATGCGGATTTGCCGGGGAAAGGGTTATTCCATCGTCAGGAGCTCTTAATTGGAGATCTTCTGGCTACTCTATCCACACTTCTTCCTCCGTAGGGGACACCTTTTTCTCAACGCCCTCTTCCTGTCGGTCATGACCCGACTCTGGCGGATTCTCTTCATGGTCGGTCGCCCTAGGGTTTTGTTCTCTGTGCAGCCCGTTGACTCTTTCGCGTCTTGCTTCCCTTCTCTGCTGTCTCTCATCCCTTTCTTATTTCTGAATGTCCGACATACTCCCGTACAGTACTATGTTCTTGAAGTCTTCTACAGTCGACTTTTCATTACTGGTGACAGCTATTTTCTTTCGGCCGACTAGGATCCACTATACTCTACCACCGACACAAGACCAGCTACCCCCCCATAGCCTACCCGACGCTTTTAGAAATATTGGATGGTTTGACTCACTTGCTTAGGAAGTATTCCCACTCCCTTTCTGCAATAAACTTCTCCCACTTCCTCTGATTTTCCGCCCAATTGGTATTTGGTGGCTATTCGCACAGTGGTGGTCTAGGTTCGACGATGTGGCCTGCCCCCTTCTCTATCAAGAATTTGAACAGCAAACTCGGCAAGGTGCATAAGAATTGTTCGGTGAAATCTGTGTAGAATTTCACTTTTACAGTTTCCACTGACGTCCTTTCTTCGACCGCTTGCTCCTCACAGAAGTCGGCGGCGATTTTCTCAAACCACTCTGACAGATTTGTTCGGCCTCCTCGGAATAGTTTATCTAGCAACTGCTGTTCTTTAGTTGCGTCCGGTCTTCTCATCCAGAAGCTGCTTCAACAGTTGTGGAACGGCTTCGACAAACTTCTCATGCGTCTCAGTGAAAAATCTTGCCTTGGCTTCAGCGACTGTTAATCTGTTTCGTCTTGCGTAATTTTGCAAGTAGTTCGCAATTTTACGGTCCCACCAGTCCTTGATCTCCTGC
>LPNX011124926.1:243705-268124 GCA_001517045.1 Pseudotsuga menziesii
TATTATTTTATTATTTTAACTATTATTTTATTATTTTCACTATTATTTTATTATTTTCCTTAGGAGGCCCATTTTAGACCCAAAAATTCCTCTAATGTATATATATATATATAAACAAGTTTTACAAAAAATAGGTCATGAGACCTCATCTGAAGCGCTCAGGCTTTCAGGTAAAAAATCATCATACAAAAATCATGAAGCTATCTATAATCTTTCAGTAAATACATCATGCGGCCTATCATCTAGTGATGCTCATGGTAACACATGACCACCCAGGCTACTTGACGTAGCAGTCTGCTGAAACGACCTGGTACTCCCACAGTGGGCCTCTGGTACCTTAGTGGGAGGTCGTCGATCGAGGCATCTAGGATGTCTAGAGTTAACCTCTTGAGGTTCTCCTCTAGATCCCTTATCACATCATCACCTTGTGGTACAAAACAAGCTCTGGCTCGCCTATCTAGTGGGGAGGATCCCCCAGGTCGTGTTGCTCCGACATCTGCATGAAAACATTTTAAGTCTCGTTACTACACATAAAAAATATAAAACATCAAAACAAAAAAACACAATTGCCATTTTAGGGTTCTTTTTTCTTATCGATATCACCCCATTTCCCACCAGGTGGAATCGATAGATCAGGGTTGCCACTGAAGTTAGTGCCCACGTATGCATAGTCCTCAACCATGAGGATCTGGTCTCTCAACCATCGGAAAAATGGATCTCTGAAATTCACCTTGCCTCTACCTGCTCCTGTGCGGGCCATGATCTGGACCCACCTCAGCATGCGAGGGTCTCTCACCCTCAACTTTGTAAAAACCACCTGGGGTCTCAGCTGGGGGACCCACTCAAAAAATAAACACGCTAGAATGGATCCAAAACCAAATTGTTTCATCTCCCCCTGCCGACACTTGTTCAGCTGATTCTTGAAAACCGATAATAGAGCCTCGGCCCAGTTGAAGAATGTGGGCGCCATGGCCTCTATAGCGTAGAGCATATGCGCTCTAGATTCCTGATGTACCCCTTGGCTCCCTGCTACTCTCTGCATGGTAAATAAAACTGTACGAAGTGGGCCATTCACCACTACTTTTATTGGAATTTTCTTCCTGGATGTTCTGGTCCCATGAATACAATGGCGGTTTATCAACTCCTGGGTAGTGATTTCCCCTCCACGGGAACCGGTCAAAGAGATGGGATCACCCCGTCTCGATAGGCCTGTCAGGAAGTAGATATCCTCTTCTTCAATTGTCAACACATGAGCACCCACCTCAAAATACTGTTGCTCCGGATTCCACATACGGAGAATATGCTCTAATAAGCGCTCATGTGACACCATGCTAGGTGTGCGAAAAAACTTTAGGAGACCACAGTATCTCAATGCAGCTATACAACCCGCGTTTCGTTCGGCAAATACATCATCATTGTCATGTTGCCTCTCTTTCCAAATAACCATTTTTTATCAATGGGAACCCGTTAAAAACCATCACAAGGCCAATTAGAAACATCATCAACCATTGAAATCATAAAAAATTATCTAATTTGGCTTGTACATGTATTTTTATTTACCCATGGCTGGCACCACATGAGTCCCATTGAGGACAGGTAGTGGCACCGCCTGTGTCAAGTGTTTTAGGTGTTGTTCTAGCGGGGTACCGCTTATCCCGCAAGGGATAAGAGCGATGCCTGCATTCATGGTTTTAGGGCTTGCTTAAATAGCCCAAAACACCTCCAAAAATAAATAAAATGAGAGCATGAAATGAAAGAGCAAGGTTCAAGCTTTTAAGTGGAACTGACGGTGTGTAAATCCGACTATAGATGCTCCCAGAAGCACCAACTGAAAATCTGGCCAAGAAACTGCTCCAAAGGCTCTCCACTATGGGTAAATGGTAAAATGTTTTGTTTTTTACTATTTACATAACTTTTATAAGAATTCTAGGTTTTGGCATGTCATAGTTTTTGAAAATCTATCAATCGTGATCCTTTAATGTTGTCTATTGGAGAGTTTAAATGTTGTTTTTTAAGTCGTTGCAGGATAAAGAGCGGTAGCAATAAAAGTTTTGGTAGTTTGTTTTTGAATTTTTCATACTACCATAAAATAGAAAAAGTCTTTGATCATTTATTGTGACACTTTGGTCATGCTCTCCAAACTTAGCACCAAAGGTCTGAGTCCTTTTCTGATTCTTTTTAGACTTGTAAAATCTCTCATTGTGAAAAGAGACCTAGTGGAGTCTTCTTTAAACTCTTTTCAGGATCCTTAAATACAAAAATATTTTTGAGTAATCTTGTCTTCTTCACTCTCATTAAAGCACTTGAAGAGTCATTCATCTGACGGTAGGTTATCACTTTTCGGTTCAGATGAACTATTTACGAAAAAGGACCCTGTGGAGTCTTATTCCGTGGTTGTTCAGACTCTCTAAATATGAACGATACCGAGTTAACTTTCAATGGACTCGTTAAATTAAACATTGAGAGACCCTCTTTTGGGAACGAACCCCTCCTCTCTCAGGTTCGTAAAACATATGAGTTTGGACTTGTCTTCGGATGAGCTACAATGAGTGTTTTTTACCCTCTTTGAACTCGTAAAAATGAAAAAGAGGAACTCATCAACCATGATGGGGAATTTAAGGGAATGGAATCATTTTTGCAAATAAATGTTAGTTTGTCGTTACCTTTGAACATGGCACTTGTCTGCATATCATTTCATTCCATTGGGTATTCAGTTAATTTCCATGACGATCCACTTTCATGAGTCATGTCACTCCTTTAAGTCTTCCAAAAGAATGCATTGTCCACCATCACACTGTGTGTTTGTCTGGTCTAGTCATGCTACCAAGTCTTTTGTCGTGTCGCGCGATGTTCAAAGGGAAGTTGAAAAGGTTTACCTCTGCAGTCAAAACAGTCTTTGTGTCAGTACTTTTGAGTCAGTATTATGGTTACCTCATTCACATCATTCAAGTACTTTTTTTTGAGTTTCGTGTTGTTGATGTGGGACTCATCATGGACCTCCTTCGACGAGGCTATTCTTGTCGACATCAGCTCATCATATAGGAAATAGTCTTAGAAACAAATTAGTACCTTGAGATCTGTATGCCTCAATGATAGATTCTCTCGCTCTCGACATAGGTTCACATCATTGACCTTTGATCGATAGAATCGACTGGGTGTTCGACATCAATACATATATTCACACTGAATAGATTGTACTAGGGTACCTTGGGAATCATTGACATCAATGGTGATCTCCCTCGCACTTGTTAATGGTTCACATCATTTGCTGGTAATCAAGTGGTTTCTACCATGTTCGACTTCAGAACATTGTAATCACATGGATAGAATCATACTTTGTGGAAAACGAGACGAAGACCCTGGGTACTTGTTTAGCACTCATTTCTCTCCCCAGGTTGCGATGGAGCTTTGTATATCTAGCATGGATCCACATTTGAATGGCCATGGCTATGCTCAAATTTGCATCTGTATGACATAGATCTACATTGTATGTCTGGTAGCTATGTCCAAGTTTGAGTCCTCTATCACATGGATCTACATTGTACTCTAGTAGCCATAGTTGTTTATTCCTTGGCATGGATCTGTCTTGTATTGGTCTATAGCCATGAGTTTGTTACATTTGTCTATGAGTCAAAATTATTGATGTATTGTAGATGCCTACTCGATGACATTCTCTGATCAAGCTGACTCTTACCTCGAAGTGACAACTTGTTCTCTCAAAGCTCTCACTTATCGTATCCCTCTAAGGCTCATGCTTTGGGGAGCATTCTGTTATACCTAAATCATGTCACCAACATGTGATGAGATCCTTAACACCTATGTTTCCCCTAAATCCCAAACATGGAGTGGAACCATGCTCTGGATGTCAATTCTACATGAAAAAATATAGCACCGTGCTTTTCCTTTAGCTGATGAACGGTACCTTGTTCAACATCTCCTAAGTCTTGTTATAGAAAAGTGGTGCCACCACATATATGCTTTGTTTTTGAAGCGGTTCTTACCCTTCACTGCTCTGTCATAAAGGAACATAAGCGATATGTTGAATTTTTAATGGTTATATCAGATCTTAAAACATTTAGCATCATAACAGCATAACCATAAGCCAAAAGATCACTGAAAGATAGACAAGCACAACCATACAAAAAGAACACAAAGATTTATCCTGGGAAAACCCTAAAGGGAAAAACCCAGCAAAAGCTTCCTCAATATAGATACCCCAAAAATATAAAAGGTAAAACCCAAAAGACTGATCCTCCTTCTTCTCCAGCCACAGCTCTTTCTCTCTCTCTCTCTCATGCACTACACAAGTGAGTGATTGTGTTCCAAATGAGGAGTGCCACACCTCTATTTATATTCATCCATTCACTTTAATAATTAATTCAGACATGTAGGCTTGAGTTAACCATGTAGGCTTGAGTAACCACAACTAGGGTGCTAATGACCCACCTTTACAATTTGAGGGGACTACCTCATGACTCTTATTAGTTCTTTCAATTATAAGCATAGGAGTATAAAGAAATACAATTGGTTCTTTCGGTAGGACCATCGGGGACCACAAAAGATACATATAGAATATTCTTCGAAGTTACAATATTTCAACACTCCCCCTTAACGAGAAGGGTATTCTACAACAACATCAACAACAACAATAGTAGGAGAGAGATAGAGGACATCATCAACATCATCAGGGTAACACATCTATAAATCATTGGAAGCTTTTCAACATCATATAGTCTTCATCTTCAGTCTTCAACAACAGCAACACTTTGACCGACAACATCATCATTAGCACCATGATAAATTTGAAGGAAGTGTACCTTGCTTCCTGGAGTAAGTGTCTCTTCAGAATTAATTCCCTCTTTCTGATAGAAACCTCTAGCCACAAGTCATTCCTTACTTCTAGCAGCAACATATTTTATCTTGCAAATCCATTTGGAAGATACCACATTCTTTCTTTCTGATTTGAGTACTATATCCCAAACATCATTCTAGTATTCTTTCATCATAACATCTTCCATGAGTTTGTCTTGTTAGGTCATCAACATATCCTAGTCTTCTGCATTCAACCTTGAAGGTTGGAACCCACTTTACTCTTGGTAAAGTATAGATCCATCAAGAAGCTATCCATCATGTTGTATCATGTCGAACTCAGATATATTCTATAGTCACTCCCCCTGAAGTGGAGTATCATATTCCCTCTTCATTCTGTACACGTGGTTCTATTCTTGATATATACTTCTAGTGGGTCTGGTCAATAGAGTATGTCATGTCATAGTCTATTATTTCTGAGGCAAACCACGAACCTTGCTTTGTACACTTGTTCTGGTAGATCCATATGGAAGATACTACGGACTTCCCTTTAGGTCTCAAAACCATATTGTATACATCATTCCCCATGATCAACTGTTACTCTTTGATCATAGCTTCTTTCATAGCTGGAAAGGTTAGCATCAATGATGTCACTCAACTATGTTACACAACTAGAGTGTGTCTGAGGCCTCTTAATTTGGTTTGGAATTCTCTCCATTCTTTTCTCCATCTTGAGTTATATCTCATACCCATTGTGGTATTCATCCTTCGAGGTGGATCTACTGCTCTCTAAAGCTCTTTCTTTCGTCATGGTGTCTCTGACCCTGGGAGCTTCAGATTCATGTTTATTGGAGTGAATCTTGAATTGTCATCACTTGTTCTTCGGAACAAGTCTCATCCTTCTTTTCTTGTAGGCGGTTGTACAGGACCTTTCCTACACCATCACATGCATATTAGTAGTATATTGTCATTAATGCAAACATTCTATTATGCATAACAAAACAATATCATGAAATGACAATTGAATACTTATCTTTTATTCGTTTCGTGGGTAGACTCCTTCTTGATCCTTCTATTTCATCATCTTCTTCATTCATGACATAATCATTTCTAATACAAATGCTAAGATGGATAAGGGGTTCTTCAAGAATTGAGTTCTTCATATTCCTTATTGCTTGAGGGATATTCTTTGAATCATGAGCTATTGATCTTCAGTTGCTCCCATCTTCTCTTCTCTTATTATGAGTTGATTTTCTTCTTGTGTAAGGCTTTATCCACATTTCCCTTTGGAACTGGAATCTCTCCACTTATGTAGGTGTCCAATTCATTTTTCTTCAAGAACCAGTAAAATCCTATGCTTCCATGCTTGGAATTTTCCAGCTACACCAAGCTTGTCATCAAGCTGAGGTGCTAGATCACTTTGAAATGAGAACCTCAAATGAAAATAGCAAAAGATGAGATCTTACTGATTTGAGGTGTCCGTCCTGGTTCCGGAGCTGGCTGGTCTAGGGTTTGTTAGAGAAACCCTAATTTTCAAAACTTGGAATATTTTAGATATGATTGGATAGAAAGATATATCTCTTCAAGTTGAGCTGTCCAATGTACTCATTTTCTGAAAACAATGGAGGGAAGCTCCCAGAACAGGAAGCACTAGTTTACTAATTTCTTCTGCAAAAATGCCTGATACTGTTTCTGCAGTATCTCCACAATTACTACTTCTCTGTGTCTAAAAATTCACACTGAGGTATCCTATCCTGTCCCTGTTTCAACACCATATGTTTCATCAGAATGGGTTTCACCAATTGGGACTTGTGATCATTTTCCCAAGGTGACCTGTTATAGGACTGTTCATAATAGCGAAGTTGTATGGAATGCCACGTGTCACTGTTTCATCTTCTGGGTCTGAAACTCGGACCACATAACATAAAGTCCTTTAAATTTCTGGAACATATTCAAAATTTCATTTGGACCTTTTTATCCAAATATATAGCAATTCTCCCCAGGTGTCCTGTTTAGGGATGAATCCTGGAAGAGGCTGGAACCCTAACTTGGAGGGATCGTATATCCTAGAATATAGCGAATTGGAGGCTACATTTTGGACACAGTGTAAATCACGATTTTATATTCGTCCCATGAAAGTTTCATCACCTGATCCTTCTCCAATATTGATATATAGTGAATGTACCAAAACGTATCAGTTTTAGTATTTGGGGTTTTCCAGCTCGAGGTCAAACTAGGGTTTGACTTTCCTAGAGTTTCACCTAGCCAAAAATATTGACCCAGGTCTATAAACTTCAATTTTGATGAAGAGAGAAATCATATTCTAGGATCACTCAAAAATTAATCTTCTGTAAGAATCCCTAATTTCCCGCACCAAACTGAAAATGCTCGGAATCAAATTTCGCTTCGACAGAAAGATGCGCCCTTTAATGGAGAGTCATCCTAGACTTCTTTTGCTAATTGATTGTTGAGAGAGACCCAAAAAGTAAGAAACTCTAGCTTCTATACCTGCACAATGTATTCTTTTAGGGTGGCTCTGATACCATGTTGAATTTTTAATGGTTATATCAGATCTTAAAACATTTAGCATCATAACAGCATAACCATAAGCCAAATATCACTGAAAGATAGACAAGCAAAACCATAGAAAAAGAACACAAAGATTTATCCTGGGAAAACACTAAAGGGAAAAACCCAGCAAAATATTCCTCAATATAGATGCCCCAAAAAGATTAAAGGTAAAACCCAAAATACTGGTCCTCCTTCTTCTCTAGCCACAGCTCTTTCTCTCTCTCTCTCTCATGTGCTACACAAGCGAGTGTGTGTGTTCCAAATGAGGAGCACCACACGTCTATTTATATTCGTCCGTTCACTTTAATAGTTAATTCAGACATGTAGGCTCGAGTTAATCATGTAGGCTTGAGTAACCGCAACTGGGGTGCTAATGACCCACCTTTACAATTTGAGGGGACTACCTCATGACTCTTATTAGTTCTTTTGATTAGAAGCATCGGAGTATAAAGAAATACAATTGGTTCTCCTGGTAGGACCATCAGGGACCACAAAATATGCATATAGGATATTCTTCGAAGTTATGATATTTCAACACGATACCCTTGGTAAAATTGGAAAAAAGAGGATTCTCGAGGCTTCTAGAACATGAACCTCATGTCCTCCCTTATCCCTATCAATCTGGGTTAGTTGGAGTCGAGATCCCTCTTGGTAGGATCTTAGAGCCACATCACCCACAATTCTCTCAACTATCCCTATCCATTGAGCCCTATAAATACAAGCTCATGTCCCATAGTTGAGGGAGAGAACTGAATGGTAATGTTATGCTGTTGAATTGACTATCTAGTCCAATCCATTGAAGAGAACAAGAGAGCAAGTTGGAGCTATTAGGGATGAGGTGTTTGTCTTGTGGAGGAGTTTTTCAACACTAAGGCAATGGTTGTAAGCTTCTTCATTAATTTCTTAATCCAAAGCTGATTTCCATCCCACATATCTGTTGTACTGATCTCGCATGTATATGTTACTGGATTCCTTAGTCACTAGTATGGATGTGTGAATAATGTTCTGGTAACTTTGATGTTCTTGTTTGTTTGACATGTTCTACAGGTACACAAGTTCGTCATCAAAGCATTATTCCAGGTGTTTACAACATTCAGGGAAGGTCTTCATCCTTTGTTGTTCACTCATTTTTTCTGGATCTGAACCATTAAGACCAGAGGAACAACTTCTGTCCGCAGAAGGTGCAATATTTCTAACAACATTAATGAATCTGATTTGTGCTCCGTGTGCGATGATGAGGTGATCCGAATATAATGAGATAATGGTAGGAGACACAGGGGATTGTAATGGTAATGTAATGTATGTTCCTGGGTTGTACCTATGCGATGAATTGCTCGTGGATATGATGAAGACCTAGATGAGGACTAGGTCTATACCCAACATGAAACATGGTCGGCTCTGTAGAAACATCCTATGATGGATAGATCCGACATGTCACTATTCAATGATTAAAAAGATGAGGACTACAGCAACAACGATGACAATGACAAGGCCAGATGTGTTGATGAATGTGGTGAGAGAATACTTTCCTAGTTAAGAGGGAGTGTTGTTGTATTTGTAACTCCAGAAGATGTTCTGATTTATATTATCATTGTATTGTTGTACCCCCATTGGAAATGTGTTTCCCTCCATTCGGATGTCATTATTGTATATGGTCATTGAGGTAAACCCTCCATTGTAATTCGGGGCAATAGTCCCCAAGTTGAATATAATAAAATGTATTTTTGAGTCTCCCTAGGTGAATTCATCCCTACTAGGGTAAGAGGTCGATCCAATGAAGTTTTAAGTCAGTCACTTGATGTGTATAAATAGGGAGGTGCCCTCCCTCATTTATACACACACTCACTCACTCAAGTTCACATGAGGATATAGAGAAGAACAAGGAGGAGAGGGAGAGAGAGAGATGCATAAGACTTCTTATTCTTGGGTTTTTCCATCTTGTGATATTTTCTTAATGACTGGACTATTCTACGAAATTTTGCAAGGTTTTCTCCTTTATGGTTTTTCCCGAGGAAAATATTTGTGTCTTGTGTATCTCCTCTATCTTATGCATCGTGTTGTGCTTGTTATTCTTTTAGATAAAGATCCTAATGAATTTGAATAAGGTTAAAAAAACTAACCATTTTTTTCATTTTTCCACCATGTCAATCTTTCCATGGACATGGATATTTCTCCAAACCCTTCTCATTGTCTATACTCTCATTGTGTGCATGACATTCATCAACTGTCAAGATTTGACATTGACTCGTCTTCCATGTTTTGAGTTCAATTGTGCCCATATATTATCATATGTTTCAATAATCGTGGTTCTTTTTTTCATATTTCCACTATGTCAATCTTTCCATGGACATGGATATTTCTCCAATCCATTCTCATTGACTATAATCTCATTGTGTGCATGCCATTAATCAATTGTCAACATTCGACGTTGACTCATCTTCCATGTTTTTTTGTTCAAAGTGAATATGATATGTTAATTAACAAATCTCAAATAATTTATATAGTACAAGGACATAAAATATACATACATTTACCTATCACCAACTATTATGTATGAATATTAGCTTATGGCCCTAGTTTGTATTATAGAGTCATAGGCTCAAAATCACCATTTCCACTCTCATAGACCCAAAATTTGTATTGTCACTTGAGTTAGAGTAGGATAGTTACGTGTTTCTCTTCAACCAAAAAATAAAATTCAATAGGCATATATATGTATACATTAAGCTTCCAAGTTCCTTTGTTTTATTATGTTGAGTATTCTATAGAGGTAAAATACAAGATGCAACTGATTAAGAAGTAAGAAGATACGAGAGAAACACTAGCTAAAGGAACATTATAGTCAAAGCTAAAAATTTACTTGGCCTAACACAAAATTAAGCTAGTGCATAACTAGGCCAACGCAATCATATAGAATGATAATACCACTGGCATTTAAGCTACCTTAAAAATACCAAAACAATAGTAAATTTCAAGTTTATATCCACCTTTAATAAATTCAAAAAGTAAACTTAAACATTTGATAGATGCATTAGGTCACAAGTGTGAACACTTTTTTTTTTGTGACTAGGGGGATCAACAACTAGGGACTGGGATGGTACTCACGTGGCATGGGGTCCAGGGATCCATTTTCGCTTCCACTATACCCCTAGGTTCCCCACAATCTCTTGCAAGCATGGGACACGGGTAATCCCATGTGTGATTTGAACTAGTGACCTCCTTTACAACATGTGACTTCACATCAAGCAAATCACCAATGAGCCACACCTGTGCGGGCTAAGTGTAAACCCTTTGTTAAAAATATCTTTTGTTTTAAGTTTGAAAACCATTTTATCCTATCTTAAAGAAAATGGTATTGGAAACCCAAATTGTAGGAATAGTGCACCCCTTATCAATGAAACTTAATTGGCCTTCAACCCAAAAAATTGAATCTTAATTGGATTATCAAACTAGAGGCCTCTTTTTCTTGGTGCAATGTTAGCTACATAATAATTGGCAAACTTCTTTCCAAAAGGCTCACTTCTTTTCATGAATTAGTTCCTCTCTATGAATTAAATAGTTTTTGTGATGCATGGAAGAAAGGTTCTACATGCTATTAAAGTTAAGGATGAATTCTTCCACTGAACAAGAAAAATCATGTCGCATATGTGTATCTCAAGAAGTATATGTAGACAACTCATGATAATCTTGAATAGTAATTTCTCTTAATTTGTTCTATTAAGAAGTGAAATAAATTCATTATCATAATATCTTCTATATCAAGGGATTTTTTGTAATGGTAATGTGGTTGTATTGGTGACTAGTGTCTCAACTCCTTTTTTTTGCAACTTCAACAAGTGCATGCCAAAGATTCCCTTTCTCCTTCCATTGTATTATGGTTGTGGATGCTCATCAAGTCTTCTTTGGTTGAAAAGGGTGGACTTGATAAGAGGCTTCATTAAGGAACAAGGAACTAACTTAGGAATAGTTTTCTCATAGAAGAAGATGAGATTCAAAACAAAGATACATATGTGGTAACAATGTTGTGGGCCAACATAGCAAACCCCTGGTAGTGAATCTTCATGTTGCCAATGCCATTTGTCCTTTTTATCCACACTTTCTAAGTAAGTCTCCAAATTTTGTATTATATCCTACTCTCAATTAATATGGTTGTGTTTTTCCCATGGGGCTCCTTGAAGAATGCATTTTAGTTTGGGTAGATCTATATTTAAAAAATCATGTGGAATTATAACGATTTTTAGCAATGGTTTTACTAGTTTAATAACTTCAGTTTCAAATGCTTATGATTTTTTTGTGCATGTCTCAATTATGAATGCTTATTGAAATTGTATCATGTAAAATATGAGTGCTTCCTTGAAGTATCATGCTCTAATCAAGTAGCAACAAAACGATAATATAAAGGAAGCCTAAAAAAAAATTTAAGTTGCAAATATAACTTTGTACAACAAAGTATAACATATATTGATGTTAATTATAGCAACTCATTTAATTTAGACAAGAAAAATAACAATATACTTACGAAACATAAAACATCCATATACTCCCTTATATATGTGTAATGTACCTCCATTTAATATTTCCTAATATGTACCCATACTAAGCAGGGATTCTTTATAATTGGGTTGGGGGGCAAGCATAAAATAATAACAATCTAGTCAACCCTTCAGTTGCATCCATTCAAAAGGTGGATTGTAAAATGGTATGAAAAAATACAAATTAAAGGGTATGACTTAAACATAATAATAGATAATTGGAGCTAATCTCTGTTACAAACAATGCTCCTTAATGTATAATTATTACATTAGAAGCTCAACAAAATAACTCAAAATTACCTAGTGAAATGATGTAATTTTTTTATTGAAATTAATAAACCAATAGGATACATGTGTTTCACTGACCCAACAATAATGCACCATGAAACTGCATCTTGTGAAGATCAAATTGTTGAAACAATTTTGAATTTACATACCCATCGAAACTATGTATTGAAACAAATCTCCTTAATATTATTATTTGTTACCTCATCCACTTGGTGTTATTCAAGAACCCAACATGCATGTAGGTCCATTGAAGCGGTTCCTCCACGGAGTCAAAGCTAAAGACTTCTTGTAGCTAACAAACTCATCTCTTTCAAAGTGTTGGCAATTCCTATTAGACTATTCTTCATGACTCAACCCTTATTGAACACCTACTCTATTTATTTTCATTATGTTGTGGTTATCACAAATAGCGATGAAAATCAAACATTAAAACAAAGAAACTTCAAAACATAGATTTTATAATTTCATAGTGAAAACAAAAAAAAGAAATACACATTTAAACTCACCAATTAATGACTATGTTATACAAGAAATCTCATCTTATAAGATGCAAACTTATTTAATCCTATAAGAATTTTGTGTCAAAGGCATGACAAAGTTAAATGAACATTTACATTATAAAGGCCACTTCTAATATCCTTCTATTAGATGATAAGGATCATTCAAATCATTTACCACAACTAGGATAACTGCACCTAATTATGGGACCTTATGATTTGAGTAGAGTTAACATAATGGGTGTATGGAAATGGCATATATGAGACCTGATACAATTAACAACATTGTTTCTAAAGATAGTAGGAGCTTAAAAGGAATGGAAACTTTTATCTTTACATTATAGGGATCTTGGTTTTATTACCATATGAATTTTATTGCAACAATTGAATTGTTTATAATTTCTATGAAAAATATCTAACTAGCAAAATACACACATTTAAATAACAAAACACATTGGGAAATAAATTGGACATACCTTTAAATATGAGGCAATTGTTGAAGGGGGATTATTCTTTGATGCCTCCAAGGTCAAATTCTCACTCTACCTTTTGAGAAGCCTCCATGATTTGTTTTATATGTATATATGTATGTATTAAATTAGTAGATGGAAAGTACTAACTAATATATTAGCCTCAACTTAAGTGAACTGATAGAAAGTACCAACTACCTAGTAAACTCCCTCAAATTTCCCCAAAAACCCATAATCCCAAATTAAAACTTTGAACTCTTACATCAATTGGGTTGACCCCTTCCCACCAAAACCTATCAATTTCAAGTGAATTAGAATGAAGCACTATTGTTAATTCACACCCACCACCAATTGAGGGTTTCATGGACATGACCATGCCCGATAATTCACAACCAAATTATGACGAACAAGGAAAATGAATCTTTCTTTGCATTCAATTTTGAGTGAATTAGATTGAACCACCATTATTAATCCACACCCACCATCAGGTCAGGGTTTCATGGCATCAACCATAAATTTACAAGCCAAATATTATTCAAAAGACTCTATCTACTATAGATTTACATCATAGAACTTCTCCTCCATATACATCCTTAAGGTTGTGACTATTAAATTCACAAAAATACGACAATTAAATATTTGGATATATTGGCTTAACAAAGTAATGCAAGTAAAAAAAAATTAAACAATAAAAACTAGGAAAAAACATGGCCGCTATGGCCTTCCAACTACTGCTCTTCTTTACCATTCCTTAGAGATAGGGATTCCCATGATAGCAATGGTAGGCTATTACGTTGTGTCCTCTTCCATAGACTTTGAACCCACAAAGTGAACTTTTTAGGACCGAGCATCCATAGACAAACCCAAAATGATATTGAAATGCATCTCATCATTTTGTGAAGTCAATAATCAAACATGTGTAAAATAGCTCCAAAGGTGTGTTGTCTCCAAGAAATAAGCTTCCCAAACAAATGCATGTCTCTCCAAGTGAAAACACAACATTCCAGGTGGCACATGTGGACAAAATGTGGTGTAGATATTTAAACAACAATTTTCAAATAGTATAACAAGCAGTTAGAGCAGAACTGTAACAGGCCAACTTGATTTAGATTTATTGGATTTTATATTATAATAACTTTGCATTAATCCCATAATTACTCTACATCTAATGGCATTGAGCTAGCACAATTTTAACCACTCTGTATAAAGAGAATTGCTCACAAATTTAGGACGCCCTCCAAAAAAACTTGAAAATCATGTCTACATGTCTACATAATTCTTCAAGCTAGAAAAACACCCCAAAATGATCAATATCCAATGTACCACCTCATCAAAACATGGGAAAAGTATAGATCCATGGATAAGGCGCTCACCAATCAAGATAGAAGCATAAATCCAACAACAAAGTCCCACCAATACTCAACATACATCATGAAGGAAGGAGAAGAACCCTTCTTCAAGCAATAAAGTATGACCATGCATCAATGAGTGCTAAGAGAGAAGATCGAGCGAGCGCTCTACTAGAAATGGTGATCAATTGTGTCGATGTCACCCAAATGCCAAGAATAAAGGGCATCCAAGTAAAGTTGTATCTTATGCTTCAAAATATGAGCTAGAGGGGAGGGCGCTCCAAGGAAACCAACAGTAAGTCATCCATAAATGTGAATCACATCAAAGGAGCTAGAGAACTCCAATAGAAAGCCTCAAAATATCATCAAGTCAAGCACTCCATCAAAAGGGATAGTCCATGCCATGCAGATGTTTAATTAACTCTTCAAAGCTAGGTTGCTTCATCAAATGGTTATCAATGTGTCATAAGCAAGTGGTATATGACTGAAATGCACCACCATCCTCTATTATGTTTTAGCTAGTAGGCCTCAAACTTAGATAATCACATCAATAATCTTGTTGTCAAACATCCCATATGCAATATTTCATGAAGGAGCAATTATTAACACTTTAAAACTTAGGGAGACCCTAAGTTGATGGGTTCCCATTCTATGAATGCACGTGCTAGACAACTACATAAATGCTAAGAAAAAATATTTTGAAGCATGCTAATACCACCAAGTGGAGAACATATTAAAATCAAAACACCATGGAGAGATCACATCTAATAGCTACTAACACCCATCCATCATCCAATCAATCAAAGGAGCTCAAAAACTCGAGGCCAAAGCTCACATGCACCCTTTTCCATCCAATGAATCATCTTACAAGCTCGATCTTTGTGATTAAAATCCTGAGTTTAACCCTCACACAATATGAGTGGTAACAAAACCTATCTAACTAGTTGGGTACCCCAAGCATCAACATAAAGGTAGAGATGAATACTAACCTAGATGAGGAGTAGAGGTTGATAGGGTGCTCTAAAGAGTCTAGAAGAACCTTGATGAGTTTACCACTAGGATATCAATGGCTCAAATTGAGGACTTTCCAAAATGTCTTCAAAGGAAAGTGGTAGGAGTACCATGCACCTGGGTCTAACTCTTCCACCAGTTGGCCACAACCATAATCTACTACCATGATACAAATTAGCCTAGACTTAAGACATAATAATTTTATATATCCATTTTGTTTCAATGGATCTATACTATAGCATTAGGGGCTTCACACATACTAGACATATCAATTCACATATATTGGACACGATGTTGCTTCTAGTGGATTTGTATATCAATTCACACGTATTTGACATGATGTTTCTTTAATACACACACACACATGCACGGTGGGCTAGCTCAAGTGGTTGAGTGTTGTAAGTTGGAGTAGAAGGTCTCGGGGTCAAATCCTCAAGTGGCTATATATATATATAGGGCCTCAATTGATGTCCCCGTTGGGTTAGCTCCGTAATCAGAGTGAGGGGTGAGCCCCCCCATGATTTCTTCCCGTGGAAGTAGTAGCCTCTTGGGGGGTTTGTGAACCACACTTATATTTTATATATATATATATATATATATATATATATATATATACAGTCCTACTTATTTGCACAAAACGTTGGTGTGATTTCTTTTCATAATAATGTACATGCATGCTTTGTTTTTGGTTAAAGACACAAATACCAATCTAATACATAGTTAGCTAATACATTAGTTACATCATTAAACCTTTTTGGAAGATGAGAATATATAAAAAATTCAAAATATTGCCCAAGAAGTCTCACCCATAAATACATCCTTGGAAACACGGGATCACGAACACAAGAAATGTTGTCAAACCACAACACTGTCAATATTTTGTGAATCCATGTGAACTACGATATGTTTATTCCCAAGCAAAATAGCTTTTGAAAATAGTTGAATAATCGCATTATATGCGGCAATGTTGTTGGTTGAAAGACCAAAAAAAACACCTCTCGCATACACAAGTTGACCCGTGGGAGAATAAATCTCAAAATATGTGGAAGTGATCTTCCAAGTGCGATGAATAGCATCATCCATATATAGGTGTGTCTAGTGACATCTGCCAATCAAGCACAAATCATAACCAAAACAAATATAAAACAAAACCAAAAGCAACAATACTATTTATATACAACATGTACAATGGTATCACCCAACATTGTTGTCTAAGCATAAGACTTCTTTATGTAGAGCCCATTGCAATGTTCATCGAGAATATTTCCTTCATAATAATCAAGCTCATAAGCTCCTTTGTTAAGCATGCATCTCATGACATAAGGATCATGCCACATACAGTTAAATTTGCTTGCCCCTAAGGCATCTATATCCTAGTCGTAAACTAAAACCAAATATCCTTCAGAGAAAACTCAAGGATAGGTAGACTTACCATATTGGGCCTTAACATGTTTCGTATATGCCTTATTCACGGTGGCCACATCTCTGCATTGTTTGTTAAGCCACTCTAAATAAAGGTGTTCTTCAAAAGATGTGTAAGGAAAAAGCTCAATAACTAGCTTTGATAAGAGAATTTCACACCCAGTTGACATAATTTCCTCCACCCCATGGACCAACTAGAATGGGGTGAATATTGTAGTCATCTTAACTAAGTTTCACTATGCCCAAAGAGACAAAAAATAATAATAAGGTGTCAATTAGTTTTACTCTTATGGATCTTTTGTTGAAGAATGGTTTTCAAAACTTTATTTATTATTTCTACTTGTCCATTTGTATATGGATAGTAAGGGGAAGAGTGTTCATGTTTGAAACCTAATTTAGTTGCTACTTTTGTCATCATTTTATTTTGAAAATGAATGCCATGGTCAATGACAATTTCCTTAGGCACATGAATCTAGCAATGAAACGATTAAATATGAACAAGATTGTTGTCTTGTCGTCATTAGAAAAAATCAACATAATTTGGCCCACTAAGTAGTCTATGGCCATAATAATGTAGTTTTGACCTTCCACCAAAACTAGATAAGATGTCATAAAATGGACCCCCCATTTCGCAAAGGGCCCAATTATAACAAGAAGAAACAATATGGCTAGGCACACACATTTTTTTTGGTGAATATTTGACAAAGATGACATTTCTTGATCGCCTCAATGCAGCCTTTGAAAATCAAAGGCCAAAAATATTCTATACACAAAATTTTCAAGTTGTCGCCAATCCAAAGAGTTGACCACCACATACTCCACTATGACGCCATTGAGAAGCTTCTATGCTTCTTCATGAGTTAAGCATAAACATAAAATAAGATAAACCTCATGATGATATAGAGTCTTGTTGATAATGATGTAGCTCTTATTGTGTTGATGTAGCACACATTAATGTTCATCACGAGAGAAGTGAGAAGGAAACCTTTGGCTCTAGAGATATACAAGAATGTCCTTGTACCAAGGGTCACTAGAGTCAATGAGAAACAAATGTTCATCAGGTAACAACTCACTTTTACCTCATTCTCACCATCTTGAGGTATCTCTAACATCAACTCGACAAATGCCAAAGACTTCTTTGATTTAGAAGATGCAAAATCCAATTCAAATTCTTGTATGATAACAATTCGTTTGGAATACTTGCCCTTGATTATGTTGGGTCAATATATGTTGCATTGCATCATTGTCTTTCACCACTATCATACATCGAAAGATTATATATTGTCAAAGTCTTTACACTAATGAACTGCTACCGATGCCAACTTTTCAATGTGAGAGTATCACTACTAATACAACAAGGCCCTTGCTAAAACAACACACCACATGCTCTTGGTGTTAATCATCTTCCTGAATCAAAACCACACTAATGGTTGATTCAAATGTTGCAAGCCTTAAAGTAGAAACCCCAGTTGTAGTCTAGAGGACTTGAAACTAGGGTGAAAATCAAGGCCTTTTTCAAGGCTTCAAATGATTGTTGCACAAAATCATCCCATAATTGTCACATCCCCATACCCCATAATGCGGATAAATTAAAAATTTTGCTTCAAGAACCCTTGTTCTCCTTTTGAAACATAGGGCATGGACGTTAACACACTCTTCCACCTTCATTCTCAGGATTAAAAAACACTGTAATAGTTGTTCCGCCCTTCACAGATCCCTTATGCGACCAGAAGCACTTTTTCCTTGTTGAACCTATCCTTTCCGCACTCCGCTCTCCGCATTTCCGCTATGGAATCCGGGAACCGGGAGCACAATGTGTGAGGGAGATATTCAATTCACATTCTGCCTTCCGCCTCCTGAACTCAGAAGTCAGGAAAACAACTTTTCAATGGAATCGTTTAACCATCTACTGCCTTCCGCCTTCAGAACTCAGAAGTCGAAAACATAAACTTTTGGCGGAATTACTTAGCCACGTTCCGCCTTCCGCCTTTTCGCCCTCTAGTGCGAAACTCAGGAATCAAAAGACTAACAAACAACGGAATCCTCTATCCATGGTTCTGCCTTTCTGCCCTCTAGTGCAGAACTCGAGAATAGGAAAACTAACTTTTCTACACTTTTCCGCTTCTTCCCTCTGCCTCCCATAGGCATATCTCAAGGTGCGAAAAACCCACATTCTGTCGTGTTTCAGCTGCTCTTTCTTGATTTCCACCTTTCCCATGCGAATTTCAACGGGTGAAACCCCTAAGTCAGATGCATTCTGACTTTGTAACAGGCTTCTAGCCTCCATGAACTTAGGCAAAATGCATTAAAAAATACAAGGCATAAACAAATTCAAATGCGGGAACATTCCTCAATAGTAAACTCTACTGAAACATTGCAAGCTTTCATCATATTCAGTCATTCAGTCATTCATTCACAAGCAACTTGTTGATGTATTTGTAACTTCAGAATGTATTCACTTGTATATCTTATGTATTGTACCCCGATGTTTATTCTGGGAAGTATCTATAATATAATTGAGTCATGTCATGCCCCTATGTTCCGATCGGGAGATTCAATAATGTAAACAAGTCATGTAAAGTCATTGAGGTTAACCCTCCATTGTAAGTCGGGGCAATAGTCCCCACATTTGTGTCAAGGTTAACCCTCCTTGTTGATCAGAGGGCAAAGTCCCCACAGTTGTGGGGCATTAGAGTTATTAGACTCTCCTAGAGATGTTGGCTCTAGTAAGTAATTGTTAAGTGGTGCCGACATGTTAAAGTGGACATTAAGTGAACGGAATAGAGAGTGAGCCTCTCTCTTTATCACACACACACACACACTCATTGAGGTGCATGAGTGAGAAAGAAGTAGCTCTCTCAAGTGAGAGAGAGAGAGAGAAACTATGGAGATCATCTTTATGTTTTCGGGTTTTACTGCTGCCATTGGTGCTCATTCTATCTCTGAGGAAGTTGCGGGGTTTTCTCCTTTATGGTTTCCTCGAGGAAAATTATTTGTGTCTCTTGTCTCTTGTGTTTATTGATGTGCATGTTATTTTCTCAGTTAAAGATCCTAAAATAATGCTATCTTGAATGATAAAATTCTAACATGGTATCAAAGCTAACCTGAGAAGAAGACATTGTGCAGCTGAAGAAGCTAGGGATTCTTACTTTTTGGGTCTCTCTCCACAATCCATCAGCAAAAGTATGCTACACTGACTCTCCATTAAAGGGTGCATCTTTCGGTCGAAGCGAAATTCGATTCCGGACATTTTCAGTTTTTGGTGCGGGAAATTAGGGCTTCTTACAGAAGAGAAATTTTTGAGTGAGCCCGGCATAGGATTTCTCTCCTCATCAAAATCGAAGTTTAGAGACTTGGGTCGAAATTTTTGGTTGGGTGAAACTCCGGGGAAGTAAAACCCTAGTTTGACCTCGAGTCGAAAAAACCCTAAAATACTAAAACTGATACATTTTGGTACATTCGCTATATCTCAAGATTGGAGAAGGATCAAGAGCTGAAACGTTCATAGGACGAAGATAAAATCCTGATTTACACTGTGACCAAAATTCAACCTCAAATTCGCTATATTCTAGGATATATGATCCCTCCAAGTTAGGGTTCCAGCCTCTTCCAGGATTCATCCCTAAATAGGACACCTGGGGAGAATTGCTATATCTCAGGCTACGAAGGTCCAAATGAAATTGATGAAGATGTTCCAAAAAGGGCACGGACTGTACTTTCTATGGTCGATGTTTCATACCCAGAAGATGAAACAGTGACACGTGGTAGTCCGTACAACTTCTCTATGCTGAACAGTCCTAAAACAGGTAACCTTGGTAAAATGCTCATAAGTCCCAATTGGTGAAACCAATTCTGATGAAACCTATGGTGTTGGAACAAGGACAGGTGATGCTACCTCACTGCGAAGTTTTAGACACAGAGGAGTAGTAATTTCAGATATACCATAGAAACAGTATCAGGCATTTCTATAGAAGAAATTGGAAAACTAGGGCTTCCTGTTCTGGGAGCTTCTCTCCACTGTTTTCAGAAAATGAGTACATTGGACAGCTCACCTTGAAGAGATCTATCTTTCTGTCCAATCAGATCTGAAAGATTCCAAGTTTTGAAAATTAGGGTTTCTCTGAGAAACCCTAGATTAGCAACTCTGGAACCAGGACGGACACCTCAAATCGGTAAGATCTAATGTTTTGCTATTTTCATTTGAGGTTCTCATTTCAAAGTGATCTATCACATCAGCTTGATGATAAGCTTGGTGAAGTTGACAACTTCCAAGCATGGAATTATATGATCTCTCTGAATAAAATGAATTGGACACCTACATAAGTAGAGAGGTTCTAGTTCTAGAGAGAGGTGAGGCTAAAAGCCTTACACAAGAAGAACTTGTTCAAGGCCAAGAAGATCATTGTTGATTCAATCACGGATCAACTTGTACCCCAAGTGTCTTCCCTAAGGAAACTGAAGATGTTTGATTCCTTGACCAAGATATTTGAAGGGAAGAACATAAATCAGAATATGACCTTAAGAAACCAGTTGAAGAATGTGAATATCCAGAATGCAGAGACCATACAGTCATACTTCACAAGGGTCTCTCAATTCAAAGAACAACTTGAAGCGATAGACTCAGAAGTGGAGAATGCAGAAGTTGTGATAACCACCTTGAATGGCCTCCCAAGATCATGGGATTCATTCATGCGAGGAATTTGTGCTAGAAGGAAGTGATTACTTTCAGCAGACTCTAAGAAGAAGAAGAAGCTCGACTCATAATAAGAGAAGAGAAGATGGGAGCAATTGAAGATCAAGCTTTCACTATCGAAAGAAGATCCCTCAAGCGATGAGGAATATGAAGGACTCAATTCTTGAAGAACCTCTTATCCATCTTGAGAATTTGGATAAGAAATGATGAAGTCATGAATGAAGAAGATGATGAAGCGGAAGGATCAAGAAGGAGTCTACCCACGAAACAAATAAAGATAAGTATTCAATTGTCATTTCATGATATCGTTTTTGTTATGCAATTTGTTTATATTCAGTTGATGTATTATGCATGATAGAATGTTTTCATTAATGACAGTATACTACTAATATGCATGTGATGGGTAAGTAGCTCATGGTGCTATACAACTCTCCATTGCTACTTATCTAGAATGAAACCTCTTTGCTGAGATATTGGATTAGTGCACAATCTCAATGTTGTCCTGGTAGAGATGGAAGGCATCTAGAAAGTTTCCGTGAGATATGGATGAATGTTGTATTGGCTAAAATAATTGCATGATCATATATTTATGCATAAAAATTTGCCATTATGAATATGCCTTATGAAACGTTTCTAACCATACAACTAATGCATTTGACTTGTAGGAAAGATCGCGTACATTATCACCTACAAGAAAAGAAGGATGAGACTTGTTCCGAAGAACAAGTGACGACAGATAAAGAATAATATGACGAATGCAGCGACATCATTGATGCAGAACCTTCCAGCTATGAAGAAGTAACCAAGAAGAAATGGAAGACCAGTTCAAGAAGAATGATGTCTAGGATGCAATATCGATACGTGAAGGGAAGTCTGTAGTTCAATCATGCGGTAGATGGAAACATCGTGGGATACAAGGCAAGGTTCGTAGCACGAGGCTTCTCACGAAAAGAAGGCATAGACTACAAAGAGACATTTGCAGCCAGTGGGAGTTGAGACACATGACAGGAAGAATCATGTGTGCAAATGAAACAAGGCTTTGTACGAGCTCAGAAGACACCCATGGGATAACACATACATGAGGAGCTTGATGAAAGACCTGAACCTTTGCTACAAGGTTGAAGATGAAATTCTATAGAGGATGACAAGCTCACAGATGGGTGCGAGAAGAACTTTTGAAAATGTTCAAGATAGAGGATCTTGGTATCCAATGATCCTAGATGGATACATAGAATATTAGTAGCAGAGGAAGCTACTTGTCACTCCGATACAGAATGTTTCAGTGCATAGAGTACGAAAGACAAAGGGAGAATGATGCTCCGCTTCAGAGGGAGTGACTGCAGAAGGTCCTGAGGTTCGACATGGTATGGCAGGATGGACAGATTACTGATGACTCTAGGCTTTACTAAGAGTAAAGAGGATTCCAACCTTTGCTTCAAGGTTGAAGGTGGAAGACCAATGATGCTCCTATTATATGTCGATGACTTGTTCCTGACAGAAAAGAGGAACTCATTAAATTTGCAAGAAGAAGACTTGCTGCCGAATTCGAGATAAAGGACTTGGGGATGATGCACTACATTCTAGGCATGGAGGTGTGGACAAGGGAAGTATGCAGTAGAGATCCTGAAGAGGTTCAGGATGATAGACTGCAAGGCCATGACCACACCTATGGCATCGAACCTGAAGCTATTGAGTGTTGCTTCATCAGAGTCGGTTGATGCCACGATGTATCGTTAGATGATTTATTCCTTGATGTACCTGACAAATACGAGACCATATATTTGCTTTGTTGTGAACACTGTTGACAATGAGAGGGGGGGGTGAATCAGTGTGCAGTCAATTTGAACCTTTTCCTGGTTTATCAGGGTTAGCTACCAATTCATCAATCCATTACTCTACCATAATCATTTCATAAACATCTTTCACTTCATCATTCATAAATCAAAAGCAATTAAATCATCAAGAGCCATAACACAGAAGAACACCACATCATATGAATTTGTAATCTTTTTATATTAATTTTGGTTCGGCTACAACCGTTAGGCGAAATCAGCACCTACTGATAAATAGAGCACCTGCTCAGCATCCAGGACCCTGCCTGGTTTTCTTAGACCCTGCTAAGAAGGGTTTGAGGTATCCTAACCTCAAAAGAAAGACAAGCTTGCTTTTACATTAAGGCTCACTGTCACATCAACTCATCAATCTGCAGACACATCAACTCAGCTGCAACGCTGCTCATCATTCATCTACTGCTGCTCAACACTGCTGCAATAGTCTCAATCTCTGCTCAAACATCTGTGCACATCAATCAACCATCACAGCTCCTCAATACACTGCTGAATCATCAAGGTCTGTTCTATGAACTGCTGCTGCCATCAACTTGTCACCTCCTCATCACTGCTGTTCAAGATGTCAACATGTCTTCTGAGAGAACACATTCACTACTGCTGTTATCAGTCAAGTCATCCAAAGGGTCTACTTATACACTGCTCATGCCAAAATGTCAAGGGGCCTTTTCTGCTCATGTTAAGACTTCAAGGATTTGATCTAAGCACCTGTCTCTTAAGGCTATCACAGTATGTCACTAGTTACTGTCATAACACATTACTGCCACTGACATGCCAAGGCTGTCACACTCATCAAGCTGTCATCCTTTTAAAATTGCTAACAGACGGTCAACACTTTCAACCACTAGGACAGTATTCACAATATATCAATAGTTGTCTTCAAAATCAACTCAAGTAAGAGGCCATCTTCACACTTTGAAGTGAAATGAT
>LPNX011124927.1:0-14581 GCA_001517045.1 Pseudotsuga menziesii
TAAAAATTTCCCTAGGGGAGATAGACCCCTCCTGACCAAAATTGGTCTATCTCTTCAACCGCTTATCAGAACGACATGGGACTCGAAGCAATGGCCTAGGGGGGTTCATAGCAATTTTACTTTGCATTCATGGCCCCTATTTCAAAATGCCATGCTTGAGTAATTACATTATTATATCAAAACTCAGTTAATTAACCACCAAGGGGTGGAATTAATTAACTAGAAAAAATTAATAAAATTCAAAAACATAACGAAACTCCGCAAGACTCTAGACAAATGTCTAGCATGGTCATGAATTACACTTTAAGGCTTTAGCCACCTCATGGACTTGACTGGTAGAACGCCCGTCACCACTTTGGAGGATTTTGAGTGAAAACCAAACCGATTAAACTCGTTTGTTCAACAAGATCAATTGGAAAGGGAAAAACACTCGATGAGGGGACTTCCCTAACAATCAGTTCCATGGTGTGGCATCCGTATCATATGATCCACACTAGTACATAAAATTACATTAGTTTTCCCACGCAGGGGAGCGGACATTTCGTTTTACAAAGGGGCAATTGCCCTGCAGAAGAGAAAAAATCCTCAGATTTTCTAAGGTACAATAATGTACATCCTAATGTACATGGAGTTGCCACCTAGTCGAAATAGGTGGGCAACAGGGATTAAGGCTCCCACACCCCTCTTCCCCCATTTGGGGGAAGCCTGTATCGCCATTGTCCATATTTCATTTTTTGAATTTGCTTTATACCTGCAAAATAAATAAATGGTGAAAGTAGAATAGGGTAATCAGTTTCAATTTGTTAAAAAGCTTAGTTAGATTTGATTTCATTAGTATATTCTTGCTAGTTTCCTCTTATGCAATCTGTTCTCATGCTAGGTTAGGTTTGATTCCATTTTTGCTTGCATAAAAGTTATCAGAAAAGAAAAATTTGTTTGATTAATTGCTGATTAGTTTATCATCCGTGAAAAGTAAAGTGAAATGTCTCTCTAATTATCTACTTGGTTAATGCATTATTTCTTCACCTTTTTGATAGAGTTTTGCTTACCCCCTTGCTTTCTCGATTAGGGCCCTAAAAAGCCTGAAAGAGACGCTTGGGTGGTTTAGATCTGTGTGTTTTTTTTAATTTTAACAAATTAATTAAGTCTCTTGAACTTGCAGTAACACAAGTCAAGAGCACTCTCTATCGGAGAGCATACTTAGAATTGCACATCCTTGCATTAGACATTCTAGATTAGCTAAGTCTCTTGAACCACTGTCATAAGACGGGGTCAAGAGCGGTCTCTGTCGGAGAGTCTTAATCAATTAACTTAATAAACTTTGCAACGCACACCCCCTAATTAATTAACTTCGTTTTCTCTTTGCCGGAGTATGCTCTGACCGACCTCAAAATCGGAGTACCCAGAAACGGCATTGGATTTCTAATCTTGCAAGAAAAACGTAATAAAACTTAAACCCTGTAACCAACGCATCGACGTTGTAGGGAATTTCTAAAGTACTTCTTAGTAGAGGCGCCGAAACCCCCGCTGTCTAAGCTTCTCAGCTAGCTGGTCAATCTCTGCGATACCAGCCTAGGATACTGGGCGGGCCCGTCATGTCTTCAACGGATTGAACTTGGAATATTCTCTTGGCTTTTTGACAAACTTTCATTGACACCCTAATCAAGAGCACTTAAAATTCTTAAAATCTACCAAGAGCACTCGCACAACCTAATATTCACTAGTTTGATTTCAAGACTTGTTATGTAATTCTTTGCTCATTTAAGTATTTTGACTCCATAAGGCATTGGTCTTGTAATCTGCATAATTATTATATTTGGATCAATTGTCTGTGGCATGCTTTAATTTCTATCTGTGAATGTATAATTAATGAAGTCTGGAATCATTACTTATCTTTTAATCTCTTGCTAGCAACGTGGATTGCTTTGATTTATGTATCAAACTCATAATAAACAAACACCTTTAATCACAATAACTCCTAAACAACACGCATCCGCATCTGTAACCAATTAAAACACTTTAACCACATTGAGCTATAGAAAACTCTTTGTTAGGGACTACCCCCCTTGGCTTCGTTAGGAGTTAGCTTAAACGGAGGAGCTAGAAGTAGGTGATAGTACCTAGCTCTGTGCTTGCCCCCAAGGTCACACCTCTCCCACTTTCCTAAGTGAGGAGACAACTTTCAGAAGATTTCTGCTGCTGGTGTGCAATCGGCGGACATCAGAGTAATCGTTTTGGTGGTTAGCCCTTAGGAGGTTATTAAAGTCTAGGTGTTGTTATCACAAAAGTTGTGGCTGCTTCTGTGAGGGATCCTATCCAAAATGGGTAGAGGGCATGCAGCCAAACCAAGTGACCCAAGAGTGCCTCAACCCTTGCAAGTGATGCAAGTGTCAAACCGGATGAGGTGCTCTTTGCTTTAGGCCAAGCCAGAGCTAGGCCAAGGGGGAGACCCTAGCTAACCAATGAAGGCTAACTCGATGCAAGTCAAGACACACACAAGCACACAAGTATATGATAAATGATAATCGAAGGTGGTCTTGAAATGAACCCTAGATTAGGTAGATAAAAGTAAAGGGATAGGATGCCTTGGAAAACGAGCTGAGAATGGCTTGATAATAACATGAAAATGCTCAGTTATGTGAATATGCTATCCCAATAGAGACAAATTAGTGATTAAATCTAAGGTGAGTGCTAGAGAAAATAACCATACAATGACCAAGTTGGAAAAGGATTGATAAATTAAAATGGTCACCGGATAAAGAAATAATGCAATTCTAGCACTGGGAATGGAGGTTCTGATGCAAGATAAGCAATCTAGAACACAAATGACACACTCAAAACCCCAAACCAGGAAATCGTGGGCAGCCCAAGGAGGGTGCACCTCTGTCAGAAAGACTATTGCTTGAAGGGGTAAAAAGGAGTCAAAAAATTATGGGGCTTGGTCTCTAAGGTTTTACACTATTTCTGACTTGGGTTTGAAAGGAAAAAAAAATTTAATGGTTGGAAATTAAGATACAAATTTTTAGGGTTTTAATTTCAAGTGTTTTATTTTATTTTTTGTTGACAATGGATTGACAAATGTAAACAGAGAGAGGTCACTAGATACTTGATTTCGAAAGGTCGACGATGCTATTGTCTCCTTACTAATCAACAAATCAAATGACTTGATTTCCACCACAAGCAAGCTAATTTGATTTTGTCCAAGTCGCCTTGCCACAACAAGTAGTGAAATGTTAGCAAAATGCAAAACAAATATAAATGAAATGACAAGACGGGAAATAATTGCAAGAATGAGAAAGACAATTGCTAAGGCGTTGATGACAAAGATTTATAGATCAAAATCATAGCAAACTCCCTCAAAACATGTTGTTGTTATGTATATATATCTTGACATTAATATTAATATTAATAGATAATTAATGATTAATGATTAATGATTATTAAAGATTCATCACTTTATGTTGGAATGTCACGAATGGACTTATATAAGTCCAACCCTTGTAAATGTAAATCATCATCGAATATTTATTGATTATATTCTTATCATCCATTCATGGAGTTTTTAGCTTATTTATGCTAGTTATTTTTCTAAGAAACAAATTTCTCTGTTTCATTGGTATTAGAGCGATACGACCCTTGGCCATTATTTAAACTTTGTGTAATTTGTTTTTTAACCATTATCCTAGGTTTTCCCTAAAATTGTGGTCATTTGCCCAAGAAGAAAGAGGAGTGAAGACAATAAAAAAACACGAGGTTTATAAAAACGACACGGGGTTTTATAAACAAGTCATAGAATCAAAAAAATAAAGAGAAGGAGGTGAAGAAGAAGAAAAGGGAGACAAAAAACCATTGTATTATGAAACCACACTTGTTTTCTTATATAAAAAAACCATTACGTTAATAAAAACGGGTTTTATGATAAAGAAAAAATAATTAAATTATAGAGTGAATAGATTGACAAAGATTAATGTGCCTTACAAATCTATTTAGGAAAATATATTATAAGGGTGAGTCTCAAGGTTTAATATTTCTTTTTTATAAAAGTTAATCCTTAAGATTTGAACTTGGGTGGGGAGGGTAACATTCCTTCTTGCCAACCACCCAATCTACACAGAATCCCCAAAGAAGTTTTAAGAAGAAAATAAGTCAAAGTTAAAAGAAGAATTCCTTCCAAGGGAACTACATTAGGGGTTATTACGACCTTCGTTCTACCTTTTATCAAAGGAGTCAAAGACAAATTATCAACAAAAAAGACCAAGTCAAAGAAAGAAGACCAAGAAGATATTAAAAAGAGTAGAAATCAAAGTCTCAAAAGATATTGAAGAAGTAATTGAAGAAATTATGGATTCCATATATAAATCCAAATTTTGGACTAAGTGTCCTTGTTGCGAAATGGAATTCCAATATCCGACATTTTATAAGAATGGTAATCGCTCTTGTCCAATATGTGGTAAATATTTTTTTATGAAAGACGATCAAGGTAATTCACTGTTGCAATCACAGAAACTGGAAGGCGAATTAGGATACTACAAGGAAAGCAATAAAAATCTACAATTTGAGACGAGTAAACAAATCATTCTTCATAAGTTGATAGAATAAGAGAATTCTGTTTTTACTTTTCACATGCATAACAATTGTTTAGAGTAGATTAGTCTTTTTGCTTTCATAAAAGAAAACTTTGTTAGTGTAGTTTTATTTCAAACTTACTGCTTTTATTTAATTACTGAAAGGAAAAGAAAGCAAAAGTGGATCAAGAGCACTCTCTATCAGAGAGGCTTCAATTTTGTCTTAGCTTAGTTATTGCTTTGTTGTTAATTTGCTAAAAGAAAAAAGAAAGAATCCAAAATCTCTTGAATCTCACCGAAAGGTGGATCAAGAGTGCTCTTTGTCGGAGAGTTTATTGTCTAGTTTAGTTTTTTTACTCTTTCAACATCTTTTGTTTCCTTTTTGTTCATAAATCTCTTGAATCTCGCCATAAGGCGGATCAAGAGTGCTCTCTGTCGAAGGGTTGTTACAATGGCTCTTTTTCATCATTAATAAAATCAGAATAAACCAATTTATTACGCTGTGTATGCTCTATCCGGTTGGGATACCCAGAAGCAGTGTAGACTATTTAAATCCTCACATTCCTAATCCAAAGACACATTAATAAAATTTGCCAACTTCCCCATTAAGGGTTTTGGGCATATCTCCCGTACCGAAAGGTATATCTTGGAGATCCCCTTCCCATTTAATAATCAACCTCATCTTTAAAATTTACAGTAAAATTTACCAAGAAGCACTTGCAAAACATTCTTGAGCACTCCATTTGGCACTGGTCCTTTTTTAATTTTGCTTATTATCTGTTTAAAGCATTGCTATTTATATGTTTTTCATATCATAGATGCTTTACTTTTAATCTGCAATTATCAAATGATTGGTTATCTCTAATTCTATTTGCAAGCATTTACTGGTTATTTTATTGTAAGTTTCTTTATCAAAAACTCCTAAAAACATGCATCCGCATCATGCATCTAAATAAACTTTAAAACTTTTGAGCCTTAGAAACTCTCTGTAGGGACTATCCCTCTTCGCTTCGTTAGGAGTTTGCATAGATGGAGGAGTCGGGATCAGGTGACATCGCCTGACTCTTTGCTTGCCCCCAAGGTTGCACCTCTCCCTTTTGCCGGGAGATAACTATTCAAAAGATTTCTTGTTGACGGTGTGCACATCGATGGGCAACATTTTTGGCGTCGTTGCCGAGGACAAATCTTTTGTTCCTGGACGACTTCTTACCTTAGTTTTTTCTTAGTTTTTACCTTATCTTTTGATAGATTTAGTTTAAACAATTATGATTTTAGACTTTAATCCATCTGGCGACTCCATTGTCATTAATCACACCAGGGTTTTCAACAAGAAGAAACTCTGTAGGCCTACTTAATTTCATCCCTAAACCTGAATAGGTTTATAGAAGGAGACTAAATAGGTTAGCTTCTCGTAGAATCCTTGAGAATCTTGGATCTGAGTCTATTTCGGACATCCATAGTCTTTTTGTTGAGAATAATAATTGTTTGTTTGATACAATGACTGAATATTTCAGTCCCCTTAACATCACTCAGATAGCAGGTCAACCTCACACTCTACCAGATAAAGCTGTCGACAAACTGCCTAGGTTCAATGGCATTGATGCCATCAATGCAAGTCTTCATCTTAAAAACTTCTCCAGATGTATTAGCGCCTATATCAATGATCCTGCACATAGACATGAAGATGTGTATATGAAAGTCTTTGCTCTCTCATTAGACGGAGATGTTGGTGATTGGTTCAACAACTCGCCAGATAACTCCTTCGCAACTCTGGCAACTTTCAAAACTGCATTCACCAACAAGTTTGCTGAAAAGAAAGAGCCCCGTCATCAGTTAGCTGCTTTAACCACCATAAAAAGAAGCGAGAATGAAACAATGGATGAATTGAACAAGAAATTCACGGATTTGACGAATGCCATCCATACTGACTACAAGCCTACTGCTCAATCCATCTTAGTCTACTACATTGAAGCTCTTAGTGGGGAAATGTAGTATCAACTCAGAGATAAAGACCCTACCACTCTTTTGATGGCCTAGGAAATGGCTATTAAAATTGACAGGAATATGTAATCTTTTGGTAAGTCGAACATTCTTGGGTACACAAGGGCCCTTATCCCTCCTAAACAACAAGAACTTAAAGTTAAGGATTCCACGAATCACATGCAGGAGACTTATGATAAGAAAATGAAGGAAATGAATGATAGGATGGAGGCCTTACAAGCCGATTATGCAAATAAACTTAGAGATATGCAAAATCGGGTGATAAACATGGAAAGAACTCAAACTAATCAGAAAATTTTTCCTGCTAAGGGAAATCGGGTTCAGAATAAAGCCCTGCAAGATAAAAGGCCCCCTAATCAGCTGGATCCCATCAACATGGTTGAGGAAGTCATCCCCTATTGTAGAGTCTGTGAGGCTCTTCATGAAGAGTCCACCTGCTACATGGCCCGTCAAATCTTAGAGCATGGTCTTCCAAAGCCGAGTGATAGTGAACAATATTCAAGCGAGCCTGAGTACGTCAACACAGTAGGACAACTACACCTTGTCACCATAGAAACCGGGAGTCAAGCAAGAGAGTACAATCAACAATTGGACAACCTTACTAAGAACTTTGGTACTAAGCCTTCAAATGAACAAATCAAAGAAATGCCTAAGTTCAAAGGCATCACCTACCAAAGAAGGAATAGTCCCGGAACTTCAAAAAGTAAACAATATCTTCCTAAGGTAACTGCTCCTCCTGATACTGATGACGTGGGTCTTGATTTGGGAACTTGGTGGTCAAAAGCTAAAGTGCCAGTCCTTGCAAGTAAATTAGTTAAAATTCCAGAACAAAGAGAAAAGTTGTTAAAAGCCGTAAACTCTCCACCTCCCCAAAAGGTGAAGTTTAAAGAACCTTTAGAAGAACCTTAGTCGACTCTAAATAATGTCCAAGAAGATCCAATTGTAATATTGCATACTATGGATACAGGAAAAGAAGATCATCCCCCTTTTTATGTATCATTGATGATGGGTGATCTTCTTCTACATAACTGTATGCTTGATTTAGGATCCTCCTCTAATATAATGACTAGGAAAGTAATGGAACGGTTGAACCTAAAAACAACCAGGCCTTACCGAAATGTCTATGCTATGGATTCTAGAGCATAGAAGAAAAAATCGGCGAAAAATCGCCGAGGTCACGAAAAATCGCGACTTTTCGAGACCGGCGATTTTTTGAGGCGAAAAAATCGCGATTTTTAGAAAAAATCGTACATCGCGATTTTTTAAACATATCGGCGATTTTTACTTAAAAATTGCGACATGATGGGTGGCCATGGCTCAGATTCTGAAGGCGGCCTCATAAAAAACGATTTTAGGTATTTTTTTGGTTTTTACTTTTTATTGCCTTCGTTCGTTAGGGTCGTGACCGAGAGCACTGAGCAGCAGCAGCAGCAGCAGTCGTGAATAGCCTTGGCGAATCGCGTGACTGAGATTGTTGACAGTTGGAGGGAGCGGTGAGCCCGTGGCTGTCCAGACGCCATATTCCCGAGTCGGGTTTCATTCACGGTGAGTGGGTTTCATGCGGGTTTCATCGTTTTATTGTTTGCGTTTCTGGGTTGTAGTTCGAGTCCCGACTCCCCCACGGCCAGGTCTGATCTGCCAGGGTTGTAGTCACCGTTTTATCACTGCTCGCCGTCTCGGGAGTCCGTTTTCACTGCTCGTGTTGTAGTCACTGCTCGGGAGTCCGTCGGGCCGCCGGCATCCGCTGCTGCGCGCGCTGGTATATAGTATATTGTTATACTATATACTATATAATATTATATAGTATATAGTATAACAATATACTATATACTTTTAATGTTTAAACTTTATATTATATATTATATAATATATAACATATATATTATATAATATATAATATATATAACATATATATTATATAATTATATAATATATAATATATATAACATATATATTATATATTATATAATATATATATTATAAATTTAATATTTTTAAAATTTAAAATTTTAAATGCTATTTTTAAAATTTAATATAATTTATAATGCTATTTTAAAATTTTAAATGCTATTTTTACAGTAAATTTAATAGTTTTAAAATTTAAAATTTTGTAAATTTTATTTAATAAATTTTGTAAATTTTATTTAATAAATTTGATTTAATAAATTTTTAAATTTTTAAATGCTATAATATTAATATGTATAGTCTTTAAGTACTGTTGCGGATATGAAAAGAGGTGCCAGGATTCAGGAATATCCATCAAAAGAAAGCTTGTAGGTTTTTAACTTTCTCCTCTCCAGTTCACTATGTAATTTGTTCTGAAGAAAAATGGTCACATTACTGTCTATCAGAGACAATGTTGTTAGATATCAATGCAAAAATATGAACTGGAATAGAGAAGCACAATAGTCACAGAACATAAGCTTATTAAAAGCAATGACATATATATATTATATAAAACAAAATAGTAGATGCTGAACAGTAGTAGCTTATTAAAAGCAATGATTTATATTTCAGAGACAGATAGTTAGCTACTAGTTTTGTGATGTCATTTTGTCTTATGATATATGTATGGACCATTGATTTCCCACTTTTGTTTTGAGTACTATTGGACAACTATATTCAGAGCCCAGACTTTCAGTATTGACTTTCATGTCTCATATTATATTTGGCATGCCTACATGATATCTATCAGTGTTTTTTCTATATTTATGTGTCAATGTATTTATTTGATGTCATTGTTGCTTTATATGCTTAAAATTATGAAAAGAATGAATATATTTTGTTTTTTTAAATATTTGCCGCGGTTTGCCGATTTTTGCCGATTTTTTCTGCCGATGTTGCCGAGAAGATGTTTTCTGGACCCTTACCGATTTTTTGCCGATGCCGATGTTTTATACTATGTTCTAGAGAGGTGGATGTAGTAGGAATCATCCTGAATCATCAGGTGAGACTAGCTAAGTACCCAGATATTCACATAACCATGGACATTCTCGTAATTGATGTACCGTATAAATGGGGGATGTTGTTGTTCAGAAAGTGGGCTGCCACTTTGGGAGGTTGGATCCAAATGGGCTGGACTTATCCTACGATATCCGCATCAGAAGATTCATTGGTAAAGGTGCGTAATGAAAAGGAGAATAAGTACCATATTGAAAATCCTAAGAAACCTTTAAACGAATATGTTTACAACACTGATGATATTGGAACTTATACTTGCTACTCTACCTTCTTTGCCCCCCTTGAAGAAAAAATAAAAGACGAGAAGGTAGATGAGATATCGGGGATGAACTTTGATGGTGCTCATTCCAAAGCTGGAAAGGGCGCAAGTGTGGTCATCACATCGCCTAAAGGGAAAATCTTTAACTTTGCTTATAGATTGGAATTTGAGGCAACTAATAATGTAGCAGAATATGAAGCACTTTTTACTTGGTTTGGAAACAACAAAGGATACGGGGATACAAATGTTAAGTATAATTGGCAACTCTGATTTGATAATCCTCCAGGTTAAAAATGAATTTGCTTGTAAATGTGAAAGGTTGAAAAAGTATAGAAATGCAGTCTGGGACACGATGGAGTATTTTGATGCCTTAAACTTAACTTCAATTTGTAGGGATGAAAACAACTTAGCGGACAAGTTAGCAGTAACAGTCTCAACTCTCCAGCCCTTTGAGGAATTGTTGAATGGTGATGGTAAATTAGAGATAAACTTTACACCATATGTTCTAGACAACATGGAACATTGGCAGGTTTTCGAAAGTGATGAACAAGTTCTGAAGTTTCTTCATAATATGGATGAATTTTCCAACTTTAGTGTCAACTTTAAGGAAGAGGGTAAAGAGTATCGGGGAGAAGGTGATTAGTTTGATAATCCAGTACCTCGATGCTTTGTTGGACTAGAGCAAATTTTTGACAGACATGATGGTAGAAAGAATAATATTGATTCAATGAAACCTGGAGATTATATAGAAATCAATATTGGATCATATAAAAACCCAAAATTAAAAAAAATTGGAAAAGGGACATCTGAAAAAGAAAGGAATGACTTAATAAACTTGGTTAAAGAGTATAGGGATGTATTTTCCTTCTCATATGACGAGCTTAAGGGATATGGGGAAGATGTGTTCCAACATACTATCCCTTTAAAACAGGAGGTTAGAGAAGTCAAACCCTTTCGACAAAAACTAAGACAAATAAACCCCAAGTTAGCCCCTATAGTTAAAAAGGAACTTGAAAAGAGGTTAGCTGTAGGGATTATTGCACCAACAAGAAATTAATCTTGGTGCTCTAACTTGGTGGTAGTAAGAAAAAAGAATGGTAGTTTAAGGATATGTATAGATTTCAGGAATCTAAACATAGCTTGTTAGAAGGACAACTACCCATTGCCTAATATGGAGACCCTTCTCCAGAGAGTAACAGGGGCAGGCATGATGTCCATGTTGGATGGATTTTTAGGGTACAACCAGGTAGTGATTCTGAAGGAAAACAGACATAAGGCTACTTTTACCTCCCCTTGGGGTACCTTTGAGTATTTGAGGATGCCTTTTGGTTTGCTGAATGCTGGTGCCACTTTTCAAAGGGCCATGGACTATGCATTTAAGGAGTTGATTGGGAAGTTCATAGAGATTTACCAAGATGACTTGATAGTTTTTTCAAAAGAAAGACCAAGTCACATAGGCCATCTTAAGCAAGTCTTTGAAAGATGTAGGAAGTATGGTATTTCTCTTAATCAGACAAAGTCTGTCTTTGGAATTGACGAAGGAAAGCTTCTAGGACACATCATCTCTAAAGACAGGCTCAAAATTGACCTTGAAAGAATTGAGGCCATTAAAAAGATTCCCTTGCCTAAAAATGTCAAAGCTCTCCAATCTTTTAATGAGCACATCAATTTCATTAGAAGATTTATCCCAAACTTAGCTGAGTATATGAAACCTTTACAAAAGCTGTTAACAAAGGATGCTAAGTTTGAGTGGACTAATGAAGGTAGGGAAGCCTTCAAATGCATTAAAGAAGCCATCACTAGATCTCTAGTCTTAGTTAGCCTGGACTACTCCAAAGATTTCATGATCTTCTCCTTTGTTTCCGAGGATACTATTGTGCGGGTCTTGCTCCAGAAAAACAATGAAGGATTTGAGAAACCAATCGCTTTCATGAGCCATGCCTTGCAACACTCTGAGCTTAAGTATACCACCATGGAAAAGCAAGCTTTTGCCTTAGTTAGATCTTTGAAGCATTTCAGGACATATGTGGGTTACTCGAAGATAATCTGTTATGTACCTCACTCAGCAGTTAAGGATATCTTGTGTCAACAAGATTGCTTAGGAAAAAGAGGTAAGTGGGTGTCTAAAATTCAAGAGTATGATCTAGAGATTAAACCCACAAAATTAATCAAAGGACACAGCCTAGCAAAAATGTTAACTTAGGGTAATAAAGAAGCCTTAGGAATAATTTGTCAGAATGAAGAGCCTACACTGAACATGCCTCCAGAGTTGCAGCGTTTAGATCACCATTGGTACTCTGATATCATTTTCTTTCTTCAAAACCTTACATGCCCCGAACATTTAAAAGGTCATAAAATAAGGGCTTTAAGGGCACAACTAGTGATTCAGTGACCCATTTGGAATCCCATAGATTACCACATTTGTGCTTACCACAACTCTCTTGTTTGTTTTAAAAATTTATATTCATTATGTATCATCGATCTAGGCATGAATGCTTGTGATATTGAGTCCTCTGTTTTAATTGTTCCATCTTCATCTACTTAATATGGAGGGAATAGAAACTAATTTCTTAGCTTTAAATTGGGGCAGGAAAGTAAGTCATTTGGTGTTGAAGGTTACCATAAGGGTTCATTCCTTCAAAATACTATGAATGCATCTTAATATTACTTGCTTTTCCATGCTTATGTGCATGTAAGTTAAAAGTTGAAACTCAAACACCATAAGACGAAATTCATACTTATAAAAGTTATGTTTTATGTCAGATTCTCTTGCTATTTAATATTTTTCAGATTTACTTTGTGACTATCCTATGCTTAAAGCACTCAAAGATTATATTTTGAGATTGATCACATTCTTCCCTATTAAAATAGTTCATTGATTTGTTCATAACAACAACCTATTAAGAAAGTATTTCAGATCTGTTTTGTTCATAACAACGATATATTTAAGAAAGTATTGTAGTTTACTGTTTACTTGTTGACTAATTAACATTGAACAATGAAAACTTAATAATAAATACTAATATATAATATAATTTATAAACTTGAAAATTATATATATATATAAACTACAGTACCTCGACATACCCAAGTACCCTATTTCAAAAAGTGGCATACCCGTACCCGTCCCAGTACCCAAGTACCCTGGCAACCTAGGTTTTTGCAAAACATGGTCTCAGATACTTACGTGGCACTGTGGGATATGGTCTAAGATTTGCTTCAGGATGTGATATGATATTGCAAGGATTTTCTAACTCAGATTGGGTTGGGTGTGTTGCAGATAGGAAGGGTACTTCTAGATGTTGCTTCAGTTTGGGCTCTGCAGTGATTTCCTGGTGTAGCAGGAAACAGACCTTAGTAGCACTTAGCTCTGCAAAGGCCGAGTATATGGTTGCCGGTGCAATAGCTCGAGAAGCAGTATGGCTTCGAAAACTCCTTGCAGGATAGTTTGGTCAGAATCTAGGACCAACTGTGATTCACTGTGATAATCAAAGTTGTATACAGATGTCAGTGAATGCCGTATTTCACGATAAGATGAAGCATATAGAGATTCGATATCACTACATTCGTGATTTGGTGTAGAAAGGTGCAGTCGAGCTACAGTATGTTTCGATAGATGATCAGATTGCAGATATTCTTATCAAGCCTCTTCTTAGGATAAAGTTTGAATACTTTCACAGAAGACTTGGAGTAGAAGAAAATGCATCCCCCGTGGAGAGGGAAAATCGAGACTGATACCTATGATGATTCCACACTGGTGCCTTTGCTTGTTCTGAATCTCAGCTAGGTATGGCAGTAATCCCATTGGCATTGTGAGACGGGCAGGTAGTAGATGGTCGTGTACATTGATGACCACTATATGTTCAGATTCTCATTCTGGTGTTCTTTGGAGTATTCCCACTAGCTCTTGAGATGAATTGGTAGTAAATGGTCGTGTACACAGGTGGCCTTTGCTCGCCTTGGTTCTCAGCCTGGTATGGGAGAAATCCCATTAGCATCTTGAGACGGGTAGGACATAGACGGTTGTGTGCACTACTGACCACTATACGTTCAGATTCTCAAGTTGGTGTTCTTTGGAGTATTCCCACAAGCTCTTGAGATGATCAGGTAGTAGATGGTCATGTACATTGGTGATCTCTATTGGTCTTGGTTATTAACCTGGTGTTTTTGGAGAATTCCCACTAGCCCTGGTTCTCAACTTGGTGTAGGAGAATTCCCACCATCACTTGAGATGAACTGATAGTAGATGGCTGTGTGAAGCATGCCCAGATTCTCAGGTAGAGACAAACTCATAGCAGATGAGATGTTGATGGTTGTACACTCCGACGGATTGTGTAGAGTTGCAGAGATGATAGATCTATCGACAGACTAAGTGGATTAGATTTTTGATAACAACCTTCAGTATGTATAGAGATGATGGAGACAGATGAGATGTATAAAAGAGACCTAGATTCTGATGATGACCATATCTGAAGAATACCTTCCTTATTGAGAGGGAGTGTTGGAATTTGTGCAACTTCAGAAGTTATTCTTATTGTACTTGTATTGTATTTCCTTGTAACTCCTATGGGAGATTATACTGATGTATTTATTCATGTAATCCCTAGAAATAATCTATGTAAACCTCGGGGAAAGAATCCACAAGAAAAGAATAAAATAAAATTATTTTTGTATTTCCCCAAGGTAGGTAGGCCCCTGTAACAAACATAAAATAAGATAATAATTAAATAATTAGGTTAACTAAGTTAGGTTATGAAATGAGGTGTCTCCTCATTTCAAATGCCCAAGCCGTATT
>LPNX011124927.1:15657-42004 GCA_001517045.1 Pseudotsuga menziesii
GGAACCTATACCTTACAGACATCCTAATTATAATCGTCAATTTGACCAACGACAGGGTCAAAATGAATATTCACAGAAGACTTATGTGGATATGCGGAAATATCGACATACTAAGCAACAATCGAGACAAATCGTTCCACAAAAATATCTCAGAGCTCCGATAAAAATAGATCTAGGATGGACCACAGCAGATACGATGCGACAATTCTATTGGGGAATCCGTAATTCGTATCGGCTCATCTCCTCAAATGTCACAAGTACAAAGAGGAAAGAATTTCGAAATGACAGATTGAAATAAATCAGACGTTAATGTCAAATACATCTTTGAGGACAAAGATTCCCTTAAGGGGAAGGCAATGTAACAAACATAAAATAAGATAATAATTAAATAATTAGGTTAACTAAGTTAGGTTATGAAATGAGGTGTCTCCTCATTTCAAATGCCCAAGCCGTATTTAAGGCAGGGCCACCATTGTAACATATCATCCATTATCTTATCTATACAACCATTAATATACATTTGCCTTATGGCTTATCCGATATTCCAGATATTTTGGTGAGTTTTGCGTAAGCGAATAAATATTCGCTTCAGCCCCAGGAAATTTTCACTTGGAAAATTAGTATAAATAGGAGGCGCCCCTCATTATTTTACACACACACAACAAGTTGCTCCAACCAAAAAGGTGCGCTATTGCAGTCAAGGAGAGTGTTTTATGGGGTTGTATCTTAGAGAGACACTTCCTCTCTCTTTCTTCTTCTCTCTTCTCTCAAGAGCTATTATCTCTATACTAAGGTTTGCTGGGTTTTTCCCAATTGGGTTTCCTAGGATAAATTCTTGTGTTCTTTGTTTCTGTGCTTTGTCTTTCTTCTAGAGATCCTATTGTTTATTTGTAATTAAGTTATACTGCTATAATCTTGTTAAAACTAACAATTTATGCATTTATAACAACCTTATCCTTCAATCATAAATCTGGAATGTTTGGGTGAAATTGGTAGCCAAAGACTAAGTATTGAAACCGTAATTCATTCTCATCTTTAATTCAGGTTTAAAATTGATCCAACTTAGTTTCACAATTAATCAACTTTATAAATAATTGATTGAAAGTTAGTTTTCCTTAGGGAATCCCCCCTAGTGTTAAGTTTCCTTTCCTATGCTGAAGTGAAGAGAAGTTGTTGTCAAGGTGACAATGGAAACACTTCTAGTAGTTTCCCTCAGCTTTGCCCTTGTGAAGACATTGCACTTTAGGGGTGCTAGTTTGTGTGGTAACAAGGCCCTTTTTTCATTGTTCAGTTAGTCGATCGATCCTTAGAGTGCATAGTCAATTGTTTAGTTAGTCAGTGGACCTGTTACCGACTAGGTTGCATCTAGTCAGAATTTCAAGTGTGTCGACAAAGATGGCCTTTTTATTTTTTGTACCGCATGTTCATACCCCTTCGAGGAAGTTGTAATAAATGTACTAGCTTCACAATTTTTTTGTAAAGGACTTGGCTTCCTAAGAATTAAACGTCAATCTGATCATTCCAATGTGTTTTTCCCCTTGTCAATTATGCAATGTTGAATAAGCGATCTATAATTTTTGAGTTTTTCACTGCTCCTCCAACGCTGGAATGGTCGTCTTGATGGGTAGGCCTTAGGAGGTTATTAAAGTTCACCTGTAAATCTATATGAGCGTGCTAGGCATCAATATTGAGTCGTATGGACATGTGCTAGGTCCCCCTAGAATTTCGTTTGATTTCGGGAAAAATACATTTTTTCTGCGTTTTTAAGCCTTTTTTAATGGTTTAATTAAAAACTTCAAAATGTAATAAGGGGCGGGTCCAGAGTCCGTTTTTTGGCGCGGGGATGCTCGTTTTCACACTCAGAGCGTCCTTTTTACCCTAGATGCGACTTTTCCTATGTTTTGGGCGGCTAAAACATCTTGAAAGGCATTATTTGGCTAACAGAGCATCAAATCGACACAAAATGCACAAAGTGCATCAATCTGGCACTAGGGTAAAAATTTGAATAATTCAAAATTCAATTTTTAAAAAATGGGAAATGACATGGCATGTGGGCCCCCATGACATATGACCCCCATCCACTTAATATAATCACCGTTGAGTAATATGAACAGTATTAAATAGTTGAGCAGTAATATTATGAATAAACTTGATGATGACAATGCTCAGATAAATAGTAGAAAAATGTAAACCAGTTGATTAATATCCACAAGTTAGAAAATTATTAGGTTTGCTTTGCAGGTGAAACAACAACTGAAAGGAAACAAGTGCAATATTGGAGTGAAATGCTGCTGGAGTGAAAATGTTACAGAACCGGTTTTGCAATGTATCTGGTTTATTTTAGGTAGATTTTATTAAGGTTTTTCCTCTTGTAGTTTTAGTTTTCGAACCAGTGGTGTAACTTCCCCTACTACATATCCCCTTAAGCCAAAGAAGAAGTGCTACTGTGCTCAACAAAGTGGGAACAAAGCCCACCCGTAGCTCGTAGGTCACCCCCCAAATGCCCTGGCGCCCAACAAGGGAGGACGTACTTGCCGTGAGGCCCCCTACGGTCTCTCCCCCCCGTGGCTTCCAAGGTCACCGTTTTTAATTGGCGAAAAGAAAAATGTAGTGGATGCCTATTACTAGAGCCTCACTACTCTTTCTCGTATCTTGGAAGACCCCGAAGGGCGATGACCAAGTAGAGGAACAGAGGCTGGTGAAGTTGTTGGCTTATTTTAGGGGTAAATTTTAATCTTGGTGATTAGCATGCAAGGTTAATTTTATACTATCAACAAGATCAACCAAGCGGTATCCCTTGTGGGAGATGCTGGTATTTGATCTTGGATTGAAAAAGCAAAGTGTGAAGGTTTGTAGCAGAAAAAGAAGTTGTTCTAATTAGGCTAAGCCCCCACCTCTCTTGCTTTTCATACCCAACTTGAAGTCCCTAAAGGGAGATGACAAGTTGGGACAGAGGATATACCGGATCAGTGGGTTGTATGGTTACTCCTTTGACAGAAATGAAAATTAGATTTAATTACTTTGAACATAAACTTGAAAGGAAAATGCAATTAGCTAAAACAAGGTTTGTAGCAGAAAAAGAAGTTGTTTTAATTAGGCTAAGCCCCCACCTCTCTTGCTTTTCATACCCAACTTGAAGTCCCTAAAGGGAGATGACAAGTTGGGACAGAGGATATACCGGATCAGTGGGTTGTATGGTTACTCCTTTGACAGAAATGAAAATTAGATTTAATTACTTTGAACATAAACTTGAAAGGAAAATGCAATTAGCTAAAACAATATCCTCACCACACAACAATCTCTGTAATCAGAGATGGTGGGTAAACAGAAATAAAAATGATTAACCTAACCTCACTTCAATCCCTTAAGGAAAGGTGGGTAAACAGAAATAAAACTTGCATAAAAAATAAATCTAAGCAACTAGTGTTCTAGGCTATCTCTACACTACTCAAATACAGATTTACAACAGCTTTCAAAGCTTATAGAGAATACCCCAAAGAGAACTTCTCTTTTGGGGTTTACAATCTTGTAGAAAAGAGAGGAAAAATTGAGGTTTTTTGGCCTCTTTTGGACCAAAACTTTTCTAGGGCTTTTCTAGGCAATTTTGGGCAGCATAACCCGCTCTTCTGTGCATAAACTTGCAACAAACCAACAACTTTACTTGCTGGAATTTACTGCAGAAACACTAAAACAAAAAGTTAGCACAGATTAGTATAAAACCCAGAAAAATTATTGAAAAATCTGAACTTGAAATTTTGGAAAAAATGAAGTTTTAGTGGCCAAAAAATGAATTTTTTGGCCTCTAAATGATATATGAACAGCAGATTTATAATTCTATACTAATCTATAATGAAAGAAAGCCCTAAAACAAGGGTTTTATTCACTATACAATGAATAAAACCTAGTTTTAGGAGAGAGAAAGAAAAATGGACGAAAATGCAGATTTGAAGATGAAACCCTTGGAGAGATGTCCTTGGCTTAGAAAACCTGTAAACAAATATTAGATCTGCAAGAAAATGTAAGCCTAGTGATGAATATCTAACAATCTCTACAAAATACTTTGAAGAAATTTGCTAAACAATTCACAAAAGAGGGTAAAAATACTTCTACTCTCTAATCTCTCCACAAAATACTTTGTGGAGAGCTAACTAGACTAATACAAATATGCAAAAACCAAATACAAGATACAAGTTACCTCAATAATGGACCATGAAGAATGTAGAACAATAGCACAATGTTCCTCCAAAGAATTTCCTTGATTATGGCCCAACTAGGGCAAGATTTGAGTGCAAAAAGCCTCTAGGGCTTGAGTAAAATAGCTAGGGAAAAATATTGAAGAAGAGAAGAGAGGAGAGTATTTTGGCAGCATAACCATGCTCCAAAGAATCATACTAAAATGAGAGGAGGGGCCTCTCTTTTATAGTTAAAAAGATCTCAAACCCACTCCCAAATCAAGGGTCCAAAACATAGATCTAAACTCTAGCTCTCCTGCACCCTTAGATCTAGGTTTGTTGACTTTGCAAGCCATCCACCAATCATAAGCAAGGGTGTCTTTTCAAGTCAATGGTCAAAAAGATAGATCCATGTCACAATGAAACTTAACCCTTAGATCTAGGGTTTCCATGACTCAAGTGGGGCCTCCTTTGACTCAAATTTTAATTTTATTATTTTTAATTTTATCTTTAATTTTTTAATCTTTTATATTTTGATCTTTTATTTAATCTTTAATATTTTATTAAATCTTTAAAATTTTATTTAATCTTTTATTTTTAATTTTTAATTTTTAATCTTTATTTTATCTTATTTTATCTTATTTTTAATCTTTATTTTATCTTTATTTTATCTTTATTGGTCTAACTTCCCGACTCCTTGTCAGAATGACATGAGACTTGAACCAATGGCTTAGGGGGTGTCATAGCTTTTTTATTTGCATTCATAGCCCCTATTACAAAATGCCAAGGTTCAAGAAATTATATTATTACATTGAAACTTAATTAATTAACCACCAAATGGTAAAGTTAATTAATTAAAAAAAAAAACAAAATAGAAATTAAAATCCTAACGAAATTCCGCAAGACTACAAGATATGGCTAGCATGGTCATGGACAACAACTTGAAACCTTAGCCACCTCATGGGCTTGATTATCAGAACGCCAATTCACCACTTTGGAGGATTTGTGAGTGAAAAACCCAACCAATTAAAATTGTTAATTAACAAAATTAACTGGAAGGGGAAAAAAACACTCGGTGAAGAGGACTTCCCTGATAATAAAGTCCATGGTGATATCCTTAGAGGAATGACCCATGATGACATATAAAGTTACATTAATTATCCCACGCAGGGGAGCGGACATTCCACGTACAAAAGGGGCAGAATTGCCCTGCTGAGTAAAAAAATCCCTAGGATTTTTCCATGGTACAAACTGCACAGAATGTACATCTTCAATGTACATAAGGTTGCCACCTAGTTGAAATAGGTGGGCAACAGGTCTCTCATTTCCTATTTAAGTAGGTCACTTCTCGATTGTTGAAAATCGGAAGGTTGAACCTTTGCTTGCATACATTGTAATATTTTTCTTGATTATTGTTAATAAAAGGCTTTGAAGGCAATTTTTGTGTGGGATCTATGGATGTTTGAATGGAGTTTACTCTACATTAGTGAGGTAACTTGTATCTGTTTTCATGCTGGCATATGTTTGGGACTGACTTGTGTTTGGAAGGAAATGGTATTTTAGTAAAGATAAAAGGTAATCCTTGATAAGTTACTCTTTTATTGTAAGTCGAAGAAGACTAATTGGTATATGTATGATTTCATGTTTGGATCTACATTGTTGCTGTAGTCTTCTTTCTGGTTTACACAGGTATTTTTAATCCCCATTGCCAGTGTTGAGAATCTTTTGCAGGAAGCCAAAGCTGGAGTATTGATGAGTGAATGTGCTCTACCTTTCCTTCAGTAAATTGGAAAAAGAAGCTTTGTCCCTCTGATATCACCAAGGAGGCGTTTTCTCTCCTTTATTGTTTGTTCTACTCTGGGTTCTTCAACTTTTGATCGACAACTTTCTTAAAAATCTCTTTCAGTTACAAACGTTTCCATATTAGATATATCATTTAAAGTTATATTAAAAGTAAATCTAATGTCTAAAAGTTTCTAGTTCTAGTTTTCTTTCAAGGTGCATTTAAAATCGTAGATCTGGTTACTTTTCCCTATTTCCGCAAGTTTAAAACTTTGATAATTAAAATACTTGTTGAAGGAGTTTTGTGCATTTTAAATCCTTATCTAACAATTTAGTGCTCTGATTTGTTTGCTTTCCTTAAGAAGCAAACAAATACCCCGAGAAAGCAACTTTCTAGTGTACTTTCTCAGTCATTTTCCATCTAGTTTTCATTAATTTCACTTAGAGTTTTTTCGACAATTTTTTGGTAATTTTTTCCAAACACTCGTAAAGTGTTTTGGGACATGTTTAGTTAATGTTTTCTTGCTGTTTTGCAGGTTTTATGAAAAAAGAGGAGGAAGCTCTGCTGAAAAATCGAAAGTTTGAAGTAAAAGAAGACTAATGGAGCTCCCCTTTCGAAAACATTTCAATTTTACAAGTTGTTGTAATCCTTTGGATCCCGATTTATGGACCAAAGTGCATTCTTTCATCATTGTAAAAAGTAAGTAAGATTTAGAGTAGGCTCATCAAAACCCACTCCTCATCCCCCTGGGGGGGATCCGCGTCGTTCCACCATTTTTGTGATTTGTGATTTTTAGCCAGTTTTTCGTTTTTTCTGTTTATGCTGTATTTTGGTGATTAAAGTAAAAGAAAGACTTACCCCACGCTCTCCCGAGTATCTTGAAAAGGAGAAAAAGATTCGTGGTAGAATTTAATTAGAAAATCTTTCCTTTTGTTTATGCAATATTTAAAATATATCGCCTTGCTCTCTCGAGTACGTTTCATTAATAAGGGCTTGCCCGAGTACTGAACGTGGAAAGAGATTCTTGGGATTTACATTTTCTAATCAAACAATTTTTGTTCAAAAAATCTTTAAAACCAACAAGGACCTCATCCTCGTATACTCTTCTTCCAATGCAACTTCGTCTGATCAATTGGTTGTATCAGAAAAGGATTTGGGTGAGTAGTAATTAGTTTCATCTTTTAATAAATCTCTTGAACAACGAAAATCCAGCTTGTGTTTTGCTTCGTGAGGGGAAATTGTGCAGAGGAAGCAGGAACAATTGAAAAGCAACCACGCGGCCTCGTTAGGCTACATCCTTGTCGATGTAGTGTTGAACATCCCCCCGTGACTCCATTCAGCACACATTTCCTCGCGTGCTACCACACTTGGTGAGTTTGGACATATTCCATGTACCTTTGTGGTATATTGGGAATCCCTCTCTTTTTAATAATCCAGATAATCACCACATTAATAAAATTGACTAAGAATTTACTCACTCCCTTAATCACTCATCTAATAATAAAAAATTTACCAACCAAGACACTGCAATACTTTCACTGAGACTACACTAGCAACCCACATTTGCAAAGCACTCTCTTTGTTTTGGCACTGGTCTATTATGTTCTTTTTGCATAAGTTAATCCCGCAATGTGTCTCAAATGATATGTGTTTATTTCATTAAAAGTTGCTAAGTGTAAATTTACTTGCAGTAGTTGGTGGGTAATATTTAATTTCATTCCATTTCAAAACTCCTAGAAAATGTGTTGCTTCGTACTTTCATAGTTAGAAACAACCTTAGATTTACATTTTATAGGGTCCACCCCCCTTGGCTTCACTAAGAGTTGGCCTAGACGGAGGAGCTGAGTATCAAGTGACAGCACTTGGCTCGAGCTTGCCCCCAAGGTCGCACCCAATGGGTTGAAGATTTCTGCCACGTTACCCGAGGTGCGAATTAGGGGGCAACAGGACCAACCAACTACACCTCAGTTAAGGCGCTGACTGACCTCTAAAATTGTGTTCAATCACATTTCCAACACTTCTTTAGAGGTGCAATCTGTGTATTCTCTTGTTTAGATGCTAACAATTGGATTTAGAAGTCTATGGTTAGAAGTAGATGACATGCTGTTGATTAAATGCTTGATAAGGATTGGTTTATCTATGGCATAGAATATTGTCTATGACAATATTTGAGTTTGCTTATTTTAATTGTTATAAATGGCATGAATGCCTCTTAATCTAATTGATGAATGGTAATTTGACTTATATATATATGTGTGTGTGTGTGTGTGTGTGTTTTGTCTCCCCTCTACATGATATCCGTTTTTTTAGTAAAACTTAGCGTCAGACCTTTTTTTTATTGGCAGTCTCTATCTCATGGTCAAATGCTGCCATGGTTATGCATGTGTTTGTTTATGGGTCAGGAATAGTATGCCTTCAACCTTCTCAACCTTCTATGCCTTATGGATTCTTCTATGCACCAAGGTTGGGTGCTGCTTTAGGCAGCATCCATCACAGACTTTTCCATTGAAGTGCCTTGGATTGGGGTGAGGGTTGGCCCCTTTTTGAATGATTCAACCCTTATAAAACTTGATACACCTTCTCTGTGAATTAATCAAAGTCTGTTCTGCAATTTAATTAAATTTGCTTTCTCTCTGTAATTTGTGTACCAGCCTGCCAAGCATGATGTCTCTTTCTCCAAATGTGTCGAGCTTTAACTTGACACAATTCTCTGTAAATTCCCAGAGCCATGTTCGATGATATGTCTCTGATACTAAGCTAAACTAAAGCATGGAGAATATGTGAAGAAACAAAACAGACAGAAAGAGAATATTGTATTATATTGTTGTTTTTAGAAATGCCATACAAGAGTGTTGTATATATGTCAAGCAAGCTCCGTTATTCTCATTAGGAACTGCTCACCTAATCTCATTAAGATAACATGAATGTAACTGCCATTTATTATGTATGACTTATTTTTCACTTTATTACATTACATCTTTACTCTTAGATACATCACATATGTTGTTCTTAGATAAAATAAACATTACAATGTCGAGCAGATCCTTATCTACACCCACCTCTACAAATTTCTGCAAAGCAATCTGTTCTTTGTGCTTTGTCTGATCTAAAGATTTGATGTTCATGTGCAATTTGTTCTGTATATTCTCAAGGGTAATCTCAGTAGATTTAGGACAGAAGGACAGGTCTCCTCCTATGGGTTAAGGCCCATGTTCCAGAATTTCCTGACAACTTGCTATCACTTATGAACCAAAAGTCCATTGGATAAAAAAAAACAATCTTGCCTACCTTCTCTACAAGAAAAATATTGAGAATCAACACCTCTTCTAGAAGTAAAATTTTTGAATTTCTATGAGCTGTTTGTGAACCAGTTTCCAGCAATCCATGGCATGATGCCAGATAATACCGATCGGCGATAGTCATCCCTTGAAACTGGTTATCTAACAACAATCGGGTCAGTTTCTAGAGAAAGAAGCTCTTCCGATTTTTTGACAAAACCTTATGAAGTGCATGGCTAACTCCTTTTTCACTTTTGCTGCAATCAAGCACTCTGGTACCTTTAATGTCATTATCTGCATACTTGTGTCTCTAAAGGAAGATTAGTAATTTGCAGTCTCTAGGCAGTACACTCCATAAGTCCTTAAACTTCTGACTGTCAAAGAGGAAATTCAAGAGCATACTATTGCAACTCATGAAAATGATTTGGCAATTGTGAACTGTTTATTGCTTGCATCATTATGTGATTAGGTAATTTCCCCATCTGTCTTTCTTGGATTTCCTTTAAGGTATAAGGACCAAGTATCTTGGCTTGTATTTCATTCCTCCCAATGTTATAAAACTCGGACTTGGACTCAGTATCGACCACGGGCCAACTCAGACTCGGTATTCACCAAGGGTCAACTCGGACTCGCACTCAGACTTGGCCATGAATCGGACTGGTTTGAAACTTTGAACTCAATGACTCAGTTTACTAAAAACTACATAAAATACATGGGAAAAATATTTTAAAGATTCCAAACAATTAGAGACAAAATATGCGAAGTCCGCTCAAGCATATACCATGTAAGGTTGAACATATCAAAATGGCACTGAGTGCAATACATATGGGAAACAAAATACATAATCAACAAAGCTTTAAATGGCCTCTAGGATCCAAGACACAATGTGCTACAAGCCTACAAAGTGCTAGCCTACTACATATCACTGATCAATCACGAACCTCTCAAAAGAGTTGAAAATGGGATCCTTGACATAAGCTATAGGACTATACTCTGGCATGTCTATTTTTTAATAGGTCTATATTTCGCAGGTGGCATGTAGTCAAAGAGTAGGGTGCCATTAGGCATCTTTTGATGGTTTAGTGGGCTTGTCTTCAGTTTCGTGCAATTTAGTTAATTGGAATTCTGGAAATTGATAACTCTGCTGAATCTTGGATGGGATGTGAAATTCTATTTTCATCAGATGAGGTCTGATGAGGTTGGAACCCCTCACAAACATCCTGAAGTAATTAATGATACTATAAAAAAAATTAAGTAAGAATTTTATATTGTCATTGCAGGTTAGCTTGTGTCACTATCAAGTAAATTGTTACTTACCTCAAATGGTGCTAATAATCTATTGGAATCCTACAAAGCAGGTTGACTCGACAATGAAGTAGGTTTAGAGTCTTAGGGTTTAGGTCTTTAGGTCAATTTTTTTCTAAATGAATTTAAGTGTCATGTGTGTGATTTGTTCGATCCCACATTGACTTGGCCAAGTTGATTGGTTTGGTACCAAACGGGTCGGCTGAGCCAGTTTAAGGACTGATTCATAACCCAGGGCGAGGTCAACTCGGTCTAGTCCAAGTCCGAGTTGACTGGTTTTTAAAGCTATGATTCTCCCCCATCTTTGTTATTTATATAGCTAAGTTTTTTAGAAGTTCTACATGCTTCTCAGACATGATCAAGAGATGAGACACATGGATACCTAGTAATTTAGCTATATAGTCTACTGTGGTACCTGAAAAGGATTATAAATTCTAGATATTGACTAGGGAAATATTTTTAAGCATAGAAGGTTGGATAACTGAAAGGTAAACTTCCTTGATTTATTCTAATTTTAGTTTTACCTATTGTTCAGAGTAATAGAATGGTGAACCAATAATTATAGTGAACTTTTGAGCTGAGCTTGTGTTGAAGTTAAATAGTTAAGGAGTTGTTGCCTTATGGTAAAAAAGTTTTTGTACGTAATTTAAAGCTCATTTATGGAATTTCTACATTGTCTTCTTGGGTAAGATGGACTTACTGTGAAGCACGTTTAAAATTTAAATGCATTATTACTTCTTGTTTAGGTTTGTTTATTCTAATCTGCTATTGGTAGAGGGGTTTGCACAATAAATTCTGGATGCATTTTCATTTTAAAACTTTGTTGGAGAAAAGTTCTGAGATATACATACAGATTTGACATTTTAGACAAGATTCAAGTATAACTGTTCGATAGAGGTAATTTCAAGCCTTAATTGTTTATATTTCTCTTCTTTTTTCATTGTTTGTCTTGATTGCAATTGAAAAACATAATCACCCAATGTTTTCTTTATCTAGATTATCTTGAATAATCTGAAGTTTTCCTTTGGGAATGTTTCGTCATACAGTTTGCTGGGGCTGCTCAATCTCTGGGGGCTGGTGCACTACTCGTAAATCCTTGGAATATTACTGAAGTTGCCACTTCAATAAATGATGCTTTAAATATGACAGCTGAAGATCGAGAAGAAAGACACCGCCATAACTTTGAACATGTGACAACACACACTGCCCAGGTGTGGGCCGATACATTTGTTAGGTAAGAAAACACTTAGAGTTTATCAGTTGGTTATAATAGGACGTCTTTTGAGGTGAGAACAACACATTAAAAAATGAAATAAGCAATTTGGGGCTTGTATAATCACATATGCCATGATGTCGGTGAAGAAATAACCAATCGTACTCTCAGAAACAACAAAATATTTAGTGTTTCTTGCTTTCGTCCCACGATTTCTAGGGCCAAATAAATCAATTATAGTTGATTGACATAATCCTTAATCTTCATAATACTTAATCAATAAAGATTATGTTTTAGTGAAATCTGCCACTAAAATCCAATACAACTTGGCCAATTCCATAGAAATTCAACTTGATTATGCTTTAAGTACATTTATGGGTTCACATAAACCTATAGCATGTGCCCAAGCTGTCCTGTAATGCTCCCTGTATCCTACACTTCTTTTGGAGTTATCGATAAGTAACTTAAAAAGTTAAAGCCAAAAGCTCCGTTTTCAAGACTTTTCAATTTAGAAATAGTACTTCTTATGTTCAAATAAATTTATTTACGTACTCTTGCTCAATGCTCCTGAAGTAGAAATAAAGTCTGAATGGGCGCAATGACCTTTAGAGTTTCTTGAGAAAATATGGGGCATGGCCTTCTGAGTGTGATTTTGTAGAGTGGGGTTAAGAATTGGTCACATAGGGATAAGTATCTAGGTTTATGCTTTGTCTACTAAAGATTCAGGCAATACACATGGATGTGAGGGTGAGAAGGATTCCAACTCCAACTCATTCCAGGAAAGATGTTGGTGGCACAAATCGCAAAGGACTCTAAAGACATAAAATTCTGGCTTTTGACTATTCGGTGCTTCATGAATCTTTCAAATTGGAATATTCATATTGGTTTAGAGGATGTATGCACAAATAAAGATTGTTGCATTGTAGAGGATTTGGTGTATTAGGGGAAACCACGATTCCTTTAGATGAGCCACATCTTCTTCTCCATAAAGTTATCATATCAGGAGTCAGGACTAATGCATTTGCCACTAGAGGCTTCAGATGTCTAGCAAAGCAACAAGAAGTTAGACACATCATACTTGTTGGCAAAGCATTCCAACCATCAAGAAGTTATATATAGCTCAAGATTGGGGAATTTGTATATCCCAGAGAATTAGTTGGCTGCATATAAGCCAATGAATTTACTCGTATCCAAAGTCGTCACATTCCTACTCAGCAAAGGTTCAGCTGGTTTGGGACTTGACAAGATCTAGTGACTCATGAAAGACTTGACAAAGACTCAACAAATACAAAAAAACTCAAAATATAGTGTAGGCAAATCTAGGCCAGTTTTGCGAGTCTTGATTGAGTTTTGGCGGGTTTGGCTGAGTCTTGGCAAGTGACGAGTTCAGGGTTGGGTATGACGTGAGTAATTGACCCTGCTCAATCTCGGTAAGTTTCACAAGTCTTGGCTGAGTCAAACTATACTTCTCTTATATAAGTAGATTTGTCAGTCAACCACATTTTTCCTATAAGACAAGACAATTTTATTAATGTCCGATGAATGACCGCAAAAGTAGGTCAATGGGACTAGTAGGTCAAAAGTAGGCCAATTTGACAGGGGTGTCCACAAAGCAGCAGTATCATGACTGGTTGAGTAAAAGTGCAGACAGGATGTGCGGCCGAATTCTGTTCTTCATCTTGTGTGTACAAAAGTACATCCATGGCTGAAGGCACAGAGATTGCCAGGTGAAAACAAACCTGTACGTGCATTCAAGAAGAAGTCAGAGTCTTCCAGCTGCTGATGAGGTGCTTGAAAGTGATGCTGAAGAAAATAGTGATCTAGATCCCTTTGCTGGAGATTTAGAGAATTTACTGGATGCTGAAGATGGTGGAAAATTTTACAGCAGCAAATTCTCAGCAAATTTTTCATCTTGGATTCTCATCAGTCTATGACAGAACTTCAGCACTGATAGAGAAAGGTTATTCCATTTAGTGATGAGGAGGGTGTTAGATTTCATTCTACCTTCTTGGCGAGTGCAGCTATTGCTGGAATACTTGCTGTTGATATTCTACATGTATCTGATAAAAGTGGATTAACAATTCAGGATGCACTTAGAGATAATGCTTTTGATGGCACAGAAGAAAGTCTGCTTCATGTCAAATATGATCCCCTGTCAGTTTGGGGTTATATTGAGCAAGGTCCAGTGCTGGAGGGACATGGTGTTCCCCTGGGAGTTGTAGTGGGGATAGCAGGGCAAACACGTTTAAAAGTTACAGTCAAGGGCTCGCAAGGACATGCAGGCACAGTACCAATGTCAATGTGTAATGACCCAATGCCAGCAGCCGCAGAAGCTATCTTAATTGTGGAGAAACTTTGTAAATATCCAGAGGAGCATCTAAACGAAGGTAGCAAATATGAAAGTTTGAGGAAAGGAATTTCACAAGGATCGATTGTATGTACTGTTGGAGAACTAGCAAGCTGGCCAGGTGCAAGCAATGTTATTCCTGGGCAGGTGATGTTTACAGGGAAAGAAAAGAAAATATGCAACATGGTTTTAAGTGACTCTTTTCTAATCCTGTATGTAATGATGATGGGGCTGCCAAAGAGTTCAGTTTAATGCAACTGGCTTGATGTTTGTGGATGCCTTTGACTTCATTTTCATGAAATAATATCCCATCTTTGTCATAGTTGATAACTTTCTATGGCTTACATGATACACTTCTTGCTGCGTGAAGGCTTCCTGTTAAAATGCGAAGACAAGATGAAGTTTTAGTTGTTGAACGTGCCATTGAAGCTTTGGGGTTGCAATCTGTATGAGATTCCTTAGTTGGTACAGTGGAAGTGCGAGGGATCTCTGAAGGACAGAGAAAACGAGTAAATGTTGGGCTTGAGCTGGTGATGGAACCATCCCTTTTGTGCTTAGATGGACCAACATCTGGTTTAGACAGCACTTCTTCAGTGTTGCTACTAAAAAGCTCTTCGTCGACAAGCTTTAGCAGGAGTAAACATATGTATGGTACTTCATCAATCAAGGGTGGACGGACTGTGTATCTTGGACCTGTGGATGAAATTGAAGAATACTTTTCTAGCTTTGGCATTATATTCCTTGACCGTGTGAATCTGCGAGACTACTTTATGGACATCTTAGAGAGGATTAGAAAGCCCAAAGGAAATCCATGTTTTGATTGCAATATTCTTCCTGTTAATTGGATGTACCTTAAGGGGTATGAGGTTCCTATAGATTTACAGGAAGCTTTTGCAAACACTGGTATCTCGACAAGCGAGGAAACAAAGAAAGAATCTTTTGACATGGCAAAGAAAACCGATCTTTTGGGCAGCGAACCAGGAGGAGGTGGAGTGGATATGGTGGAGGCATTCATGGCCTCGGCTTCATTGTCGCCTTTTATGGCTGAGTACACGCGATGGTGCAGCGCGTGAGAGGTGGACGTACGGGATTTTCTGGCAGTGGTTAGCGTTTGGAGCAGCTAGTGGCCGAATCAAGGAGAAATTCACAGTTATTCTTTCCACCCACTGTTCATTTATAATGTGGCAGATTAATCGGCGTTTTGGTAGCAGCTAAATCGTCTGGAAACAGTTCAGAGATATCAAAGAATCGCATAATTTTGGAGCATCTCACGGGTCAGTTAAAACGCCAATCTATGTCAGCTCGTGATGACAGCCAGTGTGGATTTTTTCTTTCTTGATGCTAGATTGACTCTCGACAGCTGATTCATGGAGCAGAGGCAGCTGACTCGTGAATCTTTGATGGAATTCTGCATTTATTGACTGACAGTTGTTTGGATGATCTTCCTGGCAGCCGACTCCAACCAGTCTTCAACATCTGGGATTGAAGAGATTAGTTTTCCACGTTTTTTAGCAGCCGATTGCAATTTTTGACATCCAATCGGGTTCCACGACTTCCTGGAGTTCACAGCCGATTTCTTTCAGTGGGATTTGGAGCTGGAAATCAAACAACTCGATTTGCATCTGTTCAAACTAACTCGATCTCGACTCGCAGACTTGGCTGTGTTTCTTCCTGTATTATTTTGTTTGGTTGCAGAGTCATGAATTTCTTCGTGGGTGTTTGGTGGCTAGCTCCTATGATTTTTTCTTCTGGAAGCCAATTTCTTTTAGCAGCACTGGTTACATGGGGATGTGACCCTTTAGTTCCTCGGTTTGGTCCATCTACTTGGAGGATAAAACTACTAGTTTAATTGTTTTATTTATTTTTGATATTTTAATAGTGTAGTTACACTTTACTTTGTGAAAAAGATTTTTGAGAGAAAAGTGGATCTATGATCCCACTTGTTCTCCAATAGTTTATTATTGAGTTGGAGAGCCTTTTGGCTTATAAAAGCGCAGGGCTCTTTCTTTGTAAAGATGGAAAAATGGCTGGGAGGATTTTTCCCCAGAGCTAAATAGAAAAAATCATGTTGGGTTTTTTGGACATATATTGGGCATCTTTGTCACGGTTGTGTGTTTTTCATAAGCTGTAGAGTAAACCTAACATAGAAGGCTAAAATCTAGCCCATCGGGCAAGCATTTGCAGCAGTCAAGTTGTTTGTTGCCGTTATGTTTTTAAAGGTCTAGGAGTAATGGACAATAGTCAGTTATACTTGCATTCTCCTTGCCTTTGATTATGGAACGTACTAGTTTAATCCCCCTTCTGTGAAACGCAAAGCCTCCCCGAGTCCCCTTTTGACTCCATTCTCCCTTCTAGTATTGACATTGGTCTTCCCTCGAGGACTGGTCCTCCCTTCCTTCCCATCATTCAAGCAACAATCCTTTTCCTTTCTGTTACAAACGTTTCTCTAAGGCAGCCTCTTCTGATCACCTTGCCCTTCGTTGCACCTGCCTTAGCGATCCTACCTTAGGGAAGCCCCCCTAGAGTTGGAGAAGAGCCAACCTGAAGCGAGGAGAGAGGGGTGTGGTGACATTGGCCTTTCTCTCGAGAGTTGCCGCCGAGCTGGTGCACTCACCTTTTGGGCTTCAATACACCCGTGCCAGTTCTGGGTGACAACATTTTGGCGCTGTTGCCGGGGACAAAGTCCAGTTCCCGAAATTTGAAGACTATGTTTCATTATTGACATTTGTGGGAGATTACATTGCAGATTCTTCTTCTCACATGGCGACTCCACGAAGGGACAGAGCCCTTGTCCTTTCACAGATTTAAAGATCCTATTGGGTGTAGAGGTGAGCACACTCATTGGAAGGCTTTCAAAGCTCACCTTGGCGACTCCACAGTTGGGTAGGAGGTATGATTAAATACATTTTTCAAATTTAGTACCTCATTATTTGATTTATGGATGATGATACGGAAAAGCCATGGGATATTTGGTATGAAGCTTACAGCCTGCTGGATTTCTCAAAAATCGATGGATTTCCTAATGAGTTCTACGACCGTGGGAAGGTGCATGACATTCTTCCCAAGTTCTATGGAAATGACGGTGTTTCAGCCACCCATCATATTGCCTCTCTTTGCAAACTGATGGCTAATTTTAATGTTCATCATGAGGATGATATTATGGTCGTTTTTGCTATAACTTTGGAAGGGGATGCAATGATCTGGTTCTATGGCCTTTTGGATGAATCCATAGATTTAGTGGCAATGTTTTTCAAGAGGTTTCTCCTCTGTTGGCTCGATGGAACGGTTGATGAGATTGGGCAGCTTGCTAAAGAATATGATGCCCTCATCCCTAGGGTCCATCTTGAGCTTAAAGAACGAACCATTGAAGATCAAATCAAGGTAGCACTACAAAGGCCTTTAATTGAAGATATCTCGGATATAGTTGTAATAGAAGATGTGAAGCTGTCCCAAGCTCCTGAACAACTTCATGTTGAAGATAAGAAGCTGCCTCAGGTATATATTGAAACTAATAAAACTTGTGTTGTAGATCTGTCTCATGAAAGTCGTATGGATGACAAAATCCAGTTTGATGAAGGGCTGCCCATTGCTTATCTAAGACCTCTTCAGTGTTATATTGATGAAGCCTGCGTTTTGACGTGTTGTATGGTTAAAAATTTGAAAGATCTCTTATGTTTGCAGCATGAGTGTTTTTATGACAGCCATACTTTGATGGCATTTCTAGTTCAGATCTACAACATATTTGATGAGACTTTGTTTTGGTTAATGACCAAACACAAGGGAAAAGGTTATATTATTGACAAGGAGCTGAGATGGCTGCATTGGTTGTATGCATACACCTAATGCGTGCTAGTCTGATGATAAAATTAGAGTAGGTAGGCTGAATAAGCTCTTACATGAGCATTTACATTTTCAGTATTGTTTAACTTATGCATTTTCTTTTCTAGAATGTAACAAGGATGTGGTTGGAGGATGTGAATTAAGCCATCCTACCACACTGTTTTGTTTTTTAAAATTGGTCTGCAAATAAGAGAATACTGAGGTTTTTATGTACTCTCAAGGAGAGCACACGTCCCCGATGGAGCCGGATGTTACCCCCCAACTTGACAGGGGTGTCACAAAGCAGCAATATCATGATTGGTTGAGTAAAAGTGCAAACAGGATATGCGGCCGAATTCTGTTCTTCATCTTGTGTGTACAAAAGTACATCCATGGCTGAAGGCACAGAGATTGCCAGGTGAAAACAAATCTGTACGTGCATTCAAGAAGAATTCAGAGTCTTCCAGCTGCTGATGAGGTGCTTGAAAGTGATGCTGAAGCAAATAGTGATCTAGATCCCTTTGCTGGAGATTTAGAGAATTTACTGGATGCTGAAGATGATGGAAAATTTTACAGCAACAAATTCTTAGCAAATTTTTCATCTTGGATTCTCATCAGTCTATGACAGAACTTCAGCACTGATAGAGAAAGGTTATTGCATTTAGTGATGAGGAGGGTGTTAGATTTCATTCTACCATCTTGGTGAGTGCAACTATTGCTAGAATACTTGCTGTTGATATTCTACATGTATCTGATAAAAGTGGATTGACAATTCAGGATGCACTTAGAGATAATGCTTTTGATGGCACAGAAGAAAGTCTGCTTCAAATCAAATATGATCCCCTGTCAGTTTGGGGTTATATTGAGGTTCATATTGATCAAGGTCCAGTGCTGGAGGGACATGGTGTTCCCCTGGGAGTTGTAGTGGGGATAACAGGGAAAACATGCTTAAAAGTTACAGTCAAGGGCTTACAAGGACATGCAGACACAGTACCAATGTCAATGTAATGACCCAATGCCAGCAGCCACAGAAGCTATCTTAATTGTGGAGAAACATTGTAAATATCCAAAGGAGCCTCTAAACGATGATAGCAAATATGAAAGTCTGAGGAAAGGAATTTCACAAGGATTGATTGTATGTACTATTGGAGAACAAGCAAGCTCGCCAGGTGCAAGCAATGTTATGCTTGGGAAGGTGATGTTTACAGGGAACGAAAAGAAAATATGCAACATGGTTTTAGTGACTCTTTTCTAATCCTTTATGTAATGATGATGGGGCTGCCAAAGAGTTCAGTTTAATGCAACTGGCTTGATCTTTGTGGACGCATTTGACTTCATTTTCATGAAATAATATCCCATCTTTGTCATAGTTGATAACTTTCTATGGCTTACATGATACACTTCTTCTTGCGTGAAGGCTTCCAGTTGAAATGCGAAGACAAGATGAAGTTTTAGTTGTTGAACGTGCCATCGAAGCTTTGGGGTTGCAATCTGTATGAGATTCCTTAGTTGGTACAGTGGAAGTGCGAGGAATCTCTGGAGGACAGAGAAAACGAGTAAATGTTGGGCTTGAGCTGGTGATGGAACCATCTCTTTTGTGCTTAGATGAACCGACATCTGGTTTAGACAACACTTCTTCAGTGTTGCTACTAAAAAGCTCTTCGTCGACAAGCTTTAGCAGGAGTAAACATATGTATGGTACTTCACCAACCAAGGGTGGACGGACTGTGTATCTTGGACCTGTGGATGAAATTGAAGAATACTTTTCTAGCTTTGGCATTATATTCCCTGACCGTGTGAATCTGCCAGACTACTTTATGGACATCTTAGAGGGGATTATAAATCCCAAAGGAAATCCATGTTTTGATTGCAATATTCTTCCTGTTAATTGGATGTACCATAAGGGGTATGAGGTTCCTATAGATTTACAAGAAGCTTTTGCAAATACTGGTATCTCGACAAACGAGGAAACAAAGAAAGAATCTTTTGACATGGCAAAGAAAAACCGATCTTTCGGGCAACAAACCAGGAGGAGGTGTAGTGGATATGGTGGAGGCATTCATGGCCTCGACTGAGTACACGCCATTGTGCAGCGCATGAGAGGTGGACGTACGGGATTTTTCGGTAGTGGTTAGCGTTTGGAGCAGCTAGTGGCCGAATCAAGGAGAACTTCACGGTTATTCTTTCCACCCATTGTTCATTTATAATGTGGCTGATTAATCGGCGTTTTGGTAGCAGCTAAATCGTCTTGAAACAATTCAGAGATATCAAAGAATCGCAGAGTTTTGGAGCATGTCACGAGTCAGTTAAAACACCAATTTGTGTCGGTCTGTGAGTTTTGGAGCATCTCACGGGTTTACATTGATTGTTTCAAGAGTTTTCATGAATATTTACATCAATATAATCTCCGGTAAGATGTACAAAACAATACAAAAGGAATAACCTCCGAAGTTGCACAAAATCCAACTCTCAACAAGGAAGGTATTCTTTCGACACGATCATCATCAACGTCACAATCGTCGGACATGGTCATCATCAGCAGCACAATCATCTATATCTCTTCTGCACAACACATCTGTCTCGATCATCTTAATACATACTGAAGGTTGTCAACACAATCTCAGTCTGTCGAGAAGTGTCATCATGTATTTGAGCCACTCAGACCATTGGTGAATCTATCATCTCTGCAACTTTGCACGGCCCATCGGAGAGCACCGCAATCAATGTCTCATTTACAACTAGTCTGTCTTTATTGCCGATGGGAATCTCCCATACCTGGATGAGAACTTGGACATGCTTCACACGACCATCTACTACCTGTTCGTCTCTACTGCCGATGGGATTTTTGCCTGACCAGGTTGAGAACCAAGATGAGCAGAGGCACCAGTCTACATGACCATCTACTACCTATCCGTGTCTACTGTCAATGGGATTTCTCCCACACTAGGCTGAGAACTAGGACAAGCAGAGGCACCAGTGTACACGACCATCTACTACCTGTTCGTCTTTACTGTCGATGGGATTTCTCCCATACATGGTTGAGAACCAAAACGAGCACAAGTACTTGTGTAGAAGCAAGGTAGATGTCTGAATCACCTTTCTCTCTCAAGGAGAGATACATTCTCTTCTACTCCATGTCTTCCATGAAAGTATTCAAACTTTGTCTTGGGAAGAGGCTTGGTAAGAACATCTGCAGTCTAGTCATCTATCGACACGTGCAGTAACTCGACCGCACCTTTCACCACCAAATCACGAATGAGGTGATATCGAATCGCTATATGCTTCGATTTGTCATGAAATACAGCTCTGGATATCACAGTGAATCATAGTTGGTCGAAGATTTGACCAAATAGTTTTGCAAGCAGTTTTTGAAGCCATACTGCTTCTCGAACTGCTGTACAACATCCATATACTCGACCTCTGCAGTACTAAGTTCTATTGAGGCTTACTTCCTGCTGCACTAGGAAATAACCGCATAACCCAAATTGAAGCAACATTCAGAAGTACTGTTCCTATCTGCAACGCATTCGACCCAATCTAAGTTTGAAAATCCGGAATCTCAAGTCACATTCTGAATCATATCTCAATTCATATCCCACGGTGCCACGCAAATATCTGAGTACGTATTTTGCGGTAACCCAGTGAATCTACCTCGGCTCACTCATGTACTGGCTGAGAGCATTCACAACAAAACATATATTTGGTTTGGTGTTCGTCAGGTACATCAACTATCCAACGAGATGGCTATACATGGTGGGATAAATCAAGTCAGAATCTAAAGCAGAGTCCCCCAATTTCTTTAGGTTTGCATCCCATCGGAGTGGCCATGGACTTGCAGTTCAACATTTTGGATTTCTTCAGTATATCAATGGTGTATTTTCCTTGACTTAGGAAAATTTCCTTCTGCCTCTCTGAAAAGGAAAAAATGAAACTACTTTAATACCGTGCGGGTATAAAGCAAATAAATGGACAGATACAGGCTTCCCCCAAATGGGGGAAGGAGGGTTGTGGGAATTGTAATCCCACTTGCTTTTTATTTATAATTACTTACAATGCTTAAAAGAAAAAGAAACTCCTTTTGACCCTTGAAAATGGGTCAAAAAGGATTACAAACTTGCTTAGGGAGGAAGAGGAATGAAGGAGGGGGATGGTTAAAGGATTGTGGGTGCTTCAGATGACCAAGAGATTGATTTTTTTGCAGCACCTCCCTCTCTTTTTCCTCCAACCTGCTAAAAATCAGCAAGCTAATGATGTAAAATTAGTGGATTAATGCTTTAAATTTTAAAATACAAAGAAAAGCACTTAGTACTTGCTCAAAAAACTAGAACTTTTATGCCATTTCAAGTACTACAACAAGAACTAGATGGAAGCTTATAAATATGAAATGAAAGCGCCTTTTCAGATCTAGGTATGAACAAGCTTAAACATGTATAATAAACTTTTTGAAATAAATCTAAGCTTGCAAGTAACCAGAGAGAAAGTTTTAGATTTAAGGTGACAAAGATAAGTTCTCAAGCCCTAGCTTGAATCTTTGTGAGGAATGGAAGTGCTTGAAATGCAAGAAAAGTTAGATCCGGATAATTCGTTTTGAAGGAGAGCATGATTCAACCGAGCTTAGGATCCCCTTCAAACTTGATGAACTGCAAAGCTACAACAACTTTCAATAAGCGAGATTAGTCTAGCACATTACATTAAACAAAATAAGGAGAGTATAAGTATTGTTGACTACAGTCTACCACTCCTATTCTCGAATAATAAAACATAGAAAAGCAACTTGGATCTTCAAATGCTTTCCCAACGGACTAGAAATAGCCTTCTTATGCTAGAATAGATCTAAGACTTTGAAGAAAAGAAAATTGCAACCAGCTAAATATCACCTCGATTTACATGCATAGCATCATATCCATGAAAATTCCTTGCACAGTTTTGGACCTCCAAAGCCTCAGTTTTATTCAATAAAACAACAATAGTACATCACAGGAACAAATGTTCCTTCCTTCCGTCCAAAATGAGGAAGAAGGCCTAGCTTAAATAGAAATTACAAATTCCTGGGGGGCAACCACCAACTGAAGATGACACAGTGTGAGCTTGAGTTCATGGAGATGAACATGGGATTTGCTTGGAGTCTGAGTGGAGTTTGTTTCAAATGGAATGCGCCACCTCTGACAAGACAAATATGTCCTCATCCTTGAGTTCAACAAAATCACAACATTTGCCACCCACACAATGAACGTTTTTTTGTTACCCCAAACCCCATCATGCATGTACATAAAAAAATAAAATTTTACTGTAAACTTGAAACGTAGGAGATATTTTTTCAACTTTTTCAACTCAGAAATTTTTATGACAGCCCTACTTTCTTACTCAGAAAATTAATTCAGTCAACACATGAAAATTTAAAACTCAGATTTTTGACCAAAATTGTCCAATAAAAACCCTAAAGTGATAACCTGTATGAGAGAGAAATTTTATTATTTCTTCAGGAAAAACTACAAGTCAGAACAACATTACTGATCTCCTTGATATCTCCTTGAAAATTGTGCCAAAATATCTATGTACAACTGCCTCAATTTTCGTATTGTACAGTCCACACGTGTGGTTGTATTGACAACTTCTCCTAAAAAAACGTGCCTGCTGTACGACCTGTTAACAACATTAAATGCTGGTCAAATCATCTTGAAATTCTTTCTAGAATTTCTCGATTTGCTTGTTGTATAGATTGTATGGAATTGCTGTAAGAAACTCCTCGAAAACTATGCTGCTGTACGGAATTGTACGGTATAGTCCCGAATTCTTGTGTCTGTTACCAACTAAGTTGCACTAATTTGGATTTCTAAGTTAGCGTCCAAAGATGAACATTTAATTGTTCAAATTTTCAAGTTCAGAAGTCCATGCAAGCCTTCTCAGGCCCTTTTTAAATTTTTTTTTTTAACGTGTTCATACCCCATGGGGAATTGTAATAAAACCAACGTAGATCCAAATCCTAGGCTCTATCAAGCGCCGAGATGGATCAAATCTTTCGAGGTGCAAACCTCTTCTTAGGTATCCATTGATTTGATCCAAACCAAAAGACACATCTTTTTATTTAAGGTCCACATATAATTTTTTTATTATTAATATTTAATATTATTTATGGCCGACATATAATATTTTTTATTTTGTTAGGAATGAACATTGCATCATTTCTCCACACATGGTTTTAAAATCATATGCAAAGCCCTCTTACAATCATGGGTTGTTTAGGAGGCCTTGCACATGGTCTTAAAACCATTTGCAAGGCCCTCCTAAACCATGTACAATAAAACCATGGGTTGTTTAGGAGGCCTTGCACATGGTTTAAACCATGTGCAAAGCCTCCTAAACCATGTACACTAAAACCATGGGTTGTTTAGAATGACTTGCACATGGTTTTAAAATCATGTGTAAGGCCAACATTTTTTTTTGGGATAATTCAATTTTGTGTTTTTTTCTTGACCCACATATTTTTTTTAAGGATAATTAAATTTTTACTTTTTTATTGTTTTGTTAGGTAGGAAGATTACAACATCTCCCCCATATTAGATTGTTTTAGTGGCCGACATTTATTTTGGCCTATTAGAAAATTTAGTTTTATTAATAAAAATAACGTTATGAAATTGATATTATTTTTTTATTGTGTTACAAAATATCTCCCATAATATTCACTATCACTATCCCAAACATTTTGTGTTTTCGTAAAATTAAGTGGTTAATTGTATCTGTTACCAATTTGGTGTCTCTACAGTAACCTCGAAATTAAATTATCATTATTACTATAACGATCACTTATTTTTATAAAATTAAACCATTAATTGTATCTATTTAAAAACCACTCTACTTATGATTATACTAATTTACTTTTAAAAATGAATTTATTTAAAATATGTATTTGGCCGATGTTCAAGGAGGCAGAGTTACCAAGAATTTATGAAATATCACAAGATTCTCCAAACATAATGAGACCTTCGTGGAAAATGAATCAAGGATTGTTAATTAGCGCACTGTGAATGGTTGAAAACTAATATGAAGCTTCTTAATCCAACGACTGATGGCTCATCGGCAAATGGATTACTATTGTGATGAGATTTCGATGACAGCCAAGGACTCCACAGGTAAATGGAAAGCACACAGGCCATTTTCTGCGATCAAAATCATGGTACTGCAAGAATTTTTAAAAAGTTACACTATTAATGTTTAATTAGGTAGAATATGAATGCTTTGAGGTAGCTAGATTTATTTATGCATCCAGAGTCTCCATTTAAACAACACCAAATTCGAATTCCAAGATAAAAAAACATCATCAAGTTCCAACCAAAAACTTACCAGATTTTGATGGCAGGTTTAGACTTGAGTTCACACGGGCTCTACTCTCCATGTTACAAGATGGGTAGATTTTCTTATCAAAAACAGGAACTGGAACCCTATATCAACAGGAAGTTTTGGAAAAGCCGTGTTGAAGTCACACGAAAGGGAGTGTCTCACATGCTCGTTACCTGCCTTGGGATTTATCGCCATGTTCAATTCAACCCACGTCGGACGCTTCATGGACGACCATTTCCACATGAGCATCACCCACAGTTGTTCACGTACGCAGGCCATGCCCAAAATGCTTTGATCAAAAAACAAGGCCTCTCTCCAAACATTTTTAGACATTTCATCATATTTCCACACTGAATTCTGGCCCTTCTGTGAAACATACAATTTATTTCCCACAACTGCCACGACTGGACTTTGATAATAAATATTATTATTAACATATAGTTTCTCGAACAGAGACCATTTTCCCGTTTTTGGATCGAAACACTGTAGCATTGCGACGCCGCGGCCATGGCCATAGCCATTGTCACTAATAATTCGGAAGCTTCCCATAACTTAAAATTTTCCACTCATGGCGAGTCCTTGATAGAACCCCTCTGCCTCCTCCATCGATGGGAGTTCCTCCCAGCGCTGCTTCTCCATGTCGAATCTTTCAGCACTGCGGAGAGGTTGGTCTCGATCCTTAGACCTCCAGCCGCCTGCTGCGTATATGAAGCCGCCAAGTACTGCCCATAACACTCCCGATTTATTTCAATCATCGGTGACATTATCCTCCTCATAGTAATTGTGTTGTCGCCATCGGATGTAACTTTACTCTGCAACCAATACAGGTGCTGCATCTCCCGCCCATAGCTTACTACGCAGGGTTTCCCCGCTATGAGAAAGTCAGCTTTGCTTGGGATGATCGTTTTTAAGCGATAGAACCGTTTACAACTTACAACTTCTCCTGTTTTGATATTTAGAGATCGAATCACTGAAGCAAGCCTGCGGCAGCACTCTATTGTCTGTGCCCACGTAAATCGAACAGATCCATACACTACCGAAGTTCTTTCTCCATACAGGTTGCCTGTTCTCTCCAAGAAATTTATTGGCGAT
>LPNX011124927.1:42311-52802 GCA_001517045.1 Pseudotsuga menziesii
TGAGTTAGCATGATGACTTTATGTAAAAGGTTTGGTTTCCTAGGACTTAGTCATTAATACATTATTCCAGGGTGTTTTTCCCTTGTTAATTATCTATTGATTTTAAGCGATAAATAATTTCCGAGTTTTTCATCCAAGCCTCCAAAGCTGGAATAATTGCCTTGGTGGTTAGGCCTTGGGAGGTTATTAAAACCTACGTGTCAATGTATATTACCATGCTAATCATTATTTTGAGTCATTGTGAACATGTCCTAAGTCCCCCATAGGTTTTTTTTAAGTTCTGAATATATATATATATATATATATATATTTACCGTTTTTATAGGCTTATTTTTAATAAGTTGTTTGTGAAACTCTTAAAAGTCATAAAAGTGTGGCTAAGAGATTGTTTTTTCCATTGGGGGTGCTCGTTTTCTAATGCAGAGAACCTACTTAACCCCTAGACACACTTTCTTAAGTCTTCAACTAATTATTTATCTCCAAAATTAATAATTACTCAACAAACCAAAAAAAGACCAAAAATTTGAAAAAAGTGGGGAATTCAGCAATTGATAAAAAATTGGAAACTTGATGAAATTGATTCCGTGAGTTGGGAAAGGTAAATAGAATTATTCCAAAGAGTTACAAGTCACCGAAAATAAAGAAATGGTTGCTAAATATCAAATTGGATTTTTTTCCAAGAGGCGTGCTTTTCGTAAGAAAGAAAGATTTGGTTTGAGGTTATGCTTTTGTTATTTTGGTAATTTCCTTCTTTATGCCCCAAAGCATGGGGATTCAACTCACATCCATCTCATGCCAAGCTATTAAGTGTAAATTTTCCTTTAATATTCAACTAGGGCTAAACAGTGCATGCAAAATATCAACTGATAACCACACATGAACATCTTTTACAGTATGCAGTGGAATATAAAACTGAGAAATAATTCACAACATCACATCACAATATTGACACTATTATTTTGGGTATGGAAACCCCTGGAAAAACCCAAGATGGAAAACCGGTGCAGCAGTCAGATATAGATTTTATTATGAGAAAATATGGAACTTTTACAATCACTGCAAGTTCACCCAACCCTGGTGAATGCAGCACCTGGCAAAATCACTGGGCAAATCCCAGCTAAACCTCAACACCCTCCTGTGTGAGTGTATCGCCCAACTGTACGAAGCTCGATGACCCTGCTGCTCGCTCCTTCGTCTTCTCAGCTAAATCTTGTTTGACTTTCTCTCCCTGTCTGTATCCTGTCTCTGTCAGAATACAAGTGTGTGTTCTCTCCACCAATTGATCTTTATTTTATAACTTTAGGTAAAGCGAAAACCCTAATTTCACTTTCACTTTAACTAGTGGTAAAGCAAAAACCTTAATTTCACTTTCACGTTAACTAGTGGTTCACTAAAGTTAATTTAGATCACTTTAATTTATTTTCCAAAGTAAACTTAGGAAAAGTAAATTAAATACAACTGGTTTCCTAATTTAAGTCTTCTGCATGCAAGAACACATGCATGCAGGAAGACCTTCCTTGTTGCTACTAGTTTAACACTCCTTCTCAACGAGGAAGGGATTCAGTAGCAACCCCAACTTATCCCTGAACTTCACAAAATTCTGTCTGCAAAGTGCCTTGGTGAAAATGTCCGCCACCTGCTCATCTGTCTGTATGTACTCCAACCGAATGGTTCCCCTCTGAACACAATCTCTCAAGAAGTGGTATCTGATGTCTATGTGTTTGCTCTGGTCATGGAACACTGGATTCTCAGATAGCCTGATGCCACTCTGATTGTCACAGTGAACTACTGTAGCCTCTAGCTCACACTCGAACAACCCTGCAAGTAACTTCCTTAGCCACATACCCTCGCAAGCAGCCATGCTGGCTACCATGTACTCAGCCTCTGCTGAGCTCAATGCAACTGACTTCTGCTTCCTACTGAACCAAGAGACAACCTCTGATCCAATGCTGAAACAACAACCTGAAGTACTCTTCCGGTCCTCTACACATCCTGCCCAGTCAGCATCTGTGAAACCTGCTAACTGTACACTCCCGCTGCGCTCATAAACCAATCCATACTCCACTGTACCTTTGATGTAGCAAAGTATGTGCTTCGCAGCCGTCCAATGCACTCTCCAAGGGTCCACCATGAACTGACTCAAAGAGTTGACTGCAAATCTGATGTCTGGTCGAGTGTTGACCAGATACATAAGCGATCTGATAAGATGACGATACAAGGTAGGATCCAATCCGTCTGATCCTGGTGCATCAATCTTCCTCCAGTTGGAAACTAGAGGTATGGCCATAGGCTTGCAGTCCTTCATCTTGAATCTCTTTAGGATCTCTACTGCATACTTCTCTTGTCCGATGAAGAAGCATCCATCTCTCTGCCAAACCTCCAAGCCCAAAAAGTAATGCATCATCCCAAGGTCTTTCATCTCAAACTCTACTGCAAAGTTGGACTTACAGTCTCCAATCAGCCTCTCATCTCTTTTCAAAAAGAGATCATCCACATATAGGACCAGTATGAGAGGCACCTCACCTGTCAAGAAGTACAGGTTATGGTCAGCCTCACTTCGCTGAAATCCCATCTCTCGTAGATAGCTGTCAATCCTCTAATGCCATTCTCGAGGTGCCTGCTTGAGCCCGTAAAGAGCTCGATGCAGTCTGCATACATGCGTCTCCCTGTTCTCCACATCAAACCCCTCTAGCTGCTCAATATACACCTCCTCCTCTATCACTCCGTTGAGGAAGGCAGTCTTGACGTCCATCTGATGGACACGCCAACCCATCTCAGCTGCTAGTGAGATAATGATCTGAATGGAAGAATACCTGGCAACAGGGGCGAAGGTCTTCTCATAATCAATACCCTCCTTTTGTGAAAACCCCTTTGCCACGAAGCGTGCCTTGTACTTCTCCATGCTTCCTTCTGCTGCATGCTTCACCTTGTAGATCCATCTAGATCCCACCACCTTTTTTCCTTGTGGCCTCAGCACAACCTCCCATACCTGGTTTTTCATAATGGAGTCGTACTCCTCAACCACAGCTTCCTGCCACACATCATGTTGTGCAGCCTCCTCGAAGCTGGAAGGTTCAGAGTTAATCAACTCTGTCATTCGTGCCATATAACTAAGCCTCTCTGGTGGTAGACTTCGTCTAAAAGATGTCTGTGGAGGATCTACCTGCCTGGAATCTTGCACTGTGGATCTAAACCACTTAGGCCTTGGCCTAGTGTCAACTTGCTGCGGCTGCTGGATATCCGTCTCCTGTTGCAGCTCATCCTTCAAGTCAATGACTGAAGGATCTTGTCCACCTGAGTCCCTCTGACCACTAGAACCTATGCTCTGTGTGTGTACCTGTACATCTGGCTCCTCCAACTTGACTCCCAACTCCTGTGTTGGTTGCTGCTCTGTTGGTAAGTCCAGAGATCTATGCAAGGACTTGTCCTCATCGAACTGGACATCCCTACTCACAATGATCCTTCTGCAAGTAGGAATGTAAACTCTATAAGCCTTCAAAATATTGCTGTAACCAACAGGTAACCCCTTTTGTCCAGAAGGGTCTAGCTTCTTCCTATTGTTAGCATGAACATGACAATAGCAGACACTGCCGAATATGCAAATGTGACTCACATTTGGCCTAGTGCTTCTGAAGACCTCCTTTGGTGTCTTCCTCCCCAAGGCTGCGTGGGGACACTTGTTCTGAATGTATACTGCAGTCCTGTATGCTTCAACCCAGAGGAATAGTGGTAATCCTTGATCAAATAGCATGGCCTTGGCTGCTTCAACCATAGTCATGCTCTTTCGCTCTGCAACTCCATTCTGCTGTGGGGTATGGGGCACAGTGTGCTCCTTGATCCCCTCAGCCGAACAATACTCCATGAACTCATTGAAAGTGTACTCACCCTCGTTGTCTGTCCTCAACACCCGAATATTCTTTCCTGTTTGGTTCTCCACAAAAGTCTTGAACTCTCGGAACCTCTCAAAGACCTCTGACTTGGCCTTCAGGAAATAGATCCAGGTTTTCCTGGAATAGTCATCAATGAAGGTTACGCAGTAACTATAACCACTGAATGAATGGACACTCATAGGTCCGCATACATCCGAATGCACCAAGTCCAAGGGCTCCTTAGACTTGTGCTCACTCTGTGGGAAAGGCTTCCTGATGTTCTTCCCCAAAGCACAACCCTTGTAGTGGTTATGCTTTTCCTCCTGTACCTGAGGGACTTCAATGACTGCCTGTCTCAAATGCTTCAGTGCTCCATGGTGTAAGTGTGCCATCCTCTTATGCCACAACTCACCTTGACTGCTGCTGTTGCTGCTGACTAGAGCCTTTGCAGGCTCAAAGTGTAATCTGTACACTTTTCCGCTCCTTCTGCCAATCACCCGATCCAAGCTTCTATTTGACCCCTTGTGCCTGATAAACACTCTATGGTCATGGAAGTTCACCTGATACCCCTTGTCCTCTAGAGTGGACACTGAAATAAGGTTCTTGGTCAGTCCTGGAACATATAACACATTAGCAAAACTGAGGGGTTTGCTAGACTCCCTCTCAAATGAAACAGTGCCAACTCCTTGCGCCTGATACTGTGCATCATCACCCAGCTCAACGTGGATCCCTGTTCCACCCTCCTGCAAATCTTTGAAGAATCTCTTCTGTCCAGCCATGTGACTAGATGCTCCACTATCAATGTACCATATGCTGCTCCCTGTGGTGCTTGCCATGCAAGCCATCAAACAAAACTCCTCATCAAAGTTCCTGCTGAACTCATCCACCTTTGTAGATCCAGCCATCTGAGTGTTACTCTTCTTCTTCATGTCTGGGCACTAGGAGGCAAAGTGTCCCTGCTTGTGGCAGATAAAACACTTGACCTTTGACACGTCAAGGTTCTTCTTACCATCCTTCTTCCTCTTTGCCTTCCCCTTGCTCTTCCCAGTAAGGGCTAGAGCCTCCTCATCCACAATTTGTGGGCCACTGCTGGATGAGCCTGATCCTTGACCCATGCGGGTCTCCTCCTGCACAAAGTCATCCCATAGTCTCTGCCAATCAGGGAGCTTCTCCCTAGCCACAACACCTTTGACAAAGGTGTCCCATGGCTTAGAGAAACCATTGAGGGCTATCCAAACTAGCTCCTCATCATCAGTCTTAGAGCCAACAACTCCAAGCTCATCCTTGATCTGTGTGAGTCTCGTGAGATAAGGCACCACTCCTTCTCCCTTGGTCATCTTGGTACTACGCATCCTCTCTTGAAACACCATCCTTCGGTTCTCGTTCTTGCTCTGGTACAGACTCTCCAAAGCCTTCCACATTTCTAATGCAGTCTTCTTACCAGAAAGGTGAGGGACTATATGGTCCTTCACTCCATCCATGATAATCAGCATGGCTCTGGAATCAATCTTCTTTCAGGCTATCAAATTGGCCGGATCTGTGGGTGCAACTTTCGTGGAGTCAATGTGCTCCTCAGCATCACTGACGTCCATGATCCTTCTGATCCCTCTTTCCATGTAGGAAAGTTATGAGCACCTTGGAGTCTATCCTCAACTCTCAACTGCATGGCCATAGTGAAGTGTACCTATCAAACCCTAGATCTGGAAGTCTAGGTTTGTGTCTTCCTATAGATCTTCCCCTGATCTATCAGTGCTGCTGCAAATGTCTCAGCTTTAGCTCACCAGAGCTTTGATACCATGTAAATTTTCCTTTAATATTCAACTACGGCTAAACAGTGCATGCAAGCAGCAAAATATCAACTGATAACCGCACATGAATATATTTTACAGTAAGCAGTGGAATATAAAACTGAGAAATAAATCACGACATCACATCACAATATTCACACTATTATTTTGGGTATGGAAACCCCTGGAAAAACCCAAGATGGGAAAACCGGTGCAGTAGGCAAATATAGATTTTATTATGAGAAAATATGGAACTTTTACAATCACTGCAAATTCACCCAAACCTGGCGAATGCAAGTGTGCCCCCTCAAGGTCATCCTTTAGCAAGTGTGCCCCCTCATGCTGAGTTTTTTCTATTTAAGAGAGCAAGTTCTCTTCATTTCGAAAGAAGAAATTGTATGGGACTTATGCTCCTGTATCTTGTAATTGTTTGTTGAATTTATTAAATGAATAAATGATTTGGAGACAAGAATCGTGTGACTCTCTTCATGTGTGTGGATGCATACTGTTAGTTTTGGTAGGTAATTTGTGTCTTTTCATTACTTGTTTTGTTGATTAACTATTGTCCTTTGAAGGAGAGATATCTCGTAGTAGGGTAAGAGAAGTAGATTTGTTTATCTATCATCTTACTGTTTAGTTGCATAAGATACCTTAGAGATACATGTTATTTTTGTTTAAATTCATGTTTTCTGAGATTTTTATGTGATTAACATCGATGTGATTAATCTTTCTTGTACAAGTGTGTTCACAGGATTGTAGGTTGCTTAGCTTGACGAGGAAGGTGTTCTAGTTTGACTCTCTTTTCTTTTCAAGCATACCAAGAATGACATAATCCCTTCGAGTCCCACTTGGAAGACGCCGTCGCCCAAGTTCAAGGGCTTACTATTCCTCTTTTTCTCTCATCTAAAATTTAATTTAATTTTTTATCTGGTTACCGGTTACTTTGACAAATGTTAATCGATTTAGTGAACTAATATAGATCATAAGCTAAATCTGATTTACTTTTACTATTTAGTTAGATCTGATTTTTAGAGTCCAATCTCATAAATCTAGCTTCAAACAAGCAGTTTTCAATACTTGCAATTTTTACCTTTTAAAGAGTACTTGAATAATATGTTAAATTTTTATTATTTCAATCAATATTTTAGCATATTTGATTAATTATTACTTGCTATTTTGTAACAATTCATGAACAGGTAGAGAGGCACTCTGGCGAAAATTTGAAGATTTAAGCCATCTAGGAGCCTTTTCTCGTGTCACTTATTCTATAGGCATTATTCAAGCCTCATTTTTGTAAATCGGTGTTTCCTATTCTACAAAGGAACAAAGATATTCTTCATTGTAATCATTGTCAAAAGAGAGACAAGTGGGCAACCATGTTTTTACTTTCTTGCTTTAAAATTAATAAATCCGACCGTGTTCTCGGAAACGAGAGTATTGATACTGAGATTTTAACTAACTTATATTTAAGAGTCTAAAATCCTTAAAATAAATAAGGCTTCAATTCTTGTATGCTCTTGTGAACACTGCAGGCTATTGGCTAGGTCGGTGGGACAATCAGAAAGGGATTTGGAGTGACTAGTAATTAGTCTAACACTTCAATTAATCCCAAAAGTGAAAATCTAACACTTACTCGAAATTACTCTTTAGTAGGGTAATTCTTCAAGTGAAGTAGGAACTACTCGAAAGTGACCGTGGGGCCCCGTTAGCCTACACCCTTATTGGTGTAGTGTTGAACACAACCCCATGACTCCATCTAGCCCACACGTCAACGTGAGAGCAACTTTCGAGTAAATCCAGACATATTCCTCGTACCCCTCGGGTAAATCTGGAATAACATTTTCCCTTTAATGATCAGATCATTACCACATTTTTAATAAAATTGATCAACAATTTACCCACTTTGTAATTACTCACTTAATAATTCTAAAACCGACCAACCGAGACAATTGCAATACTTCTTGAGACATCACTAGCAACCCTCTTACACGCAAGCACTCCATTAGCATTGGTCTATTGTATCATCTATTTCTAGTTATTTAAAATTCATTGATGTGTTAAATGGATGTTATTTAATGCTAGTGATTTAAGTTACTTGCAAATTATCTTAGTTTCAGTATTTGTGTTATCATCTCCTAAATTAACTCTTTAGCTTTCATAGATTAAAGAGTGACCCGAGGTGTGAATTAGGCAGCAACTGTGCCTACTAAAAATTTCCCTTGGGAAACATGCCAAAATTTTGCTCTTCCTAACTTTGGAATGGTGTGACAAAAAGCGGACCAGAACCGGTAAAACCGGCTGGTCTGACTGGTTTTTGGGCCTCATCGGGTCAAATTGAAAATGACCGGTTCTGTACAGAACCAGACGGTTTTGACTTGTTTTTACACTTAAGAGGGTACTTTTTAAATAAAAAAAAGTTAAAAGTTGGTTGAGTGGGGAAGGTTCTAGTGAAATATGCTCAGTATGGCACATAGTAAGAGCACTTTTTGCAAATTTGTATATAATGGTTTGGATTCACATGGCTGCACATGAATATATATATAATTTTTCAAAATGTAAGTAGTTTTTGTATTTTTGGTGGACCGGTTTTGTGATCCGGTTTTTTTCCCGGTTTTGGTCCGGTTCCGGTTCGGGTCTGGTTTTCAGGGTTGGTCGGTTCGACCTCCGTTTTGGTTTTTGTAACCTTGCTTTGAAATTAATGCATAATTTCTCTCTCTCTCTCTCTCTCTTAATTTCTGGAATGAAATCTCTCCAAACCCTTGCCTTCTTCTCTTGCTCTCTCCTCTGCAAACATTCTCTCTTTGGAATGTGAACAATGAATTAGGTTTGCCTTTCTGAAGCGTTTTTTTTTGAGTAACTTCCATCTCCAAATTAATGGCTTAGATTAAAAGCCAACTAAATGCAATCTAGGGATCATCTCATTTTCTCATTAAACTTTACTTTTTAAATATTAAATGGGAATTTAATGCACACCCACTTTTTAATTCTCATAAAGTCACTTTAAAATCATTAATGACTTAAACTCACATTAAAAGTCACTTTACTAAATAAAGTCATTCTCACTTTTAAATAAGCTAGGGACCACTTTTAAAGTGTCCTTGTCCACCCCAAGGCATGAATAGACAAACACTTGCTAGGTAAAATTTCAACACTCCTTGTTACCGAGGAAAGTGTTTTTCACCACCCCGTCTTGTCTCTGAAATGAATATGCTTCCCTCTTCCCAAAGACTTCGTGAGAATGTTTGCTACCTGCTCATCAGTAGAAATGTACTGCAACCATACAAGTCGTCTCTGAACATAAGCTCTGATGAAGTGGTATCTGATCTCAATATGTTTTGACCTGTCATGAAACACTAGGTTCTCAGAGAGCTTGATGCAACTCTGATTGTCACAATGAATAATAGTAGGCCTCAACTCCTGACCAAATAAGTCTACCATCAATTTGTGAATCCACAAAGCTTAGCAACTTGCCTGACTAGATGCCATGTACTCAGCCTCTACAGAACTCAAAGCAACGGACTTTTATTTCTGACTGAACCACGACACAATTGTTGAGCCCAAACTGAAACAACATCCGAAAGTGGTCTTACGGTCCGAAGCACTTCCTGCCCAATCTGAATCCGTGAAACCAAGCAAGCCCACTCCACCTGACATCCTATAGTCTAGACCATAGTCTACAATCTCAACAAGGTATATCAAAATGTGTTTTGCGGCTGTCTAGTGCACTCTCTTGAGATCCACCATGAACTGATTGAGACTGTTCACCGCAAAACTCATATTTGGTCTGGTGTTGACCAGTGCATGATGTGGATGGAAGAGAAGTTTGTAGTTTTTCCTGCGTCTAACTCCAATCACATATGAAGCAGATGGACCCTTTGCTTTGGGAAAGTACTCATATTTTGTTTGGTGTTGAGTAGTGCATGATGTGGCTGGAAGAGAAGTTTGTACAATTTCCCGCATCTAACTCCAATCGCATATGAAGTAGATGGACCCTCTGCTTTGGGAAAGATGCAAAATTTCCAATCTAGGACATATACCCTAAGGCCCTTGTCGTTAATCGTGGAAACAGACACAAGATTCTTCTTCAGCCTAGGAATGTACAAGACATCCCTTAGTAACATGGGATCCATGGACACCCATGTCAAAGTGGATTGTCCCACTCCTAACTACTCTCACCACTGTATCATCATGCAATAGTTACTCCAAATCCAAGTCTGTCTCTGAAATCTTGGTGAACATCTCTCGAACACCTGTCATATGACTCGAAGCTCCACTATCAATGTACCTTGTGGAGGACGTAGTGGAAGCACTCAGTGAATGCCCAACGATCATAGAATGCTCTGCCTAGTCCTCAATATCCCTGTTGGTGATGGATGATGCTTTCTCTCTACAACCACCTGCAAAGAGAGAAAACTCTCTCTCGAATTTAGCAGCATACTCATCAATCTCTGCTGAAGCTTCTATCTGTTGTTTCTTATTCTTCTTGTTTGGGCATTGTCCAACATAATGACCAAACTTTTGCCAAGCAAAGCATTTCACTTTGCTCATGTCCTTCTTGCCATCATGCTGCTTGGTTCCACCCTTGGAACCCTTCTTGGACTTCTTCTACTTTCCCTTCATTGCTAAGGCCACATTCTCCTCATCCTCCTTGCTGTGAGATGTACTCCCCTGTACATATCCCCTGCGGGTCTCCTCCTGTATGAAATCATCACAAAGATGATCCCATGTAGGCATGTACTTGTAAATTTGAGCATATAGATCTGTAGACAAAAACAAAACTCACAAAGAAGATCTCACAATTTACTCAGCAATTGAAGAATGAAACAGTGCAAAAG
>LPNX011124927.1:56351-80711 GCA_001517045.1 Pseudotsuga menziesii
CTCACGAGCATCAACAGACTCAACAAAAACAGACCATGGCTTTGTTACGCCATTCAGTGCTGTGCAAACCAACTCTGCATTTACCACCCTCTCTCCCATTGCTCCAAGCTCATCTTGGACCTGTGTAATCTTAGTAAGGTAGTAGACCATGTTCTCCCCCTTGTTCATCCTAATCCTCTTTAGTTTCTCCCTTAATACCATTTCCGACTTTCATTGGAACTTTGGTAAAGGTTGGTCAAAGCAGTCTACATCTGATGAGCATAGTCTTTCCCAGAAATGTGTGGTATGACATGGTCTTTAACGACATCAAGTATGATTCTTTTTGCTTTTATGCCCTGTTTGTCAAATGCGGCCTTATCAGGTGCGACTGTAGGAACTGTGACAAGATGTGCAACAGTACTGTTCACTATGTCCCATAGTTCATTCTCCTGCAATATCAAAATTATTCTAGCGTTCCACAGGCTAAAATTAACTGCCTCATCCAACCTGTCCTCTAGCCTAAGTTCGGTAGCCATCACTGCAAATAAGTCTAAGAACTTGTTTTTTCTCAAATCCTTGTTTTCCCTTATTTCTCCAAGTCTGAAATTTATTTATGAGTGTAATTTTCAGCCTTCAACATTTCTTTGATACCATGAAATTTTTTTGTTAGCCCAACCCGGTTTGAGTTTCAATCACTGCATATGGTTTAATGCCCAAACTCCATCATGCATGTACAAAAAAATTAAAACTTTATTGTAAACTTGAAACATGAGATATTTTTTCAACTTTTTTCAAATTTTTTCAACTCAATTTTTTTTATGACAACCCTGCTTTTATTACTTAGAAAATTAATTTAGTCAACACATGAAAATTTAAGACTCGGATTTTTGACCAAAATGGTCCAAGAAAAATCCCAAAGGGAAAACATGTATGAGAGAGAAATTTTATTATTTCTTCAGGCAAAACTACAAATCAGAACAACAGTACTTATCTCCCTGATATCTCCTCGAAAATCATGCCAGAATCTCTATCTACGATTGCGTCGATTTTTGTGTTCTACGGTCCACATGTGTGGTTGTATAGACAACTTTTCCACGTTGAGAAACGTGCTTGCTGTACGGTCTGTAAACAACATTAAATGCTGGTCAAATCACCTCGAAATTTGTGCAATAATTTCTCGATATGCGTGTTGTACGGATGGTGCAGAATCGTTGTACGAAACACCTCAAAAACTGTGCTGTTGTACCAAACTATATAGTACAGCCTTGAATTTTGTGCCTGCTGAAATTTTGCCTTGGGAAACATGCCAAAATTTTGCTCTTCCTCACCTTGGAATTTATGCAGATTTTTTCTCTCTGTCTCTCTCAATTTCTGGAATGAAATCTCTCTAAACCCTTGTCTTCTCTTGCTCTCTCCTCTCCAAAATTCTCTCTTTGGAATGTGAACAATGAATTATGTTTGTCTTTCCCAAACCTTTTTGTTTGAGTAACTTCCATCTCCAACTTAATGGCTTAAATTAAAAGCCAACTAAATGAGATCTAGGGCTCATCTCATTTTCTCATTAAAAATTAGTTTTTAAATATGAAATGAGAATTTAATGCACACCCACCTTTTAATTCTCATAAAGTCACTTTAAAATCATTAATGACTCAAACTCACATTAAAAGTCATCTTATTAAATAAAGTCATTCTCACTTTTAAATAAGCCAGAGACCATATTTAAAGTGTACTTGTCCACCGTAAGGCATGAATGGAAAAATACTTCCTAGGTAAAATTTCAACACACAAAACGTGAGCCAATAGAGACACACACTCAATCTATTTGCTACCTTTCCTAAACAACACAAAATCACGAGCTTGATTCTTGGGATGGGGTCACTTGATTAATGGAAGAGATTGCGTTGATACTCCAAGTCATTCCACGGCAAAGAGATGACCTCAAACCATCAACTTGAGGGCTCACGAGGTGATCACGCGCGAGTTTGAAGAGGAGGCATACATCCAAGGTTTGTTTGACTTACTAGCCATCATATACCAATGTATAATGACCCCTTTTATCCTATGTATGATATGTTTATCATATTAAACAATTCACCACCCCTCCTAAGACTTTTGACCAAGATTTTAAATGACTTTTGATTTTTGGACTTTGGCGCATTTTGTCACATCGTTAGAGAAATAATGCCATATGGGCAAATTTAGTCACCTAGAGCATGGGAAAAGTGATTCTTAGGGTAAAGAGGATGCTCAGAGTGTGAAAACGAACGTCCCCATGCCAAAATCAGACACCAAATCACACTTTTAATACATTTTTAAATTTTCCATTTAAACTATTAAAAAATGGCTTGATTTTGCGGGATTTTATTTTTTATTTTTGTTTGTACGGAATTTTAAAAAACCTCTAGGGGGACCTTGTACATGTTCACAATGACTCAAAACCATGTCTAGCATACTTATATACATTGACATGTGGAATTTAATAGCTTCCCAAGGTTTAACCACCAAGCTATTAAACCCTGCTTTTGAGGAGTGGTGAAAAACTTGAAAATTATGCATCGGTTATTCAGCGTTGCATATTTGACAAGGGGAAAAACAACTTGGAATGATTGGATTAACGTCTGTGTTCTAGGAAGCCAAGTCTTTTACAAAAAGTTTGCCATGCTAGCACATTTATTACGAAAATCCTAGCTGGGTATGAATATGCATTTATTAAAAAAGAGGCCCAAAAATGGCCTTGATGAATCAAGTAACCTTTTCAGCACTGAAAATGAACAACTAGTGTGTTCATGACTTCGGTTGCTCACCTGGAATCCAATAAGTGCAAAATTAGTGGATAACACATGGCTTATAGATAGTGGTGCTTCTAAGCATATTACTGGTTATAGAGAGAACCTTTTAGAAGTTGTTGAGAAAGAATCCCATTTCCGTGTTGTACTTGGAGATGATGCCAACTACACTTAGATACTTAGATGCAAAATGGTGAAATTAAACGAAATTGGATACTTAGATTGGTTGTTGGATGTAAGATTAAACAAATGAGGGCATCTTCCCCTCTCCTCCCAAGGAGGATGTCTTCCCCTAAGAAGCTTACCAACGCTTAAGATGGGCAAATGGAGTCCGATGATGATGAAAATTAAGTATTAATTTTCATCATCGTCCCTTGGAAGACTTCTAGGCTCCAGTAAATGACAAAGACATAACCTTTGCAGGTTAGTCTCAACCTGTTTCCCTGTGGGGGCAAATGAACCGAACACTATACAATGAATGAGTGCTCATCCTTTGACCATTAACCTTTTTCATTCACTTTCACTTTCACATAAGATAGTAGCCAACCTACAAAAGTAGGTGCCTTGGAAAGCCTTCTGGGCTCCAGTAAATGACTAAGGCCTAGCCTCGCTGCCAGAGAGCAGTCCATAACCCCGACGGGTTTGCCTCACCCTGCGGCCCTTGTGGAGTGTAGACGAGCCTTACATTATACAAAGAATGAGTGCTCAACCCTTTGGCCACTGACTACCTTTTAAACATTTATACTTTGCATCATTTAGATATAACATTTATGCATTTCGATGCTTTAGTGTTTAGCAACACTGTTAGGATGAGTAATTGCTTTAAGGACTGAAAGAGAACTACCTGGTGAACCGCCACACTGGCCAAGCCACACACTTCATAGCCAAAGACACATAACAACATGGATTCTATCATGCACAGGGGTCAAAATGGGGAAAAGATCTTCAATCTCATAGGTCTCAGTCAATCTAAGTCATGGGATAGAATTCAAACAATGGATGGAATGAATGGATGGGGACAAATGACACATGGAACGAACATAGCACTAAGGTTTAATCATTTGTGTAAAGCATGGTATGAGCAATAGTCTTCAACATTTAGTTTTTTGATCAGTCTTAGCACAAGTTTAAATATCAGTATACATATAAGCATAGGTCACCATGATCATCCTAACAAAACAAGCCTAGGTGTTTAATATACATCATAGAGCAAAACCAAACCAAAGAAAAATATACATGTTCTCACCTTATACCTGTCTCCATCTGAAAAGCCCCTCTGCAACTGTGTGTACTATATCTGCTCTGCTACTCTACTCAAATGGACTAGATCTCCACTGAAAGAATCTCAAAGGACAAGTGAATCTCAGTCCTGGCAAGGAAACACTGCTAACAAGTCTCTGAAATGGCTGAGGCTGTGATGATCCATGCTAAAACCCCATGTGAATAAATAACTTAGAAAAGATAAAGAGATCAATCTGTATGCTGCATCATGGTAGCTCAGCTGTAAATGTATATGTGATAACATGTTCTTCTGTCTTCAAATTCAAAATCTTGTGGTTGTTCTATGTACACTTCTTCAATAACACCAATTAGGAAGGTTGTTTTCACATCCATTTGGTGCAACTTCCATTCTGTTTGGCTGCTAGTTCCGTGATGGTTCTGATAGAAGTGTACCTTGCTATAGGAGCAAATGTCTTTTCAAAATCGATTCCTTCCCTTTGAGAGAATCCACGGGCCACAAATCAAAGCCACACAACTAGGAAATGGCTTTGGCTTTTTGCTCCGTCTTGTGGAGCCTTCTGGAGCACCATACCTTTTTGCTTCTTGAATAATCTCACGGGCCCAAGCTGGCTTTCTCTTGTGGGAGATATTCATGTGGGGAGGTTCTTTGGGCTCCAGAATATCATGTTCTTCCAGAATCTCATCATCAGGAGAAGGTGCAACTTCCTTCATCAGTTCTACAACTTTGGGAGATGCAACTTCTTCATATGTTTCTTCAAGTTGACACTTTCTTGACTTGTATCTTCATCAAAGGTTGCATCCTTTATGATCAATCCTTAGGTTTGGTAGACCTATGACTACCTTGCTCACATGTTGTAGGGTTTATATAGTTTTGTGTGAGCAAGCGTTCCATGGTCTTGTAGAATCATGGATCAAGGCTACTTTTGAGTGACCTCTCAGTTCATACAGGCCACCCTCTAGTGACAGATACATCTTCTAGAGAACATATTCTTCAACTTCTTCTTTTGCTAACTTCTTGGAAGGTTCTTCTTCTTCTTCTTCTTCTGTTAAGTTAGCCCAAGCATAAGAGCCAAAACACCAAAGACACTGGTCCTCCTCCATCTCTGTCTCTCCATCTTTCTCTCTCCTACGCAATACAAGTGTGAGTGAGTGTGTACAAATGAGGGAGGGCGCCTCCCTATTTTTACTGATCTTCCCAATTGGCATTTTCCCTAACTGGGCCGACCTACCTAGGGAGTCTCACAATAATAATTATATTATTCTTTCAGGGGTACTATTGACCCAACTTACAACGGAGGGTTTACCTCATGACTTTTACACGACCTTTTACATCAGTGACATCTCCCGAAGGAGGAATAATAATAATGTAAAGTACAAGTAGAATATTCTTCGAAGTTACATTATTTCAACACTTTGTATCGTCAACTTATTGGTTTGTTGATGAATTTGGTCAACCCCAGACCATATATGAGTTTTGTGGTGAACACTCTAAGTCAGCTTATGGTGGAGCCCACGAGAGTGCATTGGACAACCACAAAACACATTTTGAGATACCTTGCTGGGACTATAGGCTATGGTCTGGATTACAGGAGGTCAGTTGGAGTGGGCTTGGTTGGTTTCACAGATTCAGATTGAGCAGGTAGTGCTTCGGACCGAAAGAGCGCTTTCGGTTGTTGTTTTAGTTTGGGCTCGGCAGTTGTGTCGTGGTTTAGTCGGAAGCAAAAGTCTGTTGCGTTGAGTTCTACAGAGGCTGAGTACATGGCAACCAATAAGGCTAGTTGCGAGGCATTGTGGCTTTGCAAGTTGATGTTAGACTTATTTGGTCAGGAGCTGAGGCCTACTATTATTCATTCTGACAATCAGAGTTGCATCAGGCTCTTTGAGAATCTAGTGTTTCAAGACAGGTCAAAGTACATTGAGATCAAATACCACTTCATCAAGGACTATGTCCAGGGAGGAGCTATAGAGTTGCAGTACATTTCTACTGATGAGCAGGTACTAGACATTCTCATGAAGTCTTTGGGAAGGGAAGCATATTCATTTCAGAGACAAGATAGGAGTGGTGACAAAAAACCTTCCTTGGTAAGAGGGAGTGTTGAAATTTTACCTAGGAAGTGTTTGTCCATTCATGCCTTGGGGTGGTCAAGGACAATTTAAATGTGGTCCCTATCTTATTTAAAAGGTGAGAATGACTTTATTTAATAGAGTGACCTTTTAATGTGAGTTTGAGTTTAATTATTTTAAAAGTGACTTTATGAAAATAAAAGGCGGGTGTGCATTAAATTCTCATTAATATTTAAAAAGTGAATTTTTAATGAGGAAATGGGATAAGCCCTAGATCTCATTTAGTTGGATTTTAATCTAAGCCATTGATTTGGAGATGGAAGTTACTCAAACAAAAAGGCAAACCTAATTCGATTGTTCACATTCCAAAGAGAGAATTTTTGGAGAGGAGAGAACAAGAGAGAAGTGAGAGTGAGAAACCTTTGCACAAATTCCAAGGAAGGAAAATTCAGAGAAGGGCACATTTTCCAAGAGAAGAAAAACCAGCAGAAGGCACAAATTTCAAGGCAGTCGTACAACTGCATTTATTTGTACAAAAATCGAGGAGCAGTCTGTACAGTCCGTATGGTACAGATCTGTACATCATCATAGAAATCGAGGCAAGAGGCACGATTATTGAGGAAGGCACAACAACCGTACAACATGAATTTTGAGGCAGTTAATGCACACAAGTCGATGCCACACGTGTGGGTTGTACTGTTGTCGGTGGGCATGAGTTTCAAGGTGTTAAATTCTGGAATTTCTGCAGACCGTATAGTGATTGTTTGACATGTATTTCGAGGATGAAATGCTGAGATAAGTACTGCTGACCTGACTTACAATAGAGGGTTTACCTCATGACTTTTACATGACAATGACATCTCCCGAAGGAGGAATAATAACAATGTAATGTACAAGTAGAATATTATTCGAAGTTACATTATTTCAACACTTTGTATCGTTAGCTTATTGGTTTGTTGATGTATTTGGTCAACACTAGACCAAATATGAGTTTTGCAATGGACACTCTCAATCAGTGTATGGTGGAGCCTAGGAGAGTGCATTGGATAGCCGCAAAACAAATTTTGAGATACCTTGTCGGGACTGTAGGCTATGGTCTGGACTACAGGAGGTCAGGTGGAGTGGGCTTGGTTGGTTTCACAGATTCAGATTGGGCAGGAAATGCTTCGTACCGGAAGAGCACTTCCGGTTGTTGTTTTAGTTTGGGCTCAACAATTGTTTTGTGGTTTAGTCCGAAGCAAAAGAACGTTGCGTTGAGTTCTGCAAAGGCTGCCATGATGCGAGGCGTTGTGGTTTCGCAAGTTGATGGTAGACTTATTTGGTCAGGAGCTGAGGCCAACTATTATTCATTGTGACAATCACAGTTGCATTAGGCTCTCTAAAAATTCGGTGTTTCTTAACAGGTCAAATCACATTGAGATCAGATACCACTTCATCAGAGACTATGTCCAGAGAGGAGTTGTAGAGTTGCAGTACATTTCTATTGATGAGCAAGTAGCAGACATTCTCACGAAGTCTTTGGGAAGAGGGAAGCATATTCATTTCAAAGACAAGATGGGAGTGGTGAAAAAACCCTTCCTTGGTAAGAAGGAGTGTTGAAATTTTACCTAGGAAGTGTTTGTCCATTCATGCCTTGGGGTGGACAATGACACTTTAAATGTTGTCCCTAGCTTATTTAAAAGGTGAGAATGACTTTATTTAATAAAGCGACCTTTTGATGTGAGTTTGAGTTTAATTATTGTAAAAGTGACTTTATGAGAATAAAATGTGGGTGTGCACTAAATTCTCATTTAATATTTAAAAAATGAATTTTTAATAATGAAATGAGATGAGCCATAGATCTGATTTAGTTGGCTTTAAATCTTAAGCCATTTATTTGGAGATGGAAGTTACTGAAACAAAAAGGCTTGGGAAAGACAAACCTAATTTGGTTGTTCACACTCCAAAGAGAGAATTTTTGGAGAGGAGAGAGCAAGAGAGAAGTGAGAGTGAGAAACCCTTGCTCAAATTCCAGGGAAGGAAAATTCAGAGAATGGCAAATTTTCCAAGAGAAGAAAAGCCAGCAGAAGGCACAAATTCCAAGGCATCCGTACAGCAACATTATTGGCACGGAAATCAAGGAGAAGTCTGTACAATCCTTATAGTACGGATCCGTACAACACAGAATTTGAGGCAAGAGGCATGAATTTTGAGGAAGGTGCAGCAGCTGTACAACACAAATTTTGAGGCAGTTAATGCACAGAAATCGAGGCAACACATGTGGGCCGTACTATTGTCAATGGGCACGAATTTCGAGGTGTTAAATTCTGGAATTTCTGCATACTGTATAGTGATTGTTTGGCACACATTTCAAGGATGAAATGCTGAGATAAGGATTGCTGTTTTAAATTTGTAAAATTTGCCTGAAAATAAAATTCTCTCTTAAGAACATTTTTCCTTCGGGGTTTTTCCCTGGACCATTTTGGTAAAAAATCCAAGTCTTTAATTTTCATGTGTGTTGACTGAAATAATTTTCTGATTAAGAAAGTAGGGCTGTCATATAATTTTCAGAGTTGAAAAAATATCTCACGTGTTTCAAGTTTACAGTAAATTTTAATTTTTAAATGTACATGCATGATGGGGTTTGGGCATTAAACCATATGCAGTGACTGAAATTGAAACCGGGTTGGGGTAACCAAAAAATTTTCACTCCCAAAGTGGTGAGCATTCCCTCAGTATTGGTATAGGGACGATAAGCAAGTTCCTTCCAAGTGGAATGCCCACCCTAAAGCCAGGAATAGATTATAGAGGGGGATGGCCCTTAAACAAACATGTGATCCTGCCATCAAGAGGAAAATAAGAGAGCTCATTAGTAAAATACAACCAATATGACCAACAATTAGTCCATATGTCAAGAATCCCCAATCTCATGAAGGGTGTCCAAGGATCAGATGTGTCAATGCTGATGTACACATTGCTGATAAACTCTAGCATTCTTCGGCAAACTGCTGATGAGGTTAACTCAACAAAATATTGTTTATGGATCAGATCTGCCCTGAATCAGAATACAAGACTGGCTGGAAATTGTCACCATTAGGATGAAAGAAAGGTTTGGATCTTGCCTTTCTTCTTGTTTCAACTGATTGTTCAACACAGGATGAGCGCCATTGATCTGGGCCATTCCAAAAATTCATTTCTGGGTATAATATACAGAGAAGGCATCTGCTGTCTGGAAGTTCTAATGTTCTTGATTATACATTTTTGTGAAGGAAAATATCTTCTTCAGGGCTGACCTTATATCTGTCGCAAAAAATTATGCTATTGTGTGCCACAGTCTGTTACATGGCTACCAGATCTTCTCTTGAAGCAATGCGTTGGTACCCAGCCTGAACACCTACTTCTGATTTGGATGCCAGGAATTAAAACTCTGTTTGATGGCTGTTCTAAGCACAATATGTGTCAAACTTTACCGGTCTGCTGACTGCTTTTATACACCATCTCTGCTGTTGAAATATTGTAACTTCGAAGAATATTCTATATGTATCTTTTTGTGGTCCCCGATGGTCCTACCGGGAGAACCACTTGTATTACATTGTACCCCGATGCTCCTAATCGGAAGAACTAATAAGAGTCATGAGGTAGTCCCCTCTAATTGTAAAGGTGGGTCAACAGCACCCCAGTGTGGTTACTTGAGCCTACATGTGTAACTTGAGCCTACATGATTTAACTCGAGCCTACATGTCAAACGAGTTAACTTAAGTGAACGGATGAATATAAATAGAGGTGTAGTGCTCCTCATTTGAGACACACACACTCTCACTTGTGTAGCGCATTAGTGGAGAAGAGAAGTAGCTGGAGAAGGAGGAGGATCAGGCTTTGATCTCCTTGCTGGTTTTATCTTTTATCTTTTTGGGGCTTCTATATTGAGGAAGCTTTTGCTGGGTTTTTCCCTTTAGGGTTTTCCCAGGATAAATCTTTGTGTTCCTTTTTTTATGGTTGTGCTTGTCTATCTTTCAGTGATCCTGTTTATATGCTTTTGTCATGAAAATGAAATGAAATACTGATGTCTTAGCTAAGCATATGAAAATTTAACATCTGCAGCTTCCATTTCTTTCAAAACAACTCCAGAATAACCCAAAACCTGTCTGCAAAATTTTGCTGGTTTCAGGGTTTGAGTCTGTACCCTTGCTTATTGCTTTATAGGCTGAGAGTAGTATTTATTACAGGAACCCTGGAGAACAAAGACTCATCAAATTGCTGCAACACATCACACAAAACCCTTTTTTGCATGCCCTTTTTGTGTTGAAAAGGTTTCAAAAACTCATGTTCTTATTAATACTCATGTTTGAACCATCTGAAATGGGCCGGAAAAGGGAGGTCTTGTGTGAACCAATATGCATGCAGCATGATAGAGATCCAAACATATGAATGGAAAAACAACATTAAACCCTCCATCCATAATCATCCATAGGAAAGAACATTAATAGTGAAATACCATGAGGAAGATACATCCCATAGCTCCTACCCCAAGTACATGAACACCATATTCTATACCTGGCATCAAAATCCTAGGCCATCCAAATTTCCATCAGGGTGTAATCCCCCTGGCTGAAATTCGGATAAGAATCATGAGTGACACCCCTGCAAAATGGGGGGTAACAGGGTGGTAACAAGACTTATTAGCATTTGTTACTCCATATACTATTTCTTTATTGACTATAGAGTTTATATACTCTCCCAGTCTTGATTATGAAAGAACTTTGGCTATATTAGAGAAAATTCGTCTACTTTTGTTATCTAGTTCCTTTCTCCTAGCGAACCAGAAGTGAAGTTATTTGAAGAAATTTTCCTTGATTATAATAACAATAATGTCTTACGATTTTCTCTTCATATAGAAAGAGAAGTAAATAATATTTGCAAATGTTCTTATTTGCGCAATTTTGCACATGAAATTCTCCTCTTTGCAGTTTGCACATTATTTATTACAGATAGATAGGAAAGTATTAGACTTACAGTCTTATGCATGACCCTTTGCATTCCAATTCTTGTTCTCCCTTACTAAAATAGACAGTCATGGCATAAACCACCCACGTGTATCTTTCATTTTGTCTTTGTGAAACTTTCAAGTATATACACATATTCATAATGCCAAACTTTCTTAAATTTGTAATGTAATGTCAATGGAATAACATAGTTTCACTTGTAGTTAAAACTTTTCTGATTCAATATTTGGTTGTAATCATTGTAGCAGATAAGGTGGTCGTTTTTACTATTATTGATTTACTAATGTTTCTGTTTTGGGTATTACCTTTATAGGGGTTACTTCAAACTTTTAATTTTGGATGTTTCGGTTTTGTACTTCTGCATGCCTGTTTTTCCCCTTTTTTTCCAACGTTGATCTTGTTGTTGCAGATGTGTTTGGTTGGTATTTTATGTTGACAAAGTGTTGTACACAATTGTAGTGAATTGAAGGATACAATAGTTGAGGCACAATTACGGACTCGGCATATTCCTCCCCTGCTTCCTGTTGAGAAGGCTGTTGAAAAATACCAACAATCCAACAATCGATTGCTTATACTGGTACTATATGTTCTTTGCACTTTAATTGCTTTATAATTTGTCAATATTTGACTTCTCTAGTTAATAGATATAAATACTTGAACCCCATATAGGGATGGAGGTATTTACTTTCAGTGGATTATAAAGATGAATGAGGTGTGCAATGAAAGAACTTTAAATTTATTTCCTTTTAAATAGCATGAAATTAGTACTATTTTGTTGTCATTGAGAAGAAAAATGTTGTCTTATAAATGTGCATCTCAACCTTGCTTATTGAGTTATATGTTAGGAGTTATTCTATCAATGCTATATTTATATTTCTTTTGATTGGAAGAATATAATTTTATGTATATTTCTTGTCATTTATGGATATTTTTTAGAATATTGTCCAATATTCCTTTTGAGTACTTTCACTTAGAGTTATCCTCTAGGATTTAACATGGATTACATGTGTTTTTGACTACTATTAATCAGGGTAATATAGTTTCTATTGTCTTTTGTTGGGTGAGCTATGGCGTTCATGGTACTTCGTTCTAAATGCACCCAGAAATTTACACACATGTTGAATCTGAGCATGTAAACTTTGTTGCCACTTGATTTGCACCTCAGGTCATGTGACATAATTTTTCAAGCCATTGGGTGCGACCTTGGGGGCAAGCAAGAGTCAAGTGCTGCCACTTGATCTTGACTCCTCCGTCTAGGCTTACTCCTAGCGAATCCAAGGGGTGTGGTCCTTATGAAAATAATCTAAGGCTGTTAATCTATGCAAGAAAAGACAATTGTTTGAGGAGTTAAGTTAAAATAACTTAAAATTGAACAACATGTTATTGCAATATGAAATTTAAATCAACCGAGTCAAAATGCAACACATTCATAACATTTGTAGAAATTAATTTAAACATGAATATGATAAAGACCAATGCCAATGAAAATAGTGCTCGTGTATAAGGGTTGGTGCTATGGTCTCTGAAAAGTATTGCAGTTGCCTCGGTTGGTAAATTTTAAGATAATTAAATGATTAGATTAGGGAGTAAGTTAATTGTCGATCAATTTTATTAATGTGGTAATGTTCTGGATTATTAGTAGTGTTCCACGGAAACTCACCCCCAAAGGTCGGGGGCTTGCCCCCCTCGATCCCCACACCCCGGGGGCTCCTCCAGAAACGTTTCCCATCGCCCCCAAAAAAGAGAAACGTCCGGAAACACATGAGGGGGCGCGCCTCTTAGGTTTGAACGTCGCCCCGCTTGTGGGGGGCCACACGCCCCTCCCCGAAGAGGGGGGGCTCCCACACGCCCCCCCACGATTTCACATTTTTCTTTTTATAAAAAATCGAAATTAAAAAAAACCAAAAAAAAAAACATAAATTAAAACCTAATTCATTCTTACCTTTTTGTCGTGAGGTTGAGTGACATTTCCTTTCCGCAGCAGCGGCCGTGACTGTGTGGAGTGTGCAAGAGTCGGAGTGGAGTGTGTGCAGGAGCCGGAATGGGAGCCCCATGGAGCAAAGGAGGTTGAAGTTGGGCCGAAGTGAACCTTGCCGGAGCTTGAAGTTTGGTCAGAGTGGAGTGTGCACTGTGCAGGAGCCAGAGTAGGAGCCCGAAGGAGCAAAGGAGCTGAGCTCGCGGGTAGGCCCATGGGTGAAAAAGAAGCAGAGCTTGCGGGTGCAAACTTGCACAGCAGCTGAGCCATGTAGAGGACCGAGGTCGTGGCCCGTGGGTGCCTACAAAGGAGTTGAGCCTGGTGCCGGAGGTTGCAGCGGTAGGCCTGCAATTTGCTTTTTTGATATTTTTTTTTAAAATTTAATTTTTAATTTTTTCAGCCTGCAAATTGTTTTAAGCCTGTAAATTTTTAATTTTTTAAGATTTTTTTTTCAAATTTTTAACTTTTAAGACTGTTTTTTTAATTGTTTTGCAGCCTGTAATTTTTTTTTCAGCCTGTAATTTATTTTTATTTTCAGCTTGATATTCTTTTTTTCAACCTATAAATTTTTTTGCTGCCTGTAAATTTTATTGTTTAAGACTCAAGTTTTTAAATTTCAATTTTTTAGTTGTTCAATGTTAACACTAAACAATCATCATTCATTATTTATAATTTAAGTTAATGATTCATGAAATATAAAAAATAAAAATATCAAATATCAAATATGAATATCAAGGTTGAAAGGACAAATTGTACAATTTGAAAATTTTCATGATGAATCAATAATCAATGAATCATTGAATTGTCACTTGTGTAAGTTTGTAACATGCTTGTTCGATTAATTTACATTGTTAGATTATCATTTAATTGCTAGTTTTTAAATTTTAATTTACATTGTTAGGATTTATGATATTTATTATCTAGCATTTATAATTATAAAATTTATATATATTTTTATAATTTTTATGACCTTGAATTTCCCTAAAATTTGGGGGTGGCCTCCACATGTCCCCACCGTGCATTACCCCGCTCTCACGCTCCCGCATCCCGGAAACTTGGGTGAACATTGATTATTAGGGGAGATGGAATTCCAAATATACCCAAAGGGTACGAGGAACATGTCCATATTTGCTTAAAACTGGTTCTCACAGTGACATGTAGGCTAGATGGAGTCTTGGGGTTGTGTTCAACACTACACCAACAAGGATGTAGCCTAACAGGCCCCCACAGTCACTTTCTACTATCTAGTTGTTCCTGCTTCACTTAAAGACTCTGCCCACTTCTTAAGAATATTGAAAAAGCGGTGGATTTTCGCTTGGGGATTAGTTGTAAGATGAGACTAATTTCTAGTCACTCTAATCCCTTTTTGATTGTCCCACCGTTCCAACCAAAGGCTTGTAGTGTTCACAAGAGCATGCGAGGATAAGAGCCTTGTTAATTTTAAGGGTTTATATCAAACATGTGTTGTTTAAAAATCTCAATACCAATACTCTCGTTGGTAGGAACATGGTTGGATTTGTTAAATTTTAAAAGCAATAAAAAAAACTAAAAATTTAACTAAGAAAAATAAAGCAACTATTCTCAAAAGTCAAACCACAAAAAAAAGATGACACAAGTCCCCCCCAAGGGGATGGGATGTGGGCACTTGGATGCCCACTTGCTTATTACAATAATTATTACAATGATTCAAGGATACTTGTAGTTTTTTATAGATCAAGAAGCAACGAGTTTATAAGTTTGAATGCTTCAAAACTGTCTGACAAAAAGATATGGAAGGAGGGCTCCTGGATGGCTTAATATAAAAAAAAATCGCTAACACCTCTCTCTTTCTGTTCGTCAAATTTTGCAAAAAAACCAATAAACTTATGCTAAATATACTAGATTAATCGATTAAAGCATAAAAAAACTTAGCATATAACTCAAGTAAGTTAAATGATAGGAAAATATAGAATGCAAGTGTTGCCGCCTTACATGCACCTGGAAGGTTAGCGCAACATAAATCTTCAAGATGCTAAGTGTGTCCTTAGGGGCAAGTCTGTAATGAACAAACTAAATAATAAGTACGCAATAATAAATAATATTGATAAATAACTTAACTAAATAAAATAAATGAAAAGGCAAATGAAGAGGCACCTTATGAAAGGTGGCGTCTCATCACCAAGGCAACCCTTGCATGGGTATTTATACGAACATCATTCTCATTGTAATATTATCAATTCTATTATCAATCATATATTTTTATATTCATGGATTACTCCAATTTGGCTTATTTGTGCTGTTTATTGTTGAAATATTGTAACTTCGAAGAATATTCTATATGTATCTTTTGTGGTCCCCGATGGTCATACCGGGAGAACCACTTGTATTATCTTGTACCCCGATGCTTCTAATCGAAAGAACTAATAAGAGTCATGAGGTAGTCCCCTCTAATTGTAAAGGTGGGTCATTAGCACCCCAGTGTGGTTACTTGAGCCTACATGTGTAACTCGAGCCTACATGATTTAACTCGAGCCTACATGTCGAATGAGTTAATTCAAGTGAATGGATGAATATAAATAGAGGTTTGGTGCTCCTCATTTGTGACACACACTCTCACTTGTGTAGCGCATTAGTGGAGAAGAGAAGTAGCTGGAGAAGGAGGAGGATCAGGCTTTGATCTCCTTGCTGGTTTTATCTTTTATCTTTTTGGGGACATCTATATTGAGGAAGCTTTTGCTGGGTTTTTCCCTTTAGGGTTTTCTTAGGATAAATCTTTGTGTTCCTTTTGTATGGTTGTGCTTGTCTATCTTTCAGTGATACTATTTATATGCTTTTGTTATGAAAATGAAATGAAATACTGATGTCTTAGTTAAGCATATGAAAATTTAACATTTATTTCATTAAGAAACGATTTTTGTGGTTTCGGTGGTATCAGAGCCCCTTCTTGGGCATTAAGCTAATACCGACTTTTGGCCAAACAATTAATTGGAGAATCTCCAAACTGGGTCTTTGACCATCTTCGGGTTTTCGACCGACTTCTCCATTACCTACTCATTCCCGCTGCACATAGTCACCTTCTAGATCTTCCCAACGCCTTCTTCCAACCAGCACTCCACACACCATACATCTGTTGCTACCTGCGACCATCACTACTCCACCCTCCACGTCTGTGCTCCACCCACACTTCTCTGCGCTCTCATCACCAAGGCAACCTTTGCATGGGTATTTATACAAACACCATTCTCATTGTAATATTATCAAATCTCTTATCAATCATATATTTTTTAAATTCATGGATTACTCTAATCTGACTTATTTGTGTTGGTTATTTCATTAAGAAACTATTTTTGTCCTTTCAAAGTCTCGGGTCAGGTGCTGTTTGTTATCACCAACCTTGTAGCTGCGTGTGCAAGATGGATCCAGGATGGATGGTAGAGAGACAAGCAACTAAGGAGGTGGAACCCAGACTACCTAGACTCCCAAAGAAATGGTTGTCACGCCAATCAAGACAGTCTTCGCTTTATGTTGTCCGAGTCCAAGACAACAATGGGGGAGACCCAGATCTGCTCTCGATAGGAGAGATCAGACCTAGACACCAGATCAGATCAAAACAAACTTGAGGTACGTAAGGTGTAAGGTGTTCAGAAACTCTAGATGTACAGTAGGATTCAGTAGATGGATCAGGACTTCAGCAGTATATCGGCTGATCCAAAGCAGTAATCGAATGACCTTTGGGGGAAATGGTTAGATCTAGGGTTTTGGTACTAGCAACTAAAGAAGATGATCTCTGCCTTGAGAAGCGTAATCAAGGCAGGATGGGCAAGAAAATAGTCGGGACTATCTAGTACCTGGCCGACAAACTCAATGAAGAAGGTGAACAGGTGTGATTGTCTGAGTCATCAAGGAACATCCAATTTCAAGGGGAAGAAGTCAATTCAGGGCTAGTGCTAAGGATGGGAGATCGGTGCCTTTCATGCATTGGGCAATGGAGTCAGTATACACCCAGCGTTGAGGTGAACCCACCTAGGGTAGACCCTGATTTGTGGACCCAGATAAGTGTTTTGGTCTGGATGGCTCAGTTAAGGCAGGAATTCAGTCAAGGAAGGCTAGCGCTAGGGTTGGATGAGACAGATTTATTGATCTGAGGCCACCAATAGACAACCAGCTCAACGTTGAAGAGGAAATGGGATCAGGAGGGCCTGATCTACACACTTGGTGAAGAGAAATTTAGAAAAAATCAAATCCCGGAAAAGTCAAAGTTGATGAAAGAGGCTGAGAGGATGAAAAACTAATTTCTTTAGATCTAGGGCAAGCAGGCTGGATCTAGCTCAGTGTTAAGGGTGTTCTGGAGTGCTCAGGACCTGATCTATCAGCCTAACCTGTCAAATTTCGGAAACAGTAAACTCCGGAAAGGTCCAGTTTTTCAGTGATGGCGCTAGGGTTGTTTTCAGTCTAGAATTCAGATCTAGGTCACACTGTCATGAATCTGAACAGAGTTGGGGGTGATTTGGGATGTGTGAGACCCGATCTATTAGTCTATGAAGTCAGAAATCAGAAAAAATCAAAACCCTAGCAGGTCAAATTTTCAGTGGGGGCGCTATGTAGTTTTCAGATAATATTTCAGATCTAGGTCAAACCAGCAGGAATTTGACCAACGTTGCAGTAGATTCAGTGAGGGGGAGGCCCGATCTATGAAGCCCAGTAGTGGTTTGGCCAAAGATCGGACGATTCCCAGATTTAGTACTTTTTAGGGTTTTTTCAGTATTTTATGGATTTTCAGAAAAATGGAAGGAAAAAGGGTACAATGGATTGCGATCTGCTAAGAGAAGAGAATTACCTGTTAGATCGTACTTGGAAATGCTTGTAGAAGCCTTAACAGTGATGATCCTTTCTATCTCGATCAATTCTGGAAGATCCACGTGATTTCTATGACGGATGTAAGCCCCAAGCCACCAATGCGCCCCCTACCCTGCATGAGCAAACATCAACATTATCGGATTTTCTAAGACAAGATAAAGAAACCAAATGCTATAGGAAAGTAGAAAGAAGTAATCATAGATCACAATGACACTAGTGAAAACCCCCTGATCCAAGACGAAGATAACTGAACGAGTTGAGGTCCCCCTACAAAAACGCTCCAGCCAAAACACCCTTCTGTAGAGAAGACAATGATAGCCGAAAAAATATAGATCTCACATGAATTTCCACAATGCTAGGAAGCAGAAGACTATCCAATCACCATTTGAGAACATCAGATGCAAAGCAGATCCAGAAAATATCAACGGAAAAATCTTTCTATTATTCAGATCCAAGAGCCAAGGACCCCTTACAAATGAGAAGCTCTCTCCTTTAAATAGAAATGAGAGAACCACAATCATAATTGAATCCTAACCACTTTCAAAACGAGTGGCTAAGATTAAAAGATAAAATATTCTAATCAATGGTTGAGATGAGCTCAACATACAATACATAGATCAATATAACCATAAAGTACCAAAGTGGACTGAAACACCCAACAAGAGGGTACCCCACTCAACAAGAAATAAATGAAGCACATGGTGGGTCCATGGAGTGTTAACCAACTCCCTATGGGTGCCCCATGGCACAATAAAATAATATAATATTTTAATTCTTTGACTTTGTGCCTCCTTGAGGAAATCATGAGCCTCCCAAAAGTTCCAGAAAATAATATAAAAATGCCCAAAAAATAGGTGGGCCCAATCAGGTGCTGCAATTGCTGGAGAAGGTGCGAAAGACATCACTCTCATCATCATGACTCATCCCATGTCATTTCCTTGCCTCAGTAGCCTAAATCGATTTCTTCAATAGGCATTTAATCATTTTTTAATCTGCCTCGGGAAACGGGAACTTGCCAAAACAGCCTCCTAGGGTGCTTGTGTTGTCAAACTGAGCCCACCAGGCTCTCTGGGATGGGGGTACTATGGTACAATCAAGTGGTTGCACCCCCTATGCCCATACAACGCCCTAGGAGATCCAAATGAAACATCTCCTTGCTTAGACACATCATCCTGTGAAGCAACACTGCATCAGAAAGGTAAAATGAGCCTGATCATCTCTGCAAGTGCCCGGAACTGAAAATAAACTGGCTCATTAGACTCAGAGAGTCCAAATCCATCTAGGGTGTTTACTCATACCCTTTCCAGGTCTCTGCCTGATCATCAACAACATCTAATAGACAATATAATCACCTGTAAATGACCAGATACCAATAATATAAGTCAGACTATCATCCCTCTGTTGCAAGTGCTATAAGGTTAAAACATGGTCTACAAATCATTTAAGCAACAATCACAACAAGTGGCAGTCATTTCACCGGCGGTACATCAACCAAATACATATATAGGGCTTTATTTATTATTACTCAGACTAGACTTTCAAGGCTATACTTACTTCATAGTTGTAGTCAATTTGCTAGTGACGGGTGAAGGATGAAATTTACAAGGCTAGGGCAAAGGATGGCTTCCTACTTAACATCATGACACTTCGGATATGGAAAGGAAAAACTCACTAAAACCAATGCCAGCTAAAACCAATGCCAGACAAACAACAACACAAGGAATGGCAGGGCCTCACAAATGGTTGAGTTGTTTAGAGAGTGCTTATTCAACTTAGGCATCATGACTACATCAAGTTTGATCCAGTTTCATTAGGATCATCAATTTTATTTCCATGGCCCTTTTTGGCCTATATGACCCTTTGGGACTTCACTCATGCTTAAAAGCACAACTAATCATAGCTTTTTTCCGGGACATATTTAAATTTATAAGGTCAGCAATATTTGGATATAGCATATATTTAACCATTGCTTTTTTGGACCTTTTCTTATACCCTTCAAGGGTTATCTTAGCATTTCATTGCTCTTGCCCTTTTTCACATATGTTAAGAAACACAGCTTTAGCATTTTCATTTTCCATGGGTGTATACAAACATTTCCAATATAAGTAGTACATGAGCTTTCAGTTTTAGCCAATGACATCTCAAGTGACTAGGGGGAGTTCTGCATAGTGCCAAACATCGAGACAACCGACCAGAATGATTTAGGCATACAATCTAACTCACCAAAGGCAAGTTCTGTCACCAACTCAGTGTCGAGACACAATATAGACAGGGAGGTTTGTCCAACAAAGGTTCTAGCGGGGGGAAAAGGTCCTCCATGCCATAAGTCAAGAAGTCAGTTAGCTTGAAAACAAAACTGGAAGGTAATGGATGGGTGGAGACAATGAAAGGTGAAGCCAACACTAGCAAGCCAAAACAATGGTGGGAATGACTGCCTCCATTCTTCCTAAGGAGGGTAAAACCAATGAGTATAGATCATGAACTTAAAAGTCAGAGTAGGGACATCAATACATAATACAAATACATCCAAGTCCATATAATTTTGACCGCCAGATCATGACACCACATGTTAATACATGTCACAAAAATGAGTATAAGAGCAATGATAACCATAACACTATAAAACGCGGAGTCATAATCATGCATATAATCCATCTGAAACATCATTTGTCCAATGAGAAAGCACTGATATACATCTGGGCATCAATAACTGCTCTGTAATGACTAAATGGCTACATCAGTCCTCAAATCTGAGTGTCCTGAGACTCAATCCTGACATGGGAGAGTACAATAGTCCACAAATACAATAATGATCCGTCAAAATTGCTCATCTCAACATCTCAGATGTAAGAGATCTGGCTGAAAAATGTACTGGGTCTGAAAAATAGAATATGGTAGCCTGGCTACTATATATGTGATAACACTGTCACCTGATCCTAACTCCTTTTTTTAGGCAAACTCCTAAGGAAGCCAAGGGGGGTAGTCCCTAGAAAGAGTTGCTAAGGCTCTTTGTTACGGTTTGGTTTAAAAATAGAAGTAAGTTTTTTAGGAGATTTTATAAATCACTACTGAAACAAGCTACCTTCTTGCAAATAGAATTAATATAATAACAACATGAAAATTGATATGGCAATTACATCATAAATGACATGAAAGCAAAATATGAAATTGAAGATAGTGCCAGTGCCAAATGGAGCCAAAATAACATAATTATGCTAAAAGCTGTAAATGTATTGCAAGTGGAGTCTTGGTCGGTTTTAGTTATTAAGAATGGGTGGATTAGAGGGAAAGGGGATTCCTGATATACCAAACGGTAGTTGGGAATATGTCCGGATTCCAACCAAACTGGCTTCACACAAGGACGTATTGGCTAGATGGAGTCACGAGGGGGTGTCCAACACTACATCAACAAGGGTGTAGGCTAACGTGGCCCCATGGTAACTTTCTAGTGGTTCTTGCTTCCTTCACAAAATTTCCCCACAAGTCTTGAATTTAGATAACGCCGGATTTTCGTTATGTTTGCAAAGGATGTTGACTTTTTTTTTTTTGTAACTAGGGAAATCAACAACTGGAGCTGGGCTAGTACTCGCATGACACGGGGTCCAGGGATCCATTCCCGCTACCACTATACCCCTAGGTGCCCCACATCCGCCGCAAGACATGGGACACAGGTAAACCCGGGTGGGATTTGATCTCGTGACCTCCAATTTACAACAAGCGACTTCATAACAACTGGACCGCCAATGAGCCACACCCGTGCGGGCCTTGCAAAGGATGTTGATTTATTAATGTGAATTTGTTTAATTAAATGTGAGAAATTTAGCAAGTGTGCACTCTTGCTTTTGGTTATCCCAAAACTTGAGGCGAACTTGCGATGGGAAAGAGCATACACCGTAGTGGCAAATGTTTGTTCTAAGTAAAACTTGTGAAAGTTAAAAAAAGGTGAGACTAATTACTACAGCCAAGAGTGTCTTTCAGGCTTGAAGGACGTATTCAAGAGAGCAAGGATGGGTTAGTATTCGTTACTTTATGCAAAATAAAAGAAAGAAAATTGAAAGATTAGTCAAAATATACAACCTTTTTAGAAGATGGATTTTGTGCATGTATTGTCAAAACAAAATGTTAGAAAAACGACAAACCATAAAAAGACACTGCGAGTCCCCTCGAAGGGGGTGGAGTGTGGGCATTGTGTATCCCACTTTCTTTTTATTATGATTATTTACAATGCTTAAAAGAAATACCACTTGGTCCTTATAAACTTGGATCTAAGGGTTTACAATGCCGAAAATTGAAAATATGAAGAAACAGGAAGCATGGAGCCTAGGATGGCCTAATTTTAGTGAAAATTCGCCAGAGTGCCTCTCTATTCTTCGTTAAACCTGCAAAACCAGCAAGCAAATGAAGTTAAAAGATGGTTTTATGAACAAACAAAATATAAAAAAATTTCAGTTTTGGTACTTAGAAAACTTTTGAAAAAATTGCCAAGTGTAAATACCAAAACAACTAGCCTAGATCTAGTAAAATAATGAAGTTTTGAAAGTGTTTCTAAATCTAGCTATTCTAAGATGCTAAACCAAGTAGATTTGAATAAACAAGCTTTAAAAAACTATATTTACTTATTTAACACATTTGGAATAGAGTAACCGAAAAGAAAGGAGAGTTGGGGTTTGAAGCGATGGACAGAACACTTAAAGCCTTGCTTGATCTTTCTAAGAGGACTTCGGAAACCTTGCAACAATAGAATTAGTGTTGTCAAAATGCGGAAGAGAAGAGACAACTGAGTTCCAATCCTCCTTCAAATCTATAATCTGCAAAACTATGAGAAAACCCTTGCACAAAAAAGATTAGATCTAGTATGTTTGAAAACAAGAAACAAAAAAGAGCCTCAATACAACTAAGTATAGTTGGCTACTCTGCTATCCCTCAAAAGAAAAACACAAGCAAGCAATTTAACACCTGTAAATGCTTACAATACATGTTTTAGAATAACCCTCTAAGCTAGATCCTGTTATCGACTAGGTTGCATCAAGTCGGACTTTCATGTGAGCTGACAAAGATGAACAAAGCACTTGTTCAAACTCAGAGCTCAGAGGTCCATCAGGTCTTCTTGGCCTTTTTATTTTTTGTACCACATGTTCATACCCCTTAGGGGAAATTGTAATAAATGTACTAGCATGGCAAATTTTTGTAAGGGACTTGGCTTCTTAAAGACTTAAATGTCAATCCAATCATTCCAAGGTGTTTTTTCCCTTGTCAGTTATGCAATGTTGAATAAGCGATGTATAATTTTCGAGTTTTTCAACGCTCCTCCAAAGATGGAATGGTCGTCTTGGTGGGTAGGCCTGAGGAGGTTTTTAAAGTTTACGTGTGAAATTATATGAGCATTCTAGGTATCAGTATTCAGTCATATGGACATGTGCTAGGTCCCCCTAGAGTTTCATCCAATTTTGAGAAAAATAATTATTTTTTTCGTTTTTTAAGCCACATTTTAATGGTTCAATTAAAAAACTTATAAATGGCGTAAAAACTTCATCCGGAGGCAGAATATGGCACGGGGATGCTCGTTTTAATGCCTAGAGCATACTCTTTGCCCCTAGACTTACTTTTCATACACTATGTGCACATATGGTCAGTTTTCACGATTAGAGCATCAAAATGACACTTAAATGCTGAAAGTGCAACATTTTGGCATAAGTCAAAATATTTAAAAAAGTCAAAAAATGTTTTTTTAATGGTTAATGGCTGACTTGGCATGGTGGTCCCCATGTGGGAGACTTCTCCTAAGGAAGAACGCGTCACTTTAAAACATGTTTTCATCACCAATAGTTTTAAACCATGGTTCATCTCATTGCTCACGTATCACCGATGCAAATGCTCATTAGCGTGAAGTTTGTTGGAGCATGCGAGTTGGAGTGGGAAGTTGGCATGGTAGGTGGAGTGAGGTTGCCTACCTCATGGGAGGTGGCACCTCCTCCATGGGATAACCTCACTCAACTCTCAGTCAATCCTATAAATTACTGTCTACTCTGGAGTTCCACTACCAGTGTCGGTGGTGCCCCCCTGGGCCTGCTTTTGCTATAAATAACACACCTCTCTCCCATTTGAAACTAGTTGGAATATGCTGGGAAGAGATTGCACATTGTAATCAGTATTCAGCTGAGAAATAAAGAGAGTTTGAAGGTCTAAATTGTGATGTTCTTTGGTTGAGTGTATGTATTATCTTTTAGCTGTATGGAGGTAACCTGTATTTGAACCATATGCATGCTTTGACTCTTGTGTAGCTTACTTGAACCATATTGTCCTTATGGCAAGGTGTTCTTCTGATCTTGATAAACAGCTTCGACTCCTCAAAGATTTCTGCTCTAACATGGGTATGACTGTTAACACTGACAAAACGAAAGTTATGATTATCAAATCCAAGAATGATACTTACGCTAATTTTATGTATGACAATAGCAACTTGGAGGAAGTGTCTTCTTACAAGTACCTAGGAATT
>LPNX011124927.1:89575-114266 GCA_001517045.1 Pseudotsuga menziesii
CAATCTGTAGGCGCTTCGTCATCCTCATTGTGAGCACCGGGCCATTGGGGTTTGACCTGTGAGCTAGGGGTGGGCTTGCTCCCACCTGTTGAGCGCAACAGCATTCCATCTTCAGTTTGAGAAGAACTAGATCGGGGTAGTCACACCACCGGATCTAAAACTAACTTCAAGAAGAACAACTCTAATTAAAATTTATTAAAATTAACCAAGAAGCATTGCAAAACGCCCTACAAACATAGATTACTACTTTTACTACAATCATTTTCACTTCATTTTACTGCAAGCACTACAATACATTTATTTCAAGCACTCTTTTACAACAATACAACACTACAATTTTACTTCCAGCACTTTATTTCTCAGTACATTTACTTTCGATTCTGCAAGTGAGCATGTGGTGAATGTTGACTGCTTAAACCTTTTCATACTTAAATTTACTGCTGGTTTAGTAATCTGTATTCATAACGATTTTCTGCTATCTCGCAAATTGGTTTCATTTGTCCATACATTGGTTTTATTTCATTACTGTTTATAATCATATTGTTTATCCTTATATTTCTTTATTTAACACTGAACATATAGTTTAATCGTAGATTAACATTTCCTTTTTTATAAAGACACATCGTATCGTTTGACTCCATTTAATATAGGCACTGGTCTTATAATTTTGTAATCTTAATAAAAAGATCCCTTTAATTAATCTTCAATTAATTAATAAACCTGGAACATAGTCTTTCCATAGGGACTACCCCCCTTGGCTCTGTTGGGATCTTGCCTAAACGGAGGAGCTGTAGACTGTGGTGACAGTGGTCCCCAGCTCTCGCTTGCCCCCAAGGACACACATAGCAGGTTGTGACTTTCCTGCGTGATTAAAGTGTGAATTAAGCGGCAACAGACCCTATTAATTTTTAAGGTTGTTAAGGCTTACCGTGATGATTTATGATTGAGTAAGTTATTTAGAAGTTTTGATGAAAATATTGGAACACGATATTGCAACACTATACGTAAGCACAACACCATATAAATTATATCAACACATGATAAATAAATGATCTTAAAGCAAATGATTGTATGATATAAATAAAGTACCAGTGCCAACAATGGAGTTGAAATACGAAGATGCTGTTGTAGTGCTGAAAAATGTGTTGCAAATGCTCTTGGTCAGTTTTAGATTTATTGTGGATAAATGAGTGAATTAGATTAGGGGTAAAGGGAACTCCAAATATACTTGATGGTACGCGGAGTATGTCCAAAACCCTCATCCGATGCGATTCCACGCGAAGAATATGTGGGTTGGATCGGAGTCTCTGGGATGTGTCCAACACTACACCAACAGGGGTGTAGCCTGACGGTATCCCGAGGTCACTATCCAGTTGTTCCCGCTTCCTCTCTAAACTTTCCCCGCAATAGATTAATTCGAGGTGTTGGATTTTCGCTTTGGGAGGCTAATTTGAATGTGAATCTATTCTTAAACTAGCCACTCTCATTGGTTTTGATGCATCCAACTGGTCTGTCGAGCCTCAACAGCGCAGAGCATACATAATAGAGTCTTGGTATTTTTTAAGGATTTTAAAGGACTGTGTTTGCTTGTTTGTTGAAAAGCAAAAATACCTTCAACAATCTCATTCGGTTCAAGTGAACCTCAATTGGGAAAGCAAGTAGGGGCTAATTTTAAAAGATGAGTAAAAAATAACAACACAAAGAACTAAATAATCAAAGGTTCTCTTATTAGTCCTACCATGCATCTCTTTCTTCTTTCAGGTAACTCGGGAAGTCATGGGGTTAGTATTTGTATTACTTTGAATCAAATAAAATATATTGTAAAAGTATTGATCAAAGTATACTACTTTGCAGAAAGGAAACTAAACTAAAAAGGAAAAAAATCATGAAAATTGAGACCGACACAGATCCCCCTTGGCGGGATGGGGAGTGGGCTCTGAAGAGCCTACTCAAATACTTTTATTATGAGATTACAACTTGATAAAAAAAGAGTGAAAAATGCTTCTTTCTCCTTGTAATTTTGGAGAAAGTAAGCTTACATACTATTGGGGAAAGAGCTAGAATGTAAAGGGATGGTTCAGGAGGCCTCTGATTGCTTAGATCTTTGATTCTTTCGCCCAAAAAGCCTTCAACCTGTTAACTACTGTAAAAAACCAGCGAGCTATAAAGTGTTATAAATGCCCCAAAAACACTTTGAAAGTGCTTTTGGACACAACAAAAATTTATTGGAAAACTGTAAATTTCCTTAAAACCCAATCTTGAGTTACCAAATGTATAATTTTTTATTTTTTTTACTAATAACCACAAATGAGTTTCTTCACAAATATTGCAACGGAAAATAAATACTGAGAAAAAATAGAACAACAATCACATCAATAGAGACATCAATAATTTTGAGTATGAAAACCCCTGGAAAAACCCAAGATGGACAAACCGGTGCAACAGTTTGAGAAGATATTTTTATTAGCAAGATATAGAATGGTACAATCCAGAAATCGATTTTAGCCAACTTGGAAAAATCGTACAACCGAAACTCACTGGAAAACCCCAACAAGATCGTATGACCCCTACGTCAACGATGTATGGCCCCTGCGTCAGATCATACGACAACCTGCGTCAGCTTGTACGACGCCTCTGTGATTTTCCTGAACTGCTCTGTCGATCTCCGAAAAATGTCCTTCGGTCTCACTCTTTGGAAATTCTCCTGTAAACTTTCTCTCTCACTCTCCAGATGAAAAGCTATGAGCAAGAAATCTCTCTCTGACAATGAGTGTGTCAAAGCAACTGTGTTTTGTATCCTCTCCACCAAATCAATCTCCTTTTAACTCAATGGCGAAGCAAAAACCCTAACTCTCACTATGGATCAATGGATGAGATCCTCCAGTGAGATCTATGGCCAAGATTAGATTAGCCATCACTTAAATTATTTTTCACTTGAACTTTATGAAAGTGCCTCCATTAAGTCAAAATTAAATTAGATCACATAATGCACTTTTCCTAAGTATAAGCTTTGGATAAAGGCAATGATCAATTGACTTCCTGTTTTATGTCTTCTATCAAGCAAGGACACACGCAAATGATAGAAGACCTTCCTTGTTGCCACTTTTTAACACTCCCTCTCAACGAGGAAGGGATTCGGTAGCAACCCCAACTTGTCTCTGAACTTCAAAGCTGTGTCTGCAAAGTGCCTTGGTAAATATGTCTGCCACCTGCTCATCTGTCTTAATGTACTCCAATCGAATGGTTCCTTTGTTTACACAGTCTCTCAGGAAGTGATATCGGATGTCTATGTGCTTGCTCCGGTCATGGAACATTGGATTCTCAGATAGCCTGATGCCACTCTGATTGTCACAATGAACCACCGTAGCCTCCAGCTCACACTCGAATAACCCTGAAAGCAACTTTCTCAGCCACATCGCTTCACTGCAACCAAATTGGCTGCCATGTACTCAACCTTTGTTGAGCTCAATGCAACTGACTTTTGCTTCCTGCTGAACCAAGAGACAACCTCTGACCCAATGCTAAAGAAACAACCTGAAGTGCTCTTTCAGTCTTCTATGCATCTTGCCCAGTCAGCATTTGTGAAGCCTACTAACTGTACACTCCCACTGCCCTCATAAACCAACCCATACTCCACTGTGCCTTCCATGTAGCAAAGCACATGCTTCGCAGCTATCCAATGTACTCTCCAAGGGCACACCATGAACTGACTCAAAGAGTTGGCTGCAAAGCTAATGTCTGGCTGTGTGTTGACTAGATACATGAGTGACCCGATAAGATGGTGATACATAGTAGGGTCAAACTCCTCTGAACTTGATGCATCAATCTTCCTCCACTTGGTAACTAGAGGCGTGGTCATGGGTCTACAGTCCTCCATGCTGAATCTCCTCAAGATATCTACTGCATACTTCCCCTGTGCAATGAAGAGGCACCCATCTCGTTGCCAAACTTCTAGACCTAGGAAGTAATGCATCAACCCAAGGTCTCTCAGCTCAAATTCAACTACAAGGTTGGACTTGTAGTCATCAATTAACCTCTCATCTCCTGTAACAAAGAGATCATCTACATACAAAACTAGTATGAGAGGCACCTCACTTGACAAGAAGTACAGGTTGTGGTCGGCCTCACTCCGCTGGAATCCCATCTCCTGTAGATAGATGTCAGTCCTCGAGTACCATTCCCGAGATGCCTGCTTGAGCGCCATAAAGAGCTCTTTGCAACCTGCATACATGTGACTCCCTCCTCTCCACCTCTATAACTCCGTCGAGGAAGGCAATTTTCACGTTCATCTGATGAACGCACCAACCCATCTTTGCTGCTAATTAGAGAATAATCCAAATAGAAGAGTATTTGGCGACAGGGGCGAATGCATCCTCATAGTCAGTACCTTCCTTCTGAGAATACCCCTTTGCCACTAAGCGCACCTTGTACTTCCCCACGCTTTCGTCTGCTGCATGCTTCACCTTATAGATCCACCTGGATATAACCACTCATTTTCCTTCAAGCCTCGAAACAACCTTCCACACTTAGTTTTTCATAATGGATTTGTACTCCTCAAACATAGCCTCTTTCCAAACATCATGTAGTGCAGCCTCCTCGAAACTAGAAGGCTCAGAGTTAATCAACTCTGTCATTAGTGTTGTTATCACATATACATTTGTAGTTGGGCTACCATGATGCAACATACAAATTTATCTCTTATTCTATTCCAAGCTATTTTTCACATGGGGTTTTAGCATGAATCATTGCAGCCTCGACCATTTTAGAGCCTTGTTTAGCAGAGTTTACTTGCCAGGACTGAGATTCATTGGTCCATTGAGATCAGGTATATGCTTCTATAGTTTGAGTTTGCTCTGTGATGTATATCGAACACCTATGCTTGTCTTGTTAGGATGATTATGGTGACCTATGCTTATATATGTACTAATACTTGAACCTGTGCTAAGACTAATCAAAAGACTTGATGTTGAAGATTGTTACTCATGCCATGCTTGTACAAATAGTAAACCTTAGTGCTTTGTTGGCTCCATGTGTCATTTGTCCCCGTACATTCAATTCATCTGTTGTTGAATTTCATCCCATGACTTACACTGATTGAGACTTTGAGATTGAAGATCTTTTCACCATTTTAACCCCTGTGCATGATAGACTCCATGTTGTTATGTGTCTTTGGCTATGAAGTATGTGGCTTGGCCAATGTGGTTGGGTTCACTGGGAAGTTCTCTGTTAGTACTCAAAACAAGTGCTCCACTAAACATTGTTGCTAAACACTAAAGCATCGGAACGCATAAAAGCTATATCTAAATGATGCTAAGTATTAAATTTTTAAAAGGTAGTCAGTGTCCAAGGGGTTGAGCACTCATTCTTTGTATAATGTAAGGCTCATCTGCCCTCCACAGGGGTAGTAGGGAGAGGCAAACCAGTTGGGGTTATGGACTGCTCGTTGGCAACGGGGCTAGGCCTTAGTCATTTACTAGAGCCCAGAAGGATTTCCAGGCAACCTGCTCTTGTAGGCTGGCTACAATCTTATGTGAAAAATAAAGTTATTGAAAAAAGATCAATGGTCAAAGGATGAGCACTCACTCTTTGTATAGGGTTGGGCTCATTTGCTCCTACAGGGCATAAGGGTGAGACTAGCTTGCAAAGGCTATGTCTTTGTCAGTATTGGAGCCTAGAAGGTTTCCAGGGCACCTGCCTTTGAATGGTTGATCTATATTGCAAATTAGTGCAAAGGAAAACTTGCTAGAGTGAAGAAAACTGAGGTACTTTATCCACTTGTGAGACACCACCATGCCCTATTACTATCTGCCATGTATATGTCACTTTGGTTGAGTATATTGGTTATCATTTAGAGAGATCACATAGCCAAAGTCAGTCAGAAGTCATTCTCCTTTACCTAGCCTTGTTTTCCATCCTCACTTAGCATTTGCACACCGTTTGAGCTTTGTAAGTATGGCATGAACAAGTAGACTTCTAGAAGGTTTTGGGATTTTTCAGAAGCACAGGTATGTCTTACTTACTATTATTATTATTGTCAACATCATTATGAATAACATGATTTAAGTTTGGTTTAGATATACACCATTGGATCATTTCTTACCTTGGATGCATGCAAGATCATATTTGTACAATATCTCACCTCCAGTTTGTGTACTTTGACCTGGTCAACCTATTTGATCAAGTCAAACATGGTTCCCAAGGCAGTGACTGAAAAAACAAATTGCCTATATTTGTTCCAGACATGCCCAGGACCAATACTGTTGTTTCAACTTTCAGTTTTGAGAGTTTGGCTCCAGATCTCCTGATCAGTGATTATTATGATTTTATTATTGGCCAAATGATCATCTTTTATTAAAGATGGTAGTGATTTTGGTTCTCCTAGAGCATTGCAGTGTTCCAAGGGGTATGAGTAGTCACTTATACCATTCTTCTTGAGTCTCTGAATCATCCAGTGCAGTTAGTTTCCCCTCGTTATCATCTTGGACAGAGTTATGCTGACTTTTATCAATTTCAGAGGATGTACCACCAGAAATTGAACTAGGAAATTCACTGAAAAAATCGATTTGGCCAATTGGGTCAAGGAAATGTCTTGGAAATTTGTCAGATGATGTAGTTTGGCTCCTCAGACAGTTCTTCAGCAGTTTCAGTTAGCATTATTGTCCGGATTATTTTATTTTGTCTTAGCCAGTGAGGACATCCCCTAAGGGGCGCCCCTCAACTTGGGTAATTGATGTGCTACACTGTTATATCATATGTTATGAGGTTGTAATGGGGCCTAGAGTGAATTAAGTCCCTAGTGATCCCCTTGATGTACTATCATGATATATCTTATGTTTTCCGCCTTAGGGAGGCGTCCTTGAGCGAACGTGCGCCTCATTTGGAGTGGTCATCTTGATCCATGTGTTGATCTTCGTTGTTGTGGTCTCCACCGTTGATGATGTCTTAATTTGAACTGTAGGATGAAGGTTAGGTAAAAAGTGGACACACTCAAGCTATTTAAGAGAGGTGATCCCCCCATTGTAAAGCAAGAGCTTTGGCACCAAAATATTGAATATAGAGATTTTGTGTGGGACTACACACTTGTTTCTTACTTGATGAATCAGTGAGATGATGACTGACATTGTTTTTCTTCTGCACTAAGATCAAACCAGCGTAGTTTTTGTACTTTTCCTTGTACTCGTTTATCTGCATATTGAAGGAGGCGATTCTGAGAGAGCCGCATTGGTGGGGGTACTCACTCTGTTGCCGTAACTCGGTGTTGGTTTTTAGGGAATTGCAACTTCTTTATGATTTATTTTCCTTGTACGTTCTTTAGCTTGCATTTCTCGTTTATTTGTTGTACATATTGAATTCTTTGGTGTGACAGGTACAACAGGGGCGTTAGGGTCACTAGTAGAAGCAACACTTCATCAAAATCTTGCTCGGAAATCTTATTTGATTGGGAGGAAGGCATTCTTCATCATCCGGGAAGTCATCAACATGATTCAGGTACGTTTATCAGGTAAGTTCTCCATCTTTTGATTTTCTCATGCATTGCCCATCACTACTTTCACCGAAAAAGCCCTCTATAGAAGTAGGAAAATTCACCGGATCAATTTGCACTGGGAATCTGTAAATTTGGTGATCTGGGTTTTTTCAGCCATCCCTCAAAAGCCCCTCTCCCTCCTAAGCGTTAGTATTGGACTCCACTACCCATCTCCAGGCACTGATCACTTAGGAAGGTAGCGCCCCTCTTAGACTAGCCGATAGTTTCTCTGTGTCTTGTTCTTGTTTCACTTGGATCTTTTTCGGTTATTAAATCCTTCATCCAAGTCAGTGTGCGGGAAGCATTAATTATCAGTATCAACCTTGTCTTGGGTATTTCTCATATATCTTCTTAAATCTCCCAAGGTCCATGGTTTGATCATTTGAACCACACACTAATCCTAGATATGATCCAAATCTCCAGAAGTCACCTAGTTATTTTACTTGAGTAACATTACCATCGCTATTAACCACCTCTATTCAAGTACTCCTTGGTTTGTGGCTTATCCCTCGAATCTAGGGTTTCTGGCACTCACTTTACGTATTCCCCATCAGGGGTTTGACCTGGTTTCCTTTCAAGATAGATCCGAGTCTCCCCCATTGTCACTTGGGCTTCTCTAGTGGCATAAAGTGAAGGAAGTCTTAATCGACGTGACGACCATCCATCTTTTTGGGGTTAAGATTTCCGTAGGTCACGACTTTAGTTGCTTGCCCCCTCTGCCATCCTGTACAGGATTTCTCTATCGGGGCAACTACAAGATTCGTGATAACATTTTTGGTGTTGTTGTCGGGAAGGTAGAAGATTACCTTGGTTCATTTCACGTACCTTCGGTGTCTGTGAATGGTTTTACTGCTTATATTCATTCATATCACATCTTGTTTTAAATCCAATGATTGTATTTTCGATTATTTAAATTCTGCACAATCATTGTATTTTTTGTATCACTTATGACTCAGGTGGACTGAGTTTTGTGTGCAGCTGGTTAGACTCAAATTGACCGAATCGGATGATGTGAGCAATAGATTGATTGGATAGGTTGATTGTACAAGTTGATGAGCAGTGTGATACAATGGACAGGGATTAGTTGATGAGTAGTGATCAGATGATGAGCAGTGGTTAGTAGTGGCAGTGGTTGTGCAGTGTGGTACAGATTGTGCAGTGTAGTAAAGGTGTTAATTAGTAGGTCCACAGGATCAGTGCCGTCGTGGTTCAGTGGTTTCTATCTTCATATCAGGTTGGCAGGACGTGGCAAGGAAAGGGGGTTGTAGCCTCCTTCCGATTGAAGCCAGAGAACTAGGGAGTTGGAGCTTCCTTCAGGTTGTATCCTGTAAATCAGGGTGTTGTTGCCTCCTTCCAGTTGTAGCTGGAGAATTGAAGTCATTGTAATAAGGGGTTTGTTGCCTCCTTCCAGTATTTGCTGGAAAACTATTATTATAAAGGCTTCCGTGGTTTTTCCCCCAGGGCTTGGGTTTCCACGTAAAATCTGGTGTACTATGTGTCATGCTATGCTTCTTATGTGATGATGATATGATGATGATATAATGCTATTGTGATAATGCATAATATTGAATAAGTTCATTGTTAAAACTGAAAAAGTAATAAAAGTCGCGCACACTGATTCACCCCCCCTCTTAGTGTTTCTGGTGTGTCCAACAATTGGTATTAGAGTGAGTGCTTTACAAAAAGCCTTACCAGCTTGAAGGAGATCTTTGACACACCATGAGGTTCTCAATGAATGAAGTACCATTGTCCTGTGAGTCAGAATATTACTTGATTTGGAAAATGAGAATGCAGGCTTATCTTGAGGGAGAAGGAATTGGTGTATGGAAATCATTTGTTACTGGATATACACCTCCAAAGAAAGTGAAAATAGCAACTCAAAAGGAAGCAAAGAAAAATAATTCAATGGCTATGGAAGCCATCCTTGAAGGCCTAACAGATATCCAAAAGAATAAGATAGGGAAGTGCAACTCAACTAAGGAACTATGGCTTAGATTAGAACAACTCTACTCCAATAAAGAACAAGAAGCAGAGATTATGGAATTACTGCTTAAAGATCTAACAGATCTCCAAAAGGAGAAAATAGGAAGGTGCAACTTAGTTGAAGAATTGTCGTTCAAACTACATCAGCTAAACTGAGATGAAGAACAAGAAGCATAAGACATTCCAATGAAAAGGCCGATACAAGATCCAAATAAGTATTCAGGTAAGTCCCTTGAACACTCTGTCTGTAATACTTTTAAAGAGACATGTTTATCAGGTATAGAAGATAAGAGCCATTTTGAGTTCATAGAATGCAATACCTCAAATTGTGATGAAAATCCTTGCTCTTTGATAAGTGATAAAAATTTAACAAATACTATGATACACAATGAAATTACTAATGTTTCGCAAGAAGTGAAAAATCTTTGTGAACATAACCAGGTATTGCACGAGCAGTTGGACAAATCTAAGAAGAGGAATCAAGAAGAATCTGAGAAGGCCACACAGACCATAATTGATCTAAAGCTCCAATTCGAAGAAGCTACCATAATCAAAGAAGCCATATCCAACTCTTGGAAAGATAAACTTGAGAAGTCAGCTACAAAACTTGAAAAGCAATTAGAAGAAATCGTCAAGCTCAGAGGATTGATAAAGAAGATAAAGAAAAACTTAAAAAGAATTGATGTACAAGGTACAAGACGAAGACAGTGAGATAAGTACCTACAAGACTAAAGAAATATTGGAAGAGAAATTAAGAGGAAAACAAGAACTTGAAATCAAATCCATGAAAGTAGAGTTACGAAAAATGTGTCTGATAAACTTTGAATTTGAAAAGGAGCTCTCAGAACTCAGAAAGGAGAATCATGTACTAAATATCAACTGCAAAAATCCCATGAGGATGATCAGAATTCAAAAGGATAGATGGAAGACAATATCTTTGATATAAACAAACAGGTAGAAGAAGTCAAAAAAATAGAAGATCTAACGTGACAACTCTAAGAAAATATAGAAATATGTCAAAAGCAAGAATTGAAGATCCTCTGTCTGAAGGAAGTGTTATCAAGGATCTTGTAGTTGCCTCGATATAGATATCCAATATAGGATTGCAGAGGGGATAGGAAACCAATGTCATGACCTATGAAAACCCTAATCCCCAAAAGATGGATGGTTGTCACGCCGGTTAGGGATTCCCTTGCTTTATGCCACTGAATGCCTGAGTGACAATGGGGGACACCTGATCTTATCATGGAAGGACAGATCTAAGACAAATCACCAGATCAAACTCCTAATGGAGAATACGTAAGCTGAGTTCCTGAAACCCTAGATTTAAGGATAAGCCACAAATTAAGGATACCTAAGGAGGGTGATTATTCTAGACTGGGATTGTTACTCAAGTGATAATATCAGGTGACTCACGAAGATTCGAATCAGATCTAGGATTTAGTGTACGGTTCAAATGATCAAACCCAGACCTTGCAGGGATTTAACCAGATAATTTGGAAATCCCCAGGACGTAGTTGATTTTGACAATTACGACTACCTGCACACTAACTTGGATGAATGATTTGATAGTGGAAAATACCCAAGTGAAACTAGACAGAAAACAGAGGGAAACTCGATGACTGCTTAAGGAAGGGCGTTTTCTCCCAGATCGAAACCAGTGCCTGGAGATGGGAAGAGGAGTCCAAGCTTGACGTTTTTGAGGGAGGGGATTTTTGGTATGCTGCACAAAACCCAGATCGCCAAATTTGCCAATTTCTGGTGCAAATTGGTTCAATGATTTTTCCTACTTCTAAATGAGGGTTTTTAATGAAAACAATGATGGGCAATGCACGAGAAAATTAAACGGAGAAGAACCTACCTAGGAAACGTACCTAAATCATTGTTGATGAACTCCTGGATGATGAAGAATGCCTTTCTTGAGATCAAATAAAAATTTTGAGTAAACTTTTGATGAAGTGTGGCTTTGCCAGTGACCTTAGCGTCCCTGTTGTACTTGTTACACCAAGGAAAATCAATCAGTATGACAAATAAACAGGAAATGCAAGCTAAAGCAAGTACACGGAAAATAAATCATAAAGAAGTTGCAACTCCCTGATAACCAAAACCAAGTTGCAGCAATAAGGTGAGTCTCCCCACCAATGCACCTCTCTCATAATTGCCTCCTTGAACTTGCAAGTAAAATGGGAACAAGGAATGGTACAAAAACTATTCCGGATTTATCTTAGTGCAAAAGAAAAGCAGTGCCAGTCATCAACTTATTCATTCATCAAGCAAGAAACAAGTGTGTAGTCCCAGACAAAATCTTTTTATTCAAAATTCTGGTGCCAAAGCTCATGATTACAATGGGGGGGGGGTCACCTTTCTTAAATAGTTTGAGACGTAAACCCTAACTCACTTTTACATCCAACGGTTGAGATTAAAACATCACCAACGATGGAGATCAACAATACATAGATCAATACATGGATCAAGTGACTAAGTCAAAGAGGGGGCACACTTTGCTCAAGGACGCCTATGCTAAGTGAAAGTCGCAATATAACATGAGATGTGACATAATCATACATAGGAGGGGGTCATTAGGGCTTAATTCAACCTAGGCCCCTTTACAACTTCATAACACATAATATAACAATGAAATACATCAATGGCCAAGTTGAGGGGTGCCCCTTGGGGGGCTTTCCTCACTCCCTGAGCCAATATAAAATAATCTGGACATCTGCAGACTGAAAATTGCTGGAGGACTATTCGAGATGCTAAAACACATCATCATCCAAAATTCCAAGCCATTTCCTCGACCCAAGAGGCCAAATCGATTTTTTTCAGTGAATTCTCTAGTTCATTTATGCTGGTACAATCTCTGGAAAATGATAAATCCACCATAACTCTGTCTAGGGTGCAAACTGGGGCAAACATACTGCTCTGGATGATCTGGAGACATAGAAGAATGGTATAAATGACTACTCATACCCCCTGGAACACTACACTGCTCTAGGAGAACCCAACATACTGCCATTTGTAATAAAATTTGATCATTTAGGCAATAATTAAGTGATAATAATCACTTTTCAAGAGAACTGAGGCTAAACTCTCAAAATTGAAACCGCATTATTGATCTTGGGCATGTCTGGAGCAAATATAGATAATGTTGTTTTCTGAGTCGCTGCCTTGGGAACCGTGCTTGACTTGGTCAAACTGAGTTGACCTAGTCAAAGAATCCCAACTGAAGGTTAGAAACTGTATCCACATGATGCTGCAAGCATCTAGAGTAAGAAATGCTCCAATGGTGTATATCAAAACCAAACTTAAGCCAGGTTATTCATAATTATGGTGACAAAAATAATAATAGTGATAAAATATAGCTGTGCTTATGAAGAATCTCAAAACTTTCTTGAAGTCTGCTTGTTCATGCCATACTTACAAAGTGTAAACAATGTGCTACTGTTGGGTGAGGATGGAAAACAAAGGCTAAGGCAAAAGGTAATTGTTTTTGACTGACTTTGACTTTGTGATTTATCTGAATAATGACAAGTACACAACCAAAGTGACATATGCATGATAGATAAACAATAGGCAATAGTGGTGTCTCACAGGTGGATGAGCTGATCTGAAAAGGGTCCATTCAACTTTAACAATCATGTCTACGAATCACATCCAAACTAAAGATCAAGCTTCGTGAGGATCTTTTCTAGGACCCTTGCGTTGAGTACACAAGAAACTGGAGTGAAGAGATCATAGGGGACACTTAGAATTAACTGTTCCTTACTCCATCTCACATCAAAACCCATAGGCTCCATGAGGAATTTAATCATTACATTTCAATAAGATGGCCAACAGTCTTTAGATTTAGCATTTGTTTATCCACTGCTTTATTTGGGCCTTTAACAATTTCACTTCATAGCCCTTTTTTATTTGTGTCTAAAGAGACAGTTTGCAATTTCATTTGCGGGCTTTACATTTCATAATATATAACATATAGCTCATAATGCATGTAATGATGGTAGACATATTGCTTCAAGTTTTAGCTGGCACCTTCTTGGGAAACTAGGGGGAATATCCACAGTCAGGACCAAACATTGAGGGCAACCGACCAGAGAGGTCAAGGCTTCATAACCCAATTTGCCTAAGCTCAGGAACCAACACCAACGGGTTCTCTTGGCCCAAAAGGATCAAGGCTTCGACAAGTTTTGTTGCACAATTCGGAGCCGAGACACAAAACAACATGGGATCCATCATGCATAGAGGTCAAAATGGGAAAAGGATCTTCAATCTCACAAGTCTCAAAAGTCTAAGTCATGGGACAAATTTTACAGTTGATGAAACTGGATGGACAGGGACAAGTGATACATAGAACCAACCTAGCACTAAGGTTTCCTATTTGTACAAGCATGGCATGAGCAACAATCTTCACATCAAGTCCGTTGATTAGTCATAACATAGGTTAAGGCAATAACAAATATAGGCATAGGTCACCATATTCTTCCTAACCTGATAAGCATATGTGTTTGACATACATCATAGAGCAAAATCAAACCAAAGAAGTGTTAAGATTCTCTATGTTAAGCTAGATTATTAGCATTCAATTCAATTTCGCAATAATAATAGCATATAGGATCACTGAAAGAAATAGTATCACAAGATCAACACAGATTTACCTGGGGAAAATCCTAAAGGGAAAAACCCAGCAAGAAAAGCTTCCTCAATATAGATGATCAAAAAGATAAAAGATAAGACTTCAGACTGGTCCTTCTCCTCCTTGTAGATAAGATTCTCTCTCTCTCTCATGCGCTACACAAGTGTGTGTCTGTATGTTTCAAATGAGGAGCGCCTCCCTCTATTTATATTCTTCCGCTCACTTAACTTTCCACTCAACTGAGTCGGCACTACTAAACTTGATTGGGCCGACTTTCCTAGGGAGACTCAAAATATCATATTATTATATTCCGGAGGGTGCTAATGACTCGAATTACAACGAAGGGTTTTCCTCATGACTCTCCACTGACCTAATACAATAATATCATCCTGATGGAGGAATAATAACATCTTCGAAAGGTTACATCAATAAAATACATTTAGAATATTCTTCGAAGTTACAATATTTCAACACTCCCCCTTAACGAGAAGAGTATTCTACAACAACAACAACAACAAAAGGAGAGAGAACATCTTCAACATCATCAGGGTGATACATCTATAAATCATTGGAAGCTTTTTCATCATCTTTGACATATAGTCTTCATCTTTAATTTTAGCAGCAGCAACACGTTGATCATTCGGTCGACAACATCATCAGCAGCATTTTAGTCTTTTTCAATCAGCAACATCATCATCAACAATACTTTGACCTTTCGATCATCATCATCATCATCAACAATACTTTGAGCAACATCATTAGCAATACTTTGATCTTTCGATCAACAACATCTTCATCAATACTTTGAGCAACATCATCAACAATAATTTGATCTTTTGATCAGCAACATCATCATCAATACTTTGATCTTTCTATCAGCAACATCATCATCATCAGCAACAACCTGTAATCCACAAAATGAAGACGAAAGTCTACGGATCACTTTAAGACTTAAGTCTAGGGATGATACAATCCTACCACATTCTCGAGGACCGAAGTCTCCGGATACTATTACAGGATAATCACTCCCTATCACTTTAGGACTTAAGTCCAAGGATGATGCAGTCCTACCACATTCTCGAGGACCGAAGTCTCCGGATACTATTACGGGATACTCACTCCCTATCACTTTAGGACTTAGGTCCAAGGATGATGCAATCCTACCACATTCTCAAAAACCGAAGTCTCCGGATACAATTACGGGATAATCACTCCCTATCACTTTAGGACTTAGGTACAAGGATGATGCAATCCTACCACATTCTCGAAAATCGAAGTCTCCAGATACAATTACGGGATAATCACTCCCTATCACTTTAGGAATTAGGTCCAAGGATGATGCAATCTTGCTTCTTTCTCGGAGGCATAAGTCTACGGATCACTTTAGGACAAGTGTCCAGGGATGATACAATCCCTACTGCAACATCACTGCTCCCCCTTTCGGGGAAGGTCTTTTCGAACAACACCAAGCTTGTCTCGAAAGTATTCAAACTTTATTCGGGACAGAGGCTTTGTCAACACATCAGCGACTTTTTCATCGGTACTCACATATGGGAGCTTTATGGCTCCCTTTTGTATCATATCTCGAATGTAGAAATACCGGATTTCTATGTGCTTCGATTTATCATGGAACATTGGGTACTTTATACAACTCTGGTTATCACATAGAATCACTGTGGTATCGAACTCTAGATTAAATAGACCTGACATCAGCTTCCGAAGCCATATGATTTCAAAACTAGCAGAGCAAGTTGCTATGTATTTTGTTGCAGCCGTTCTAAGAGCAACACTGAATTGTTTCCTGCTAAACCATGAAATCATAGCAGATCCCGGACAATAACATCCACCTGATGTGCTTTTCCTGTCTGAGACACTTCCAGCCCAATCTACATCTGTATAGCCATACAATCTGTAGTCATGGTTTCCATCATAGTATAGACCAAGGTCTATAGTTCCTTTCAGATATCTCATCACATGTTTTGCAGCTACTAGGTAAACACGTCTAGGTTGAACTAGATACTGATTCAAGGTGTTCACAGCAAAACAAATGCCTGGTCTGGTATTTGTTAGATACATCAACGACCCAATAATCTGTCTTTATTGAGTCATATCCACTAACTCTGATGATTCATCAACCAACAACTTCAGGTTGGTATCCATGGGTGTGGCCATGGCTTTACATTCCGACATATCAAATCTTTTCAAAAATTTTACTACATACTTTCCCTGATTGAGAAAGATTCCTTCTGAACTTTGCCACACTTCCATACCTAGAAAATAGTGCATTAATCCAAGGTCTCTCATCTCAAATTCCTCAGTGAGCTTCTTCTTGCATTCTTTAATCTATTTCTCATTCCCTGTCAGAAATAGGTCATCGACATATAGTAATAGTATGACAGGTTCATCATCTATAACCTTGAAGTAAAGGTTAGGGTCGGCTTTACTCTTGGTAAATTCCAAGCTTGTCAGGAAACTATCTATCCTTCCATACCAAGCTCTAGGAGCTTGCTTCAAGCCGTACATGGCCTTCTTCAACTTATGTACGGGAGTCCGTCTGTCTTCAACTTCAAACCCTTGTGGCTGTTCTATGTATACTTCTTCCTCAATCACACCATTTAGGAAGGCTGTCTTTACATCCATCTGGTGTAAGTTCCACTTCATCATGGATGCAAGTGCCATGATGGCTCTAATTGAAGTATACTTTGCTACTGGTGCAAATGTTTCTTCATAATCAATTCCCTCTTTTTGAGAGAAACCTCTAGCCACAAATCTTGCCTTGTATTTCTCTATATTTCCATCAGCTGCATGTTTTATCTTGTAAATCCACTTGGAAGATACCACACTCTTGCCTTCTTGTTTGGGAACTATATCCCACACATCATTCTTCATTATTGACTGGTATTCTTTCGTCATTGTTGCTTCTCATTTTTTCTTCTGTACAGCTTCTTCATAGTTTGTAGGTTCTTGATCTACAAGATTGCACATTAAAGCTACATAGTTGGAAAATGGCTTGGGATTCTTGCTTATCCTTGTGGAGCCTTCTGGAGCTCCATATCTTTCTACTTCTTGTATAATTTCTCTTGCCCAAGCAGGCTTTCTCTTCCGTGATATCTCCATCGTGGGAGGTTCTTGTGGTTCTGTCATATCACGATCTTTAGGTGTTTCATCTTCAAGGAGGAATGTAGCCTCTGCATTTCTGGGAGGTGCATCATCCTCATATACTTCTTCATGTTGACATTTTCTAGATCTCTTGAGAGCTGCTTCTTCATCGAATGTTACATCTCTACTGATTTCCATGTGATGGAATCCAAGAATGTAAATTCTGAATGCCTTGGATACTTCACAGTATCCAACAAATATTCCCCTCTTTTCGAAAGGGTCCAACTTGGTTCTTTTCTCTTTCGGTACGTGAACATATACTGGACAACCGAATATCTTGAGGTGACTTACTTCAGGCTTCTTTCCTGTGAACATCTCCTCTGGAGTCTTGAATCCAAGGGCACTGTGAGATATTCTATTATGTACATAGGCAACAATTCTTGCTGCTTCTACCTATAGATGCGTTTTAAGTTCTTGATCAAATATCATTGTCTTCACTGCCTACATGATGGTTCTGTTCTTTCTTTCTGCAACACCATTTTGTTGAGGATTGTAGGGAGTAGTTAGTTCCCTCTTGATTCCAACATCTTTACAAAAGGCTTCAAATTTTATTTGAAGTATATTCTTCACCATTGTCTGATCGGAGTGTCTTGATTCTTTTGTCTGAAAGGTTTTCTATCAAGGCTTTGAATTCCTTGAATTTTTCAAACACTTCGTTCTATGCTTTAGTTTTTGTTTCACTCTTTGGAAATGGATTCTTGATATTCTTTCCTTTTGCACATCCTTTACAAATGCCTTCATGGTTGATCTTCAAGTCTGGTAGTCCTGTCACTACTTTGTTCTCATGAGGTAGTGCTTTGTAATTTATGTGGGCCAGCCTCCTATGCCACAGTTCACTAGGGTTAGTGGTCTCATGATCAAGGGTTGTTTCTAAATGTCCCTTGAGTTTATACAGGCCTCCTCCTTCTTCATTGATGACAACTGCATCTTCAATTGACTTTCCTTTGGGCCACATGAGTACTTGTCCATCTATGAATGCAACTCTATATCCTTTCTTATCTAATGCTGAGATAGAAAGTAAGTTCTTCTTTAGACCTGGTACATATAAAACTTCCTTCATCTTCAGGGGGTTTCCTGAATCAAGCTTGTAGCTTGCTTCACCAATTCCTTTGATTGGATATTGATAGTCATCTCCTAGAGATACTTTCTGGGGAGAGTTCTTTTCTTCAAGTTTTGACAGAATTTTCTTTTGTCTCGTCATGTGCTTTGAAGCACCACTATCAATAAGCCATGTGTCTTTTCCAGGTGTTACAGACCCAGAGAGTGCAGAGAATAGTACATACTCTTCTGCATCTTCTTCTCTTGCTTGCTTTCTCTGAGGTCCTTCTTCTTCTTCTTCTTCTTCCTCATCTTCAGCTAGATGTGCATGAAGTCTTTTGTTGTTGTTCCTGTTCTTGTATTCTTCTTTCTTCAAAGGACAATTTCTGGCAATGTGTCCTACCTTATCACAATTAAAACATTGAAAGTTGGAGTAGTCCCTCTTTGGGAAACTTTCTCTTGTTCTTTGGAACCTTCTGGGAGGTTGAGACTTGTGGTTTCCCTTCTTGAAGTTGGGTTGACTTCTTCTCTTCTTGGTATGGGTGGCTAGGGCTTGATCATCTTTCTTCAGTAGAACTTCTCTATTGGTGACTCTAGCGTCCTCTTGAATGCAATCTTCCCATACAATATCAAACTTCATGCTTTCCTTTCTGGCACACATAGTTTGAATGAATGAATCCCAGGGTCTAGTGAGACCATTGAGAGCAGTCATAACCAACTCATCTTCATCAAGGTTGTTTCCAATGGCTTCTAGTTGTTCCTTGAACTGGGAGACCCTTGTGAAATAGTCCTAGATGGATTCTCCAGGACTCATCTTGGTGCTCTTCAATTGAGCTCTTAGATTCATCTTTATGTTGATGTTTCTTCCTTCATACATCCTTGCTAAGGCATCATACATTTCTTTCGGAGTCTTCTTGGATGACACTTGAGGGATCAAGTGATCCTTGATAGAGTTAGCAATAATCCTTTGTTCCCTAATCAAATCCTTCTTGTGCTTCTCCTTAGCTTCGGCCTCATCAGGTTTTGCAACTTCTCATCGATATATTTGTCAAGATCATTCTCCTTGAGAATGAGGCCAATTTTGTATTTCCATGCTTGGAAATTCTCTATGCCTTCTAGTTTGTCCTCAAGCTTGGTGATTGGGGCCATCTTGTCAGGAGATTACAAAAAATTGAAATTCCTGAAAATGAGAAACTGATCTTACCAGGAGATGCGCTTGATTGAGGGGAGTTGACTGGTGTGCTTGGTTTCTGGAGATCTCAAGTCTTCACCTTTCAAAACTGACTTCAAGATTCTGCAGTGCAGTTTTCTGGTTTTTTGCAGTTTTTTGGTCCAGTGTCAAACTAGGGTTTGACTTTCCCAGAGATCCACCCACTCAAAAACTTCGATCTTAGGCTCGATGGATGCACTCTAGGAGGGTGCAACTTTCTATGCAGTCAGATTTTCAAAAATCAAATTTTTTTTTGAAACCCTAATTTCTTGTTGGAGAGGGAGAGGGATTTTTCACCTTGTGAAAGTTGTCCGATTCAGGTTAGCTCTGATACCATGTTAAGATTCTCTATTCTAAGCTAGATTATCAGCATTCAATTCAATTTCACAATAATAATAGCATACAGGATCACTGAAAGAAACAGTATCACAGCATCAACACAGATTTACCTTGGGAAAACCCTAAAGGGAAAAACCCAGCAAGAAAAGCTTCCTCAATATAGATGATCAAAAAGATAAATGATAAGACTTCAAACTGGTCCTTCTCCTCCTTGCAGATAAGACTCTCTTTCTCTCTCATGCGCTACACAAGTGTGTGTCTGTATGTTTCAAATGATGAGCGCCTCCCTCTATTTATATTCTTCCGCTCACTTAACTTTTCACTCAACTAAGCTGGCCCCACTAAACTTGACTAGGTTGACTTTCCTAGGGAGACTCAAAACATCATATTATTATATTTCGGAGGGTGCTAATGACCCGACTTACAACAGAGGGTTTTCCTCATGCCTCTCTACTGACCTAATACAATAATGTCATCTTGACGGAGGAATAATAACATCTCCGAAAGGTTACATCAATAAAATGCATTTAGAATATTCTTCGAAGTTACAATTATTCAATAAGAAGCGTATACCTGATCTCACCACATATACCTGTCTCCAACTGATAAGCCCCTCTATAACTGTGTGTACCAACTCTGTTCTGTTGCTCTGCTCCAATGAACTAGATCATCACCAAAAGCATCTCAATGGACTCCTGAATCTCAAGCCTTGGCAAAGAAAATGTGATGAACAAGGCTCTGGAATGGCTGAAGCTACAATGATCCATCCTAATACCCCATGTGAAAAATAGCCCAAAATAGAATAAAAGATAAGTTTGGATGTTGCACCATGGAAGCCCAACTGCAAAATGTATATGTGATAACAGGAAGATCTAGACAAAACAACTACTCAGTTAAACACAAATTTGAAGATCAAGAACAACTTTGAAGAAAGTAAAAACTCTATGGAAAAGGAAGAAAAAACTAACAATTATACATGTATTTTCAGAAGATCCCATGATCAGCAAGAGTCAAGAGAATGTACACAACAAAGAAGATTCTCTTCTCAGAGATACCCTATGATGTTTAATGGCTACTGTTACAAGTGCAATAACTATGGTCACAAAGCCATCCATTGCAGAGATGATGAAAAAAGCATGCCAAGAAGAAATCAAGATAGGTTTTCCCTTCAATGTTACAATTGCTATCATTATGGTCATTTGGCAATACATTGCTGGATGCAAGGACCAGTTAAAGTTTGGAGAAGAAAGCAAGTTCAATCAAATGACATGAACAACCATCGAGATACTAAGGTATGGAGAATAAAGTTAGTAGATCAAAACAAAAATGATGAAAATCTTGGGAAAAACCGAATACCATTTTGAAGAATATAAACCAATGATATGAAGTGTACAAAGAATGTGTAAAAAGAGATATGTACCTGATTATCAGATTTGAGTATCGTATAGTAGTTGGTTCCAGCAGTATCCGTGTGACAGAATACAAGTCCATCAAAGTAGCATCAGTGCTTTGTGATAAGAGAAGCAATATTTGCCAAAAATAAGTTCTTGCTGCCATTAATGCAAACAGGAAGAAAAGTTGAAAAGGAAGAGAAGTTGATGATAGGGGGAACATGCACTAAGGGGGAGCATGCCTTGAGTCCATCAAGGTAGCATTAGTGCTTTGTGATAAGAGAAGCAATATTTGCCAAAAATAAGTTCTTGCTGCCATTAATGCAAACAGGAAGAAAAGTTGAAAAGGAAGAGAAGTTGATGATAGGGGGAGCATGCACTAAGGGGGAGCATGCCTTGAGGTGGAGAAGTATTGTCAAAGGATGTTCCCTTTGCAAATTAACAACCTCTTACTCCATAACTGCATGCTAGACTTTGGAGTTGCTATGAATGTTATGCCTCTGAGTATTATGAAAGAAATGGGATTAGAAATCACCCATCCATATGGAAATGTTTGCGGAATCGATTCAAGGGGTGTTCAAGCATATGGCCTAATCAAGAAATTGAAGGTTGATTGTTTGCTTGCCCCGATTTAAACACCATGATGGATGTTGTAGTGATTGATCTCCCCCCTGTGTATGGCATGTTGCTATGTAGGAAATGGGCTGCTGGGTTAGGTGGATACTTGATGATAGATTTATCTTGCATACCCAATTTTGATGGGAATTTGATAAGAGTTTTTAGGGAGCCTTTCGTTGATGCATATCTTGAAACTTACGAAGATGGACTGAAGAATACTTATGGTAAAGGTACCCTGGGTGTTGAAAGAATAAACATGGTAAGGGAGGATGATGATTATACACCATTTTTCTAAATGGGAGTAGGTAGTTCTGATTCTGAAGATGAAAGCGATGTTAGTTTTAGACAAGAGCTTATCCATCAGCAACTGATAGGGGAAATCATGGATGATAATTTTGAACATTTTTCTGATGCCCCTAATCATTTATCCCGATCATCTATCGAAGCCCCTGAATTAACCTCACATGGTGAGGCTTCTACCATACGGAATAATATGCCAAATTCTCTGACAAGAAGAATTCGCCACCCTATCCAAGAGATTAGGCAAGATCTGAGAGATAACTTAAGACAGAAATGACAGAGCTTATAAATTGAAGTTGGGAAGAGGATGTTCTAATTAAGCATGCTTTTGGTGAGGAGTTTTATTTGAACAATTTGCTTACTTTTCAAGCTGACAATTCCTCCCATGTAGTTGAGAGTGAAAATCAAGCTTCTACTGGTACTCAAGATAAATTGTTTAATCAACATGAACCACTAGTCCAAGAAGGAAACCTGAGTCACTTTTGCTACTCATCCGCTTTGCATTACTTGCATTTTTTGTTACCTCCATAGAGACCCGTGGATGTGTTGCCGCCTAATACACACTTTAAGACACAGGAAAGTCTCCAACCTGCTGTGTGTGTCCTTGGGGGCAAGTTAGAGCTAGGGACCACTGTCACCACAGTCCACAACTCCTCCGTTTAGGCTAGATCCCAACAGAGCCAAGGGGGGTAGTCCCTACGGAAAGACTAAGTTCCAGTTTTATTAATTAATTACAGGTTAATTAAAGGGATCTTTTACTAAGACTACAAAATCAATAGACCAGTGCCTAGATTAAATGGAGTCAAAAAAATTACGAGTTACTAACTTACAAAAGAATTAAAGATAATTATCCACAGTCTAACAAATGAGATGAATAAATGAACAAATGATACAATAATGAATCAAGATATCTCGACAATGTACAGTTGATCTAAATTTACAAGATAAGCAAATCAAGTGAAATAGTCACAGTTTAAACAACAGTTAAGCATTCACCACATGAACAATTGCAGAACTGAAAGTAAATGAAACTGAAAGTGAAGTGTGTTGGGGTGCTTGCAGTAAAAATAAAATGAGAGTGCTTGTAGTAAAACCTTGAACAGCAAGGCAAAGATAAACAAGACCAATGTTTGTAGGACGTTTTGCGGTGTCTCTTGGTAAATTTTAATAAATTTTATTAGAGTTGGAATCTTTGATTATGTTTTGGAACCGGTGGTGTGACTACCTTGATCTAGTTCTTCTCAAACCGAAGAAAGCTTGCTGTTGCGCTCAACAGGTGGGAGCAAAGCCCACCCCTAGCTCACAGGTCAATCCCCAATGACCCGGTGCTCACAAGGAGGACGTCGATGCGCCTAGAGACTGCCCGCAGCCTGCTACCCCTTGCAGCTTTCAAGTCACCGTTTTTAATCAGCTTAAAAATCTCTAGATGGATGCCTATTAAACTAAGACTTCCCTTTCCCCTGGTCGTATCTCGGAGTACCCCGGAGGGTGATAACCGAGTAGAGGAGCAGGATGTTGGAAGTTGTTGTTGGTAAATTTTAATAATAAATTTTTATCTTGATGGTTAAGATGCAAGGTTTATTTTAAGTTATCAACAAAATCACCAAGCGATATCCCTTATGGGAGGTGCTGGTATTCGATCTTGGACTGAAAATTTGAATGTGAAGATTGTAGATTGTAGTACAAGAAAAGAAAAATTAGTCTAATTACCTAAGCCCCCACTTCCCCTGCTTTTCATATACAGCTTGAATTCCCTAAAGGGAGATGACAAGTGGATAGAGGATACACAGGGTGGGTGAGTTGTATGATTACTTCTTTTGACAGAAAAATAAAATAAAAATTGAACTTGAAAGAAACTGTAACTAACTAGAACAATGCTTAACCGCACAACAATCTCTGTGACAGAGATGGTAGTCTGTCACAGAGATAGGTGGGTAGAAAGGAAACTGATTAAGCTAACCTCACAACAATCTCTGTTACAGAGATGGTGGTCTGTAACAAAGATAGGTGGGTGAATGAATAAAACAGTAAACTAACCTCACTTCAATCTTTGTGACAGAGATGGTGGTCTGTCACAAAGATAGGTGGGTAAGCAGAAAATAAAACTAGTTTCTACTTCCTAATCTATTTACATATATATTACAAGTGCTTATTAATTTTGCAGAATACCCCAAGAGAACTTCTCCTTGGGGTTTACAAATATCAGAAAATAAGTGAGAGAGGAAGTGGTTTTTTTTTGGGTCCTTTTTGGACCAAACTTTAGCTGGGTTTTTCTAGGCAATTTAGGGCAGCATAACCCCTTCTTTCTGTACACAAAACCTGCAAAAAATCAGCAATTTACTTGCTGGAAATTACTGCAAAAAAACTGAACAGAAAGTTAGAAAAATTTAATGTAAAACCCAGAAATTTTACAGAAAAATCTGAACTTTAAAAAAATGGAAAACAGAAATTTTAATGGCTGAAAATGAATGTTTAGAGGGCTGAAATAACATGTA
>LPNX011124927.1:114637-140388 GCA_001517045.1 Pseudotsuga menziesii
TGGCAGCATAACAATAGCATGAGAGAGCATGTCAAATGAGGGAGTGAGACCCTCATTATATAGTTGAGGAGCAACCCCAACCCCTTGAAGATCAACGGTCAAGATTAGATCTAGATCTAGATTAGATCTCCACCACTAGATCTAGGTATTTGACTTTTTATCACTCTCAACCAATCTACACCCTTAGATGCTTTTTAATCAATGGCCAGGGTGCTTGATCCATGTCTTAACATTTTCCACCCTTAGATCTAGGGTTTCCATGACTCAAGTGGGGGCCCCCTTTGACTCAAATTTTAATTTTTATTATTTTAATTTTTATCTTTAATCTTTTTTATTTTTATCTTTTTATTTTTTAATCTTTTAATCTTTTATTTTCAAGTTTTAATCTTATATTTATCTTTAATATTTTATTTTTTGATTTTTTAATTTTTTGATATTTTATTTTAAAATTTCTATCTTTTTATTCTTTTATTTTTTAATTACTATCTTTTATTTTTAAGTTTTAATCTTATATTTTTATTTTTATCTTTTTATTTTTAATGTTTTATTTTTTAATTTTTAACTTTTGATCTTTAATTTTTTAATCTTTTTATTTTATTAAGACAAAAGGGACGCCCCACTTAGGAGATCTTCAGACATTTATTTTGACCATGGAGGGTTTATCAAATTTTGGCTATGCTTAGCCATCCCCCAAACTTAATTACCATGGCCTTATTTGATTTTTTCCTTCAAAATCAAATAATTTAAAATTTTTGACTTAGGGAAATTAATTAATTCCCTAGGAAAAATAGACCTTGCTTAGCCAAAAATGGTCTATCTCCTTAATCCCTTATCAGAATGACATGGGACTCGAAGCAGTGGCTTAGGGGGTTTCATAGCAATTTACCTTGCATTCATAGCCCCTATTACAAAGTGACAGTGCTTGAGCAATTACATTATTACATCAAAACTTAGTTAACTAACCACCAAGGGGTGACATTAATTAACTAGAAAAAATAAATAAAAACACAACAACATAACGAAACTCCGCAAGACTCTATACAAATGTCTAGCATGGTCACGAAGAACATTTTGAACCCTTAGCCACCCCATGGACTTGACTATTAGAACGCCCGTCACCACTTTGGAGGATTTTGAGTGAAAAACCAAACCAATTAAAATCGTTTAAACAACGAGATTAATTGGAAAGGGAAAAAACACTCGATGAGGGGACTTCCCTAATAACCAGTTCCATGGTGTGGCGTCCATATCATATGACCCACACTAGCACATATAATTACATTAATTTTCCCACGCAGGGGAGCGGACATTTCGTTTTACAAAGACGCAATTGCCCTGCAGAAATGGAAAAAATCCTTAGATTTTCCCAAGGTACGACTTGTACAATTATGTACATCTTCATGTACATGGAGTTGCCACCTAGTCGAAATAGGTGGGCAACAGGATGAAAGAGATGATACATCTCACATTCGTATGACACAATTGGCATCCTTGGAAGAAGAGGTAGAAATAAATCTATTTGAAGCCTCCCAAAAGAGAAAACTACCTATGCCCCATGGAAAAGGTTCGAGTAAGCAAGTCGATCATTTTGATACCATTTCTCCCCTTGAAGTTGATATCAACTAAGTATTTCGAGATTTTTGGACTGTGGGGGAAATTGTTAAACGAGTGATATCAACACACCCAGAGGAGGTTGAAAGAGAACCCAACAAGCCAAGAAGGGAAGTATGAGAGATTTTGGTTGGAAGAATTGCCATTCCCATAGACAGGGGTCCTCCATGTTTCAACGCTATACTTGAAAGAAGTAGGACCATGATTTCCTCATACCAGAGGCAACATTGATGCCTCCATAATACCTACCCGAGATATTCCAGTTGTGTCTTTCTATGGTGATAAGGTGATTGTTGAGAATCGTGCATTTAACCACATTTCAAGACAATCGGGAAATCTTTGGATGGGACCACTAACTGTAGAACGATTTGAGGGTAATATATATTTTTTATCTACTGAAGATGGCCGCAGGTTCAAAATTCCTGTAAATCAAGTTTATTTGAGGGACTATGTCCCGGGCATGACCTAGCAAATCATCTTTTCACCATCTGTTATAGTAGGTAGGATTGAATAAGCTCTCTGAGCAATAGTCGAGTCTGTTTTCTGTTTGATTGATGCATGAGTCTTCTGCGTTTAGTTCATTTACTGTATTTGAATTGATTAGATTGGGATTTACTTTTCAGCATTGTATTTGCCAACATTATTTCTGTCAGTTTATTTTTGCATATATTTTTCGCATACATGTTGCTCTGGTATTTCCTGCTTCCATGTGCGCAGATAACAGGTAATACTTGTAGAGGAAGTTGGAGGTTCTGGATTGTTTGTTGTCGATGGTGCTGCGGACCAGAGATTTATGAGGTTCTTAAGCACTCTCTTCATTAGAGCACTTGTCCCAGTTGGAGCCAGATGTTATCACATATACATTTGCAGCTGGGCTACCATGATGCAACATACAAATTTATCTCTTATTCTATTCCGAGCTATTTTTCACATGGGGTTTTAGTATGGATCATTACAACCTCAGCCATTTTAGAGCCTTATTTTGCAGAGTTTCCTTGCCAGGATTGAGATTCATTGGCCCATTGAGAATATTTTAGTGATGACATAGTTCATTTGAGCAGAGTATCAGATCAGATGTGGTACACACAGTTACATAGGGACTTTATCAATTGGAGACATGTATATATAGTGAGATCAGGTATATGCTTCTATAGTTTGATTTTGCTCTGTTATGCATATCAAACACCTATACTTGTCTTGTTAGGATGATTATGGTGTCCTATGCTTATATATGTACTAATACTTGAACTTGTGCTAAGACTAATCAAAAGATTTGATGTTGAAGACTGTTGCTCATGCCATGATTGTACAAATAGTAAACCCTAGTGCTTTGTTGGCTCCATGTGTCATTTGTCCCTGTACATCCAGTTCATCCATTGTTGATTTTCATCCCATGACTTAGACTGATTGAGAATTGTGCAATAGATCTTTTCCCCATCTTGACCCCTGTGCATGATACACTCCATGTTGTTATGTGTCTTTGGCTATGAATTATGTGGCTTGGCCAGTGTGGCTGGGTTCAACAGGACGTTATCCTTTAGTTCTCAAAACAAGTGCTCCACCAAAAGATTGGACACTCATGGGTCCGCAAACATCTAAATGTACCAATTCCAATGTCCCCTTAGACCTGTGCTCATTGTGTGGGAAAGACTACCTGATGTTCTTCTACAACGAACAACCCTTGCAGTGGTTATGCTTCTCCTCCTGTACCTGAGGAACTCCAGTAACTGGTTGTCTTAAACTAGGTACTGGAGGAACTCCTTGGTGTATTTCTTCAATCCTTTTATGCTATGTTGGGCATGTTTTCATCAATTGTATACATCATGTGACCATTGAGTGCTTGTGGGGGTTTCTTGTTATTAAAAAATAGTAAATAACCCAAGGATTTTATATCATGACAAAGTCAAAGGGTTCCATCAACATGTCAAGGGCTTCACGTCATTAGGGATGCTAAGTTAGAGTCACACCTTTTACCCTTTGCATGAGTAGGCCTAGGGCCACTTTGACCAAAGCATTTTTGCCTTGTGTGTAGGGCATTTCAAGGGCTCCAATAACTCCCTTGTGAGCTTATTCATGTTGTACATGGGCTGCCACACCAAGGTCTCCATTATCAACAGGTTGCCAAAGAGTTTCAAGGTCTCTTTCAAGAAGTGCTCAAACCATAAACACGTCATCGTCAACATCTTCATTAAACCCACAAGAAGGACTATGCATCATCAACAAGCTTCCAAACATGTCCACATGCCATCATACCACAATGTATGTGGGTACTAGAGATTCTCATGCACTAGAACCATAAGAATGGGTCATTTGGCTCATTCATGCCATGTCAACAACTTTTGTCACTGCTTTGTCTCCTTGTCATTCCTTTGTCATTAATGGGTGTCATCAATGACAACCAATGCTCAAAAAACTCTCCCTTTGTCATTGATGGCAACCTTCTTCAAATATTCTCCCCGTTTGACATTAATGACAAAGGACAAAAATTTATCCATCAAAGACTTCACAATGCCCAAAAATTTGCATTCTTGACTCCTTCCTCACATTAATACTTGGAATGGTTGCTCCCCCTATTTGAGATGTTACTCTAGTTGTTTTGATTTTTGTTGTCAAAAGTTTGTTGCTCAATCATTGTCAGCTGCCACTGTTAACTGCCACTGATACATCTGAGAACTTGATAAATGCTTCTATCCTGTTTATACTTCTTTATCCACCGTCGTAGTCCAAAATTAGCTAATGTAGTTTTGTCTCGTTCACAGTCCTAAAAGTGCCAAACTTAACACAGTCTTGCTCTTCTATTGAGATTATTTTTGTAGCTGATATATTAGACCTTTGTCTCTTTTACATGCATTATTGAGAGCTACTTTCTTCTGTCCACCCTGCTGCTTAGCCCCACCCTTCTTTGGGCCCTTCTTGGACTTCTTCTTTCCTTTGGAAGTCAAAGTCACATTCTCCTCATCTTCCCTACTAGTAGAAGAGCTCCCCTGCACAAGACCTCTCCGGGTCTCCTCCTGTACAACGTCATTCCAAAGTCTGTTCCAAGAAGACAAGTTCTCCTTGGCTACTATAGCCTCCACAAAAAAAGCCCAAGGCTTTGGAACCCCATTCACAGTTGTCTACACTAGCTTCGAGCCAAAGACAACCTCCCCTACTGTTGCAAGCTCATCTCTCACGCGAGATATCCTAGTAAGGTAGGAAGTCACTCCGTTAGCTTTGGCCATCTTGATACTCTTCAATTTTTCCCTCAACGCCATTTTCCTGTTCTCATTTGAACTTTGAAACAAGCTGGTCAAAGCATCCCACATCTTAAATGCACAACCTTTGCTTGAGATATGTCGGATCACATGGTCTTTATCTGCATCTAGAATAATCTTTCTAGCTTTATATTTTTCTTGTTGAAGGATGCTAGTGCTTGTGGATCGGTGGAAGCTGGAACCTGAATAGGATTCACTTGTGTACTATGAACCACTTGATCCCGTAGTTCATTTTCCTCCAACATAAGCACCAATCTAGCTTTCCATGGTGTTAGGACTGAAATTGTACCTATTTTTTGTGTTTTTTCTTAAATTTTTAGTCCTTTTATACTTTTCATTTTGAACTGGTTTTAAGTTTAATGATTTTAAATGCTTTTAGGTTATTGTTTTGGTTTTAATTTATTTTTATCTTTTTCTAAGTTTTTATTGAAGGGGCTTATTAAGTATTATATATTTGTTAAAAGTCTACAAATGCTGATTTGAATTCATTCCAAGGCTTATATTTGAAGTCTAACCCTTATTCTGAGTTTCTTTGTCAAATATTTTATCATGAGATATTCCCGTAGCGCAAAATCCAAGATCTATACCAGTGTAGTCAGACTCGGACTCAACAAATACTCGGCTGGCTTGGGACTCGGCAGACTCTGTGACTCGGATAAGACTCAGCAAAGACTCGGCAAATATGAAAAACATTAAAAATATAGTAACTTAAAAAATAATATATATACATATATATTAAAAATTAAAATTTAATATATAAGCATATAACAATTCAAAAAATTGATAAAAAAACATAGCAATGCATTTTAACGAGAAGTGTTTTCTCACTTGAAATCACAAAGTATAATTATTAATTACAAATTATAAAAACCATAAAATTGTTAAAAAAAAAGATAATAAGAAAATTTCATTAATTAACAATTATTAAAAATATTAAAAAAATGAAAAAGCAAATTGTAAAAAATACACTATCATCATCCTATCCTAACCACGAGCAATCACATTCTTCAACCAAACTACCGATGGCAACACCATCACCTTACATTTATAAAATCCAAAGTATAGAAGTTCAATGAAAAAAATTAAAAATTGAAAATGCTCAGACCAGTGTTAGCAACCTTCGTCAGTGCACGCACACTCCAAAATTCCGAACACATAGACAACTGATAAATTGATAATAGCTAGGGGGCAAAAGAGAACAACTCGGGGGAAGCCAAACTATTCAATGAGATGACAGGGGAGAGCGGTGTTGTTTCAGGGGCTTATTTTCTCCCCACGTTCCCTCCAAAACGCAAAAGCGACGGTCAAACAGTCAACGGACTCACGAGTAAGTGACGAGTTCAGCGAGTAAATGACGATTTCGGCGAGTGGCGAGTTTACCCTGCGAGTATGTCACGAGTACTCATCCTGGTGGTCGCTCGACAAGACTCGGCAAGACTCGCGAGTATTCAAAGAGTCTGACTACACTGATCTATACACTAGAGCGCTGCAGGAATCATGAATCATTGGAAAGAGTGGTTGATTGATGATATAGCATGGTCCGTTGCAGTCGAGGATGCTGGGAGGTTTTCAGACACCTGTTTAATATATCATGACACATGTACAAAAGCCTTGTTCAGTATATCATGACAAATGTATAAAGTTGTGTGAATATCATTGAGGAAATCATGGATTTGAATTGCCACGATTTCTAATTTGGGGTTATGAATCTAGGGGTCACAGACACGTAGTTTGAAAATTCTTGAAGTTTCCCAAAGAAATGAATAAGCCAAGTTACAGTATAGATATGGGGAGTGGAAAGATTAACAGGTTCGAGCCTACAGAGACCAGTTGGGCCACGAAATTTCTAGAATGTGCAGTGTTGTTTAGAGCAACAGGGTGGTTTAGTTTCTTAGAGAAGATCACTGGTTTTAATCCTGAAGTTTCACATCATTTTGCCCAGAATCTCATCAATGGCGCTGTAACATTTAATACTCTTAAGTTCGAGCTTACAGAGGATTTAATAGCTGAAGCCACTGGTATCTTGATAGATGGAGAATCCTGGTTCAAGAAGACTCCTTTCACTTTTGACCCTAATGATTTCTTACTGCCAGGAAACGAAACCCTAGACTGGAGTAAAGGGGTTCACTTAGCAAATTTTGAGCCAGAGTGGAGAGAAGCAAATGGTATTATACAGAGTTATATCACATGCGATGGCATGTTCGCATCAGTGTTTAAATATCATGTTAGATTTTTACAGCATTTGAATCAGAAATCCAATATGAATTTGCCTTTCTTTCTTTTAAAAAGTCTCTAGAAGATGTCAATTAGAATCAAGGGACATTTTGACCATACAAACCAGTCAGTATTTTACCATGGCTTGATCAAATTGATCATTTGTACTGTTTTGAAGAAGAAAAATAGAAGCTGGGATCACTTCTTATTTTGGTTAGGCTTTACCAATGAACAGGGTGATCATGTAAAGAAAAGTTTGACCAATAAACAATTTGGTTTTGTGAAGAGATTTAAAAAAGATGTGATTGAAGATTTAGTGCAAGACAGCCTTCAGGAAGATAGATCATGTCAAAGATTTAGAGATCCTAGTAATGAAGATCAAGGAAAAGCGTTGGAAGACGAACAAGAACACGTTTTAGAGGATGAAAAATTGGAGAAGACACTTGATTTGAATCCTGAGGAAGATATTAGTTCAATAGAACAGAGGCAGAATTCTATATGTGTACAGGAAAGCTCAACTATAGTTTCTTTTGCAGCTGATTTGAAGGGTAATATTTTGCAAGTTCCAGATTTAAAGGTAGAGAAGAAATCTCTTATGCAGCTGGAAAGAGCGAAATGGAGGCCAAAGACCAGAGTTATGAATAAGCTCAGATTAAATATGAAAATAATTTTAAACCCTAAACTGAAAAATGAGAAGATTACAATCATTCAAGATTCTTCAAGTGAGGAGAATAATGAAAGTGAAGAGAATTTGAACCCACAACAAAATTACATTCAAGAAGATCATTTAATATCACTAGAACCGGTTCAAGAAAACCATGAAGTCTCAGAAGAGCAGGATACTCCCATTTTAGAACAGGGTATGACTTCAGGAGTCTCATTTGGAGAGGAAGCAATGAAGGATAGGCAGGAAGAAGATTTGATTTTTAAGAAGCTGAATATTCCATGGTTGTCAAACCAAGATTCGACATTGACTGGAGAAGTGCATATGGATTCTGAAGTTGAAAATCTTAGGAAAGCTCTTCAACAACATAAGTCATAAATTTGTTTTCTTAATGAATCTAATGGGAGGCTGATATTTACAAATAAGAAATTAAGAGAGAACCTGGAAGATATTAATGCACATTATCAAGAATTGATAGCAGTGTCGAAATAAGCATTGAAGAGGAAGAGAGAAATACAAAATCAAGTTGAAGATTTAACCAAGCAAATTCAGAATTTGAACAAGCAGAATGAAATGTTATCAAACACAGTTAACGAGCTAAGAAGCAGTCTCATGCATTGGAAGGGATTGCCATGCTAGCAGAAGCAGCCAAGCAGTTATAACCGTCACTTAATGTCCAGTTGTTCAAGTTTTTTATTTTGTTATGATGTATATAGTAGTTAATATTATGTTGTCTTTAAGGATTCGAAATTGGTTTATAACTACTTATTGTAACTCTCTCGATATTAGACCTAAAAGACAGTTATGAAACTGCTCTATGTTGTAAAGGATAAAAGGAGGAAAGTTTAGTGGATTAGGGTTCGATTTTTGTTTCGAGAAGGGTTATAGAGTTAAGGATTTTGGATATATGCAAACTGATACACATGACTCTCATGTAAGCTTTGAAGACTGAGACTGATTTATATATGCAATATAAGCCATTTTATCTTACCTATTGATTTTGTTTATGGCCAGTTTGACCACTCAGCGTATGATTTCATTTCTTGATTAAGGTTTTATTCATGTGAATGCTCATATGTTGTGGACAAAACCAATACTATGCTGTAAATGTTTATGGTTTACTTTTGTCATTCAATCTTAATGTCTCAGTTCTTTGATTACTTTATGATTTAGTTTTTTGTATTAGTTTGATATTTGATTACCTTCTTATGAATGAAAGCTTCAAACCAAAAATTACAAAAACAATTCCCATTTTCTTTTAGTTGTTTTGAGATTGTACTAGCTTGTTCCCTTTGTAGTCTAGGGACAATTTCTAGCACAAACACATGGGACAAAATTCCCAGCTCCATCTAACTTATCCTCCAACCTAAGTCCTGTTGCCATTTCACTGCAAATTTAAGTTCCAACAAGGTGCTGCCCATTGACAGTCTGAAATTTTCATTGTATTAAATTTGCTCCTTCTTTAAGAAAGCTCTAATACCATGTAAATTTTTTATCTCATTCCCCTACCTGGTTTCATGCCTCCATTTTTATCTTTGTTTAATGCCCAACCCAATTTATGCTCAGCTGCAAATTAGATCATTTTCTCATAAACAATTTTGACATAAACACATAAAGAATTTTACTACTTCACTGAGCAGAAATAAAACACAATCACACATAAAAATCAGACACTTATCTTTGGTCAAATTGACCCAAGAAAAACCCAACCTCCACGGAAAACCTGTTTTTGAGAGAGAGAATTTTATTTTCTTTTATGAAATTAAAGTTCAGCTAAAACAAAGATAAACTTATCTCCACCATAGTGCTCAGCAAAATTGACTGAATTCTGAAATTTTTACACTGAAATTTCTGCCAACAAGCTGCCTCGAAAACCGTGCCAAAACTGATTGTATGGTCTGTCTCGATTTTCGTGCCCATTGTTGTACCGTACGGCCTACTTGTATGGACCTCAATTTTGTGCTCCCAGTTGTACAGAATCACCTTGATTTTTGTGCTCATAAACTGTACCAACTGTTGTAGGAAACTGTCTCGAAATTTGCGCCCAAAAGTAGAACTGTCTTGAAATTCTTGCTAGTGCTGTACGAAACAACAATAAATGCTGCTATACAGACCTTGATTTTTTCATTCTCAAAAAACTCCTCGGGATTTGTGTTGTACAGAAATGCCTTTAATGTCGTTGTATGGTCATTGGGAATCATGCCTCTTATCCATTAATTTTGCACTTAGCGGATTTCTTGTGAGTTGTCGAGGTCATGAACAACCCAGTTGTTCATTGTCAGTGTTGAGAAGGTTCCACGGTTCATTAGGGCCATTTTTGGTCTCTTTTTTAATAAATGCATGTCCATATCTCTTGGGATGTTGTAATAAATGTTCTAACACAACAAACTTTTTGTAAAGAACTTGGCCATCAATCCGATCATTCCAAGGTGTTTTTTCCCTTGTCAATTATGCTATGCTGAATAAGAGATGTATAATTTTCGAGTTTTTCACCACTCCTCCAAAGCTGTTATTTTCGTCTTGGTGGTTAAACCCAGGAGGCTATTAAAGTTCATGTGTCGATGTATATAAGCGTGTTAGACATAGTTTTGAGTCATTATGGACATGTGCTAGGTCCCCTTTAGGTTTTTTTAAAATTTCCGAAAAAATAAAAAATTTCGCATTTTTAGGCCATTTTTAATGGTTTAAATGGAAAAATTCAACATGTAATAAAAGTGTGATCCAGATTCGTTTTTGACGTGGATGGGCTTGTTTTCAAGCTCAGAGCACCTCCGTTACACCGAGACCCACTTTTCCCATGCTCTAGGTGACTATTTTGTCCCGGATGGCATTATTTCTCTATGGGTGCGACAAAGTGGCAAAAAATGCTAAATTTCGAGAGATTGCACTAAATTCAAAAATAAAAAAATAAAGTCAAAATTCAAAATTATTGACATGGAGAGGGTAGTGAATGTTTTCATGTGGTAGATGACATCATCAAAGTCTAAAAGCATTACTATTATGGTGGATTTGGAATCTAGTGAGTAAAGCTTGGATGATGAATGCACCTCCATCATGGGCCCTCACGTTGGATTGTGTGGTTTCATCTTATTGGCGTGGAATGACTTGGAGTAATATGGTATTACCTTACTTAATCATAGGCGAGTCTCTCCATAATTCAAAGCGTGTTGTTTAATGTGGATTTGGAGTGTAGCGAGAATACCCAAGGATGGAGCGAACCACCCTTCATGTGAAGGTTTGTTCTTGGTTGATGTGTCAATGCATGAGTGGCATTGGTAGTGGTTTGGTGAGATTGCAACTCTCTATTGGAGAGGTGGCGCATCCCCTTGCCTTCCCATCCAACAAACTCTACTCAGACTCAAGACTACTCATGCTCACTCCAATTGGTTGTTGTGACCACCCTGGGGCTTGAAACTCTATAAAAGCAAGGCATATTCCTCCATTTGGGACGGATGGAAGCAACCTCTCCTCATGTAACTTGTAATTGCTTATCCTTTTATGACTAAAGTTGAGACTTTGGAGGTCAGACTGATGGTGCAAGAACTCTCATTGTTGTGAATGTTTGATGAATAAACCGAGGTGACATCTGCTTAGTTCTTTTTCCTTTTATGCAAGTATTGATTATCTAGCTAAGAAGATTACATGCTAATCCATAAAATAGACATTTGAAGGTTCAATTTGTTTATTTATGAGTAGTTATCTAAGATCTAAGAGTTGCATGTTGTAGATGGTTATACTTATGTGCTTTTGATTTTATTTAAACTACCATACTAGATCTAATCCCTTGTTTGAAGAGTTCTTTAGCTGTGTAGATCAGCAAGCGTGGAGTAAGATTGGAGCTCGGTTGCATCTTGTCTTCTTCACCACATATTTTGGATCTAACGTTTCTTGTTTTTTAGGCATCCTCCTCCTCGATCTTGTACAAGCTCGGGCTTAAGTTCCTTCTCTTTCCTTCTTCAAAACTACAAATCTCTTTCTTTCTGGTTACTTTCATTTAACAAGTAAATCGTATGTTAAAGTTCATCATTTTTATTTACTTGTTTGATTAGATCTAAAATGTGCTTTTGTTTCATAATCATAAGCTTAGATCTAGTTTCTCTTTCCTAGTACTCGAAGCAGCAAAATCTTTCTATCTTTCGGCAAGTACTAGGTTGTATTTTTTTTATTGTATTTTATTGACTAACCCATTAATTTGGCATTTTAAGCTTGCTGGTTTTTAGCAGGTCTATGGAAAAAGAGAGAGAGATGCTACCGAATTTTTGAATATTAAGCCATTCGGAGTACCCATACTCAATCCTACCTCCCCCCTCTTCATTACTAGTCTTCTCGACAACAGTTTTAAGCCCTTTTAACCCATTTTCAAGGGTCAAAAAGTGCCTTACTTTTCAAGAAGTTTGACTGTAACAAAAAATAAAAGAGCAAGTGGGATAACAACTCCCACACCCCTCTTCCCCCATTTGGGGGAAGTCTGTATCGTCTGTTGATGTGATTGGCTTTTTATTTCCTTCTTTTAGTTGAAAGTTTTAGATTAGTTTTTCTTTTGTTATCTAGTTAGATTTTATTTAAAAGGTTACTTTAAAATCTTCAGTTTTTATATTTGTAGATCTAACACAGTCTTGACATCTCGAGTAAGGCTTTATCTTGAAAGAGATCCCTGATTGTAGTTTCCTTATATGCAAAATTGATATGCTGCTTAGAATAAATCACAAGCACACAATCCGTCCTTAAAGGGTTGTATAGATTAGTACATTTGTTACTTGCTTTCACTGAATCAGAACAAACATTTGCCTATACCGTGTATGCTCTACCGCTCGTGGCTTAGTCTGAAACTTAGGGATATCAAAAGCGGTATTGTGCATTCAGTAATCCCTCACATCTAATTAATCAAACTCACATTAATAAAATTTACAACCCTCAAAACATTACAGAGATTCGGCGTAACAAGCTTGAGAAATTGTGGGCAAATTCTTCAGGGAAAGCGGGAACAACTAGAAAGCGACAGTGGGGTCCCGTTAGGCTACATCCTTGTTGGTGTAGTGTTGAACACCCCCCCACGACTCCATCTAGCCCCACATTTTCCTGTGTGGAGCCACTCTTCTCAAAATCTAGACATATTCCCAATACCTCACGGTATGATAGGAATCCCCTTTTCCCCTTAGCTCACTCATCATTAATTGAAAAATCTAAAATCAACCAAGATACACTGAAAAACATTATTTCCTTTCAGCAGCATTACTTTCGACTCCATTTTCGGCATTGGTTATATTATCATTGTTTATCATTTGCTTCAAGTCATTATTGTTGTGAATGGTATCATCATGCTGATGAATTATATGTTTTAATATTGCAGTGCTTGGTGATTTTATCAAAACTCCTAACAAACACTTTGATCATTCAATCATTAACAAACAAGAGCCTTAGCAACTCTTTCTTAGGGACTACCCCCTTGGCTCTGTTAGGAGTGGTCTAAAAGGAGGAGTTAGGAGCAGGCGACAATATTTAACTCCAAGACTTGCCCCCAAGGACACACCGAGCAACTTGAAGATTTCTGCTGCGTTTTTCCCCTTAGGTGTATGTAAGGTGGCAACAATGCCCACTGCTGCTCTTTCCCAGTCTGCGATTTCTCCTTCTCAGCTTTCCAACTCATGGAAAAAAAAAGAACAAGTCTCTCATGCCTTCCTTTGCCCTTTTGGTGTCTAATGAGGGAGCTGGATGGTCATCTAATCCAAGGGCCCACAATAGATTATATCAATGGATGAGAAATAATGTGCACTTTATTTCTCTCCAAAATGAATTTCACTCAATTTAAAGTTAAATTTTTCCAAGAAGTCTCTTTAATCACTAAAGTGAAAATTAAAAAACTCGTCTGAAGTCAGGGTCATATTATTTTCCTTTTTTAAGTGACTTAGGCAAAAATAACTAGGGTTTCCTAGATACAAAAATCAACCGTATTCCTTCCCCTTGTTAACATGTTGGAAGAAAAAAAAATTACTACACTGTTAGGACTGAAGATATCAACATAATTCAAACTTGGAAGACAGATTACTGTAATTAGTAAAAGCCAAGGCATTTCTTTCCCAAACCATGGCCCAAATGTCTTAGCTTCCAGTAATAAAGGTCGCTTTGCATCTGTCATTTATGATGCTTATGTAATTATAACTTGAAATGCCACCTAGGAAATAATATATATTGGTTCCTGCAACTGTCCTTAGATTTGGAAAGTATCAAGTTTAGGGACAACATTAGACTGTTTGAACTCAATAGAGTGTTGGAGCTTACTATTTTCATCCAGTTGGAGAAACCCAGGCAGTGTGCTCAGTTCATAAAATTTTACTTGCATCTGAAGTCCAGTAGGTCTGCTCAATTTGTTTTGCAAATCCTAAATATGTTTGTATGGTCTCCACTTGATCAGGTAGGCTTTCAAGTCCAATTCAGTTCTTTTACTTTCAGTCTCGAAAAACAAAAGAACTCGAAAAATCCATGTTTCGCTTGTGGTACATTGACAGAATACCTTTGGTTGTTATTTCATGATAACTCTTCTATGTATAGATATTATGCATTTTCTTATCTTCATTGCATAGACTATGCATTCTGTTTAGAATTGTAATGGGGATTTATTTGTTCAGTATTAAATATCAAGCCTGTTGATTATAGCTTTTTTAAGAGTATGTATTAGTCTATTAGATCTCTAATCTTTTTCTAATTGTGCACATTTTTGCTCTCCCATGCAAACAGGGCGCAGCAATTGAGCGGATTTTGGGCGAAATAATTCACAGTAAATGCAAGAAAACACCAATAGATTATGTTCTCTGTATTGGCCACTTTTTAGGCAAGGTATGTATGTTAAATTGAAATATAAATTTATAGAACTTGCCACTTGTTAGTGGTTATGATAAATAAAATATTTTCAAGAAGCCTCAGGGAAAATGATTGCTTTCAGAAGGCTCAGCTTCAGACAACATCTCTGTGGCTGTTATTATAAAGGCATGCATACATATCCCCATCTCGTTGTGACTACAACTCACTGGCTCCTATACAAACTGACCTTCCCTGGTATTATAATAATAATAATTGACCTTCCACCTTCATAACAATGCATCTTTAATTTATATTTGCCTTAATCACAAATAACTGTTTTTCGCAATGCACCTACCCTTAACAAGCTTACTCACATGGCACTAGGTTAGTAGGTACCCCTACCCACTCTGTGTGCATGGCACTTTTGTTTTCTTTTTCGTTTGCTGTAATGCATGTTCAACTTACACATGATATTTCCAAATGATCGAACACTTTGAGAAACTGCTCACACAAACAGATCATAGATCAACACACCAATGTTTTACATTGTTAAAAGTTAAAACCCTCAAAGAGAGAAACAATCCCCAGCCCCAGCCAAATAGGTACTTGAGGCAATACATTAAGAAAAGGAAAAATATTTTACAATCAATCATCAAGCAAATGACCCTCCATGCTCTGACCAATAAGGGTTTTTAACTACGGATCAAAAGCCATTAAGATCGAGGTGAAGATGAACCATCAGATCATTCTATGTCTAGAACATATCATGACCGTTGGATTACATAAGCACAAATGTATACTAAAGAAACACTCTTTACTTAAAGACACATTATACCAAGTTGATCTTAGATAACTTCTAAGATTCCCCCTTAAGAACAACTTGGAATAGGATTGAAGGATTTACAAATGTGACAATAAGAGAAGGAATGAGGCATTAGAACTTATCCCCCCTTAATGACAAATTCCTGAACTCCTAACATAGATCAAAGTTTAGAAAACTTCGCTTTTGTAAGAGACTTTGTGAAGATGTCTTCAACTTGTTAACCCCTGAAATTGCTCCACAACAATTCCAGGGGGTTAAGGACCAACGAATGATTGAGTTATGATGTGGATCTGTTTGTGATAGAGATTTCAACTATCATGTCACTATGTTCTTTTCTTCAAATTTTTCTCATAAAAAATGAACTCTCGCTGATCAATCAAAAGAAGTTGTGATAAGTGATTAGTTTTTGAGGATAAAGTTGTGGAGGCTGGAGGATTAGACCAAGTAGTGCGTTGTCTCCCACTGATGCCAAAATTTCAAAAGTAGTTGTTGAGTTGCTCTTTGAGCTATTGCATAATTGACCTGAATAGAATGTATGTATCTATAAGAAGCTTAGTGAAGAGAAAAGTTCCATATTGCTCCTTGTGACTCTACTAAATGGTACTTGTTATCCACTAAGTTGCACTTAGGGGATTTCCAGTGAGCTGCCAAAGTCTTGAACAAACCAGTGGTTCATCATTAGTGCTCAGAAGTTCCATGGTTACATCAAGACCAATTGTGGTCCCCTTTTTTAATAAAATGCATGTTCATACCCTACAAGGACATTGTAATATAGTGTATTAGCATGGCTAGTCAAGACAGTCCACATCTTAGCCAAGAAGGATCACCACAATCTACGACCCAACTCAGCAGGCCTCGCACAAGTCACGACCCAGCTTCAAAGGGTGTAAAGAAGTCATGGCTCAGCCCAAGAGGGCTACTACAGCCACGACCTAGTTTTAGAGGCTGCAAACAAGTCATGGGTTAGCCGAGGAGGGCTACCACAGCCATGACCTAGCCTTAGAGGCTGCAAACAAGTCACGCTTCAGCAGAGAGACACAATCACTCACAACAGAAAAACACAGTCACACTTCAACAAAGAGACACAGTCACGCTTGGCATAAAAACATAGTCACGCTTTAGCAGAGAGACACAATCATGCTCAGCATAAAAACACAGTCATGCTTCAGCAAAGAGACATGGTCACGCTCAACATAAAAACATAGTCACGCTTCAGGAAAGAGACACAATCACGCTCAGCATAAAAAAACAGTGAACAATCCATGGAAGAGGACACAATCACAACCAGCAGAAGAAGACACAGTCAGGGATTAGTAGCAACAAGTTCTCATGCAGACAAGGATTAGATCTGAACTTTTCTCATGTCAAGATGCTCTCAAGAATGAAGTTAAGAACTTAATTTATAATCTTGACATGCCTTCTAGAAAGCTCTCTTAGATAACCCCTAAGATTTAGGATAGTTACCAAACATAAAACAAAATAATGTTAGGTTGACTTAGGATAGGATACCAATGGTCCAATTGTCTTACAAAATAAAAACCATAAAATAAAAAGTTGACTTAGGATAGGGTACCAATGGTCCAATGGTGTTACAAAATAAAAACCATAAAATAAAAGTTGACTTAGGGTAGGGTACCAATGGTCCAATGGTCTTACAAAATAATAACCATAAAATAAAAGCTGACTTAGGATAGGGTACCAACAATAAGAGTGCTAGGACCAAGTAGAAGATAAAGGACCATAGGTTAACCAAAGGGGGTCACAATAAGAAGGCAAGACAACCCTCATACCCATAAGACCAAGGTGTACCATAAAGGTGGACAAAGTTCAAACAACCCCTTTTACCCAAAGGACCAACAAGACCAAGGACTTTAATCTTTTCTCTCTCTCAAGGTACATTGTTTCATGTGTTCGATATATATTTTTATCATCATTGTATAAGGAGAAGATCCAAACTAGATGTGTGATCCTCTGGTCCTCAATACCTGTTCCTAAGGGTTAGGTGCTAGTGACATCATCAAGGGGTGGTCAGTCCCTTGAAAAACAACCTAGCAATAACCGATTAGGAGAGAGGACATCACACATCATCATCTTGGTCTACTTGACCAACATTCACCTAGTTAATTGACCAGGAATTCTCTTGCAGTAATTGCTTGGTCCCAGACCAAGAATCTGCCTGGTCCCAGACTAGGAAGTATTTGTCTCAACCTGCAGGATCTACTTGGACATCGTGTCCAATAAACTATCTAGTACCAAACCAAAATACCCTAGAGACATATAGGGGCCTTGACCATATGTTAGGGACTTTTCCATGGCATCAACCTACTTGGTCCTAGACCAAGAACCCCTGGAGATTAATGGGGGCCCTAGGGTACCTTCTAGGGTCTTACTCTGCCCTAGTTAACTGACTAGGGTACCACCCTCCACGAGAATGGGTCTCGTAGCTACACTAACTTTAACACCTAAGTCAATCCAACATGTTTTTTATCATGTTTCGTTATTTTGTCAATTTGTCATCTTTAGCATTATTTTGACGTTTTGATGCCTTTCCAAGAAAAAATGTTCTAAGTAATGATTTAATCACCCGAAACATAGGAAATGTGGGTTTCAAGATATGGAGTATGCTATGAAGTGTGAAAATGAGCATCTCGAATTCCGCCTCCGGATCATACTTTTACGCCCCTTACAAATTTTCCATTTAAACCATTAAAAAATGGCCTAAGTTTGCGGGAACAAATATTTTTCACGAAACTAAAAAAAACCTAAGGGGACCTATCACATGTCCATATGACTCAAAAATAATGTTTAGCACGTTTATATACATTGACACATGAACTCTAATAACCTCCTAAGGCTTGACCACCTAGACTACCATTCTAGCTTTGGAGTAGGTGAAAAACTCAAAAATTATAAATCGCTTATTCAGCATTGCATTATTAACAAGGGAGAAAAACGCCTTGGCATAATTGGCTTGATAACCAAGCATTAGGAAGCCAAGTTCTTTACAAGAAACCCGTGCTAGTACATTTTTTACAACCTGCCCGTAGGGTATGAACATGTGCTAAAAAGGTGAAAAAGGGCCTTGGAAGGCTCGAATGGACTTTTGAACTCTGAATTTATACGAGTGTTTGTTCATCTATGGCGGCTTACTTGAAAGTCCAACTGAGTGCAACTCAGGTGGTAACAAACATATCATAGATGGGATTCTCAATAAGATTTTCAAGAGCCTCATAGATTGTATTTTCAATAAAATTCCAATAGTCATCATCCCCATCCTTGTTAGATATGAGAGTGCCTTCATCGTTGGCATCAAATCACTGGCTACATCGGTTCTCCTCATGCTCAAAACAATCCTCTTCAAAATTTTGTGTTTCAAAGATATCAAAAGGGACCCAACTTTCCAAACCTTCATCACCATGCAGAGAACGTTGGGGAGTGTCATCACACACATTACATATTTCATGAATTTCTTTCTAAGTGTCAATTTCTGTAATGTTTTCTTCTTGGAGCCAATTTGAAAGAATGTTATCATCATCATTGAAATGAACCCGAGGACATTCTAATTCTTCAATGTTGCATATCATGGCAATATGAGGAAGGTCTCGAACGATATTTTCAATCAAGGGCTTCTCATGTGCTTCTGTTACGTCTTCTTTATAATGTAGATTTGGAATACAATGGTGATCATTTTTACCATGAAGAAACTCCAAATCTTAATGTTTTTTATCATTTCCATATGAGGAGGGTCTTCAACATGATACTCTGTGTTTGGCAAGTAGTAGGTACATATTTTGCTTTAAGGCGATTTTCCAAACCTTTCATACTACCCCTACCATCATGCCACTGCATCAAGAACATCCAAAGGAAGCTTGAAAATGAGGTAATACATTTATTATTTGGAAGGCCCTAAAAAAACCAACAATAGGCATCTCCCTCAAGAGCACTAGCAAACATTTCCATCATTTTGTCTTCATAAAGAACATTGGATTCAACAAGCAATTGAAGGAAAGACTTGGCGTGCCACATGGCTGAATCACCATAGTTTCCATGAAAGAATGGAAGCCAATTATATACATCCCCACCACCATCACCAAGGTTAGGAAAACCTGAGATGTTTGAGAAGTCGATAGGATAAAAATGTTTGGCAATATTACATCAAATTGCTCCCTTAATTCATCCATATCGAAAATCAACAACATGCATTTGATACAACCATGGAACTTTTATATTGAACTGATGAAGTTGTCAAATGATGAGCTTTAAAGGTTTTATTATTTTGCATGGGCTCATTTACACAAAAGAAGTCTCATTTTTTTTATGAGACAACAGGGTTTTATCCCTGTTATCACCAAACTTGTAGTTGCCTCTATGAGGTGGATCCAGTATGGACGATAGAGGGACAAGAAACTAAAGAGGTGGAACCAAGATTGCCTCGACTCCCAAATGGATGGTTGTCACACCAATCGATGCAATATTCACTTAATGTTATCTTAGCCCAAGACAACAATGGGGGAGACTCAGATCTACTCCCGACAGGAGAGATCAGACCTGAACACCAAATCAGATCAAATGGACTTGAAGTACGTAAGGTGTAAGGTGTAGAAAACCCTAGATCTATGGATGATGTCACTAGGTGAACTAAGACTTGGATTAGGGTTTATGAGATGTGAAATTTGATCCAAGTTCAAGACACAAGTGCCCTATAAGCCCAAAACTAGATCACGGATTAAGGTACTAGCAAAAGATGAGGATGTCCGCTGCCTTGGGAAACGTGATCAATGCAGGGAGGGAAAAAACAGGATTGGGGCTATCTAGTACCAAGGGATAGACTCGAAAGAAGGTATGTCAATGCCAAATCACCCAAGCCACAAGGAAAAGGTCAAAACGCAAGAGAAAGAGGCACAAGGAAGGGTAGCGCTAGGGTGTGAAGACCAGTGCCTTGGGATTTGGGTCAATAGAGTCACTTTTAGCCCAACGCTGAGGAAGACCCGCTTAGGGTTTGACCCGATCTAAAAACCCAGAAATGGTTTTCCTCGAGATCAAGCGGTTTGATTTATAATATTTTTTTATTTTTAATATTTAGGGTTTTAAGATGAAAATGAAGATGCCAATGGATTGAGATTTAGAAAAGAAATACTAACCTGTAGATCTTACCTGGAAAACCTTGTAGATGCCTTGATGATGATGATCTATGTCGTCCCGATCAATTTGAGAAGATTTGAGGAAGCTTCTATGTAAAACAATTTGCTCAAGGAAGCCAATGTGCCCTCTCTCATGCACAACAAACATCAACCATATCACGTTTGATGCGTCAAGAAAGAAGATCAAATGCTACAGAAAAATAGCAAGATGAAATCATAGATCACAATGATGCTAATGAAAACCCCCTGATACAAGCGAAGCCAATCCAAGTGAGTTGAGGAGCCCCTGCAAAAACGCCCAAGCTGAAGTCGCCCTCCTGTAGACAAGACAATGTTTCTACAAAATATAGATCTCACAACAAATACCCAAATGCTAGGAAGTAATAGATTTTCCAATTACCATCCTAAGAACTTTAGATGCAAAGGAGATCCAAAAATTTCCACAAGAATAGTTTTTCTATTATCTAGATCCAAGAGCCAAAGACCCCTTTACAATGAAAAGCTCCCTACTTCAAATAGGAATGAGAGAACCAAAATCATAACCACTTTTCAAATGGGTGGCTAAGATTAAAAGATCAAAATGTTCTAATCAACTGTTGAGATGAGCTCAACATAAAGTACATGGATCAATACAATAATATAATATATCAATGGACCTAATCACCCTAGGAGAGGGGATCCCACTCAATAACAAATAAATAAAGCTCATGGTGGTCCAGGGGGTGTTAACCAACTCCCCTAGCGTGTCCCCATGGCACAATAAAAATAAATATAGTTTTTATATGCAAAATAGTGCCTCTTTGAGGAAATCGTGAGCCTCCAAAAGCTCCAAAAAATAATAAAATATGCCAGAGAGATGGATGTGGCTCCCTCCAAGTGCTGAAACTGCTGGAGAAGGAGTGGAAGACATCACATTCATCATCAAAACTCACCCCATGCCATTTCCTTGCCTCAGTAGCCCAAATCGAATTATTCAGCAGCCATTTTTATTATTTTAAGTTTGCCTCGGGAAACGTGATATGGCCAAAACTGCCTCCTAGAGTGCCAGCGTTGTCAAACTGAGCTCACCAGGCATCCTGGAAGGGGGGGTAATATGGTAAAAGCAAGTGGTTGGACCACCCCCTCCTCATATAACGCCCTAGGTGAACCAAACAACTCATCTCTCTGCTCTGACCAACCATTCAGCATGGCAAAACTACACCAAGATGGTACACTGAGACAAATGATCACTGTAACTGCCCGAAACTGAAAACAAGCTGTCTCATTGGACTCAGGGAGTCCAAATCCATCTAAGGTGCATACTCATACACCGTACAGATCTCTGCATGATCAAGAATAATATCCAATATGCCCAGACATATAAAATAATAATCTGTAAATGATCAATAATATAACCCAAGCTAACATCCATATGCTGCAAGTGTTTAAAGGTTAAGACATGCTCTTCAAATCATTCAAATAACAATTATAATAAGTAGCAATCATTTCCCTGGCGATCTATCAACCAAATATAGAGTTTCATTAATTAGTTATAACTCAGACTAGACTTTCAAGACCATACTCACTTCATAGTTGTAATCAATTTGCTAGCGAAGGGTGAGGGCTAGAAATCAAATGGTTAGGCTAAAGGGTGACTACCAACTTGACTCTGTGACACTTTGGATATGGAAAGGGGATACTCACTCCAGCATTTGCAGGACAAGCGACAACACAGGGGATGGCAGTGTCTCACAAATGGATAAGTTACGTTCAGAGGTGCTTATTCACCTTGACAAATGCTCACAATCCAAATCAAATACAAGTGAGGCCAACAATCTTTAGATAGGACTTTTTAAGAACCATTGCTTTTTGGGCCTTCAATTTTCCATAGCCTTGATCCATTTGTTATACAGATTTTTATTATTGAGGCTTCATGCATTCATGTATGTTTAAAAACACTATTTTTCATAAATGTTTTAAGATATTCATTTCAATGAACTTCAAAGCCAATTTCATTAGGCTTGCCTTGCATTCATGTATGTTCAAAAACACTAATTTTCATAAATGTTTTAAGATATTCATTTCAATATACTTCAAAGCCAATTTCATTAGGCTTGCCTTGCATTCATGTATGTTCAAAAACACTACTTTTCATGAATGGGCTTTTTCAATAAGATATTCATTTCATTTCCAAATACATTGTATTGATGGCAACGCTATTTGCTTCAGGTTTAGCCAACACAACCTAGGCAACTCAGACCCGAGACACAAATAAATAGGGAAGCTTGTCCAACACAGAGGCTCTAGTGGGGAAAGGTCCTCCATGCCACAAGTCAAGTAGTAGGTCGGGCTGAAAACATAACTGGAAGGCAATGGATGGGTGGAGATAGTGAACAATGAAACCAACACTAGCAAGCCAAAGTATGGTGGGAATGATTACCTCTATTCTCCCTAAGGAGGGTAAAACCAATGCGTATGGGTCAAGAACTTCCAGGTCTAAGTAGGGACATACATACATAATATCAATACATCCAAGTCCACATATTTATATGATCGCCAGATCATGACACTAGATGCTAAGACATGTCACAAGAATGAATATAAAAGCAATTATAACCATAACACAAGATAATATGTGCCGAGTTATGTACATGTAAACCATCAATCTGAACCAACATTTGTCTAATGAAAACTACTGATGCAACTCTAGGCACTACTGACTGCCCTGCAAATGGCTAAATGACTACATCAATCCTCAAATCTAAGTGTCTTGAGACTCAGTCATGGCATGGGAGAGCACTAATGTCCATCATCAAATAATGATCCATCATAGATGCTCATCTCAACATCTCATATGTAAGGGAACTGGCTGAAAAGTGTACTGAAATCTGAAAAATAGAATATGGAAGCCCGGCTACTATATATGTGATAACAATTCCTTCAATTGAGTCGCCATGCAAGAAGAAAAATATGCAATAAATATCACTCACGACAATTATCTTTTGCTTCTCTTTGTAAATTTATAAAATAAAAAGGTAATGGAGTTTCCAGATGAAAATTAAAGATCTATTCTAAACATTCATCAAACAAAGCAAAAAATAGAAAAAAGTGAAAAAACAAAAGTTGTATTCCAGGAATAAAAAGATTTATTCTCGATAATGGCACCAAAAATATTGCCGACGGATACACACCTTGGGGTCAGCGTGGCAGAAATATTCAAGCCACTAGGTCTGTCCTTAGGGGAAAGTCTCGAATCAAGCGCTGTCACCTGCTACTTGTCTCCTCTGTCTAGGCCAACTCCTAGCTAAGCCAAGGGGGGTGGTCCCTAAGAAAACAGAACTATGGCCTTTAAACTTAATTACAAAGGATGAAAGTTAATCTAAGAGTTTGAAATGATTATTGAAACAAGAAAGCAATGACAACAAAATTAAAGATAGCAGCATGTAAGATAATTAATAATGACACAATTGATTCAAGCAAAATAGTTTGTAAAGGTAGATTATGTTGATTTTTTGAGCAGCATCGAGAGCCCTTCTCTTCGGAGAATGGGACCACCTGGTCCGGGACCACGGTGAAGACTCAACCTAGTGTTGAGTGACCATTCTGTTGAATAGTAGGTATCTGGTCTGGGACCATGATATAAACCCAGGTCTGCCCTGGGTAGACTCAACCTTGTGTTGAGTAGACATCTAGTTCGGGACCACAATGTAGACCAGTCTGGGATTGGTAGACTCAACTTAGTTCTGAGTAGCCATTTTCTGGGAGAATGAAGACACTGTAAGCCCTAGACTGGGTCTGGGCATTTGTGTGGCACTTTGACCCTTGATCTATGGGCTTGGTGTGCTTCTCCAAGGATTAGCTACCCTTGGTTAAGTTACCCTAGTACCAGATCTAGGTGTCACATAGTGTGTGAGATAAAAGCATTAATAACTCTTTTGGTTTATGATGTACTTCTGAAATAAAAAAAGTGCCGCAGGTAATGACCACAGGGGCACTGTAATGTCCTCTTCAATTAGGCCTTGAGGCCCAAAACCGCTAACCTATGTGATTCCTGTGGGTTCGAGCAGTTACTGACAGCTAGGGAATCAGTTGAGGACTGATGCCATCCATAGAAGATCTAGGGCATCATCACTTGGTCAAGAAGGGCCACCAGGGACAAAGGCCACCTTCGTGCATGCCAACCAAGCATTATTTAATGATGCATGCACTCTTTAAGTCTCCATACGCATGCATGCAAGTCAACGGCAAATTAGAAGATAAAGTAACCTAATTAGGTCAAAGATTAGGTTTTGCACAATTGAACTTTATAAATAGAGGAGAAAGCGAGAGGAGACTTCACTTTTTGATTATGATTATTTTGGGAGCTCTTGGATAGCAGCACAGCAGTTGGGGTTGGAGATGGAGTCTTCAGCTAACAGGATTTCGGCAGTGAAACATCTGCCCTAGTCTTATTTAGGGTAAGCCATACTGGTTCACCACTTGGTCTTCATTCATTCATCAGTTATCTAGCATATGGTATAGATCGTTGCAGGGACACGTGTGCAGCCGAAAAAGGGGGGTTTCCAGCCAGAAAGCCCTAATCAGCTATGGGGCCTTCAGATCTCAGTTTCCTTCCGAAACTCAGGCACCATTCTCATCATCAGCATCATACTCCGGTACCCAGTGATTATCAGACCCATCCGTACTCATCTGGAACAGTTATCAGCAGTTTTGGGATCCCAGGGGCGTGAGTAGCTGTCTCTCAGAAGCAAGTCACTATCCTACCCAGAGGACTCAGAAATCACTCTTGTATCAGGCATTCTCTCTGGCACGGAAAGGCTATCAGCCCCGCAAATCCGCAACTCCATCGGAAACCTCCTTCCCTTAGGGCGTCATCCTTTTCTGACTGGGCGTCTTGCTGCTGGGGGTTCATCATAAGCAGAGGAGATCAATTCATCTCCGATCCAGCTCTCAGTGCTTGCATACTTTCTCCGGAGCAGTCCAGCCGGCTTATCAGTGGTAAGTGTTCATTCTATCTCACAAACCCTAACCGTAATTTTTCCTATAAAATAGGGATTTTTGCATGGCAGTTTGCATGCCCAGTTGTATCAGACTTTTTGCTTAGAAATAGAAAATATCGGGATTTGGGATATTACAGTGGTATTAGAGCTGTTTTCTTGGCCAGCCTTGGGCTTAAGAGATGAAAAGTAGATGAATACAGAAGGAGATCCTTTTGTAACCTATAGGAGGAGGAAGAGTAGATACACAGAAGAATTTGAAGATATCCA